>RCWM02000074.1:2970000-3360000 GCA_003667255.2 Euschistus heros
TTAAATTATTATATCACAATCAATATTCTTTAATTTTATTTTGATTTTTTGCATAATTTATAAACCCTATTATACTGGATACCAAGTTAATTCTTACGTCTTATAAGAATTAACTGCTTAATATAAATTAGTAGCCTGAGCACTAGTAGCGGGTTTGGGGGCGCGAAACTGTGCGATGCCATCCCCTACCCCTTAAAATGACATTGGACTATCTGTTGCCAGTGTTTAAAGTTGTGTCGTCTGCGTTTATTGCGAAAGCCGACAGTTTTTTTATTTCATTTACATTTAGTTTTTAGTGTACGTAGTTTTAGAAAGTTATTAGTGTTACCAACTATCAGCATTCGGAAAACGTATTTGTTTTGTACATTTTGAACTGCGTTAAAATTTCCGAATTATGGATGACCGAAAACTACTCAGTGGAGCCTAGTATATAAAACTTGCTAAAGAAAAAAGGAAGAATAAAAGCAACGTGCTTTCACTAACACCAAAATTAGAAGCTTTATTTAAAAACCCTTAAATGTTAATGAAGATGAAGGCTCAGAAAAAGGAAGGTAAGCAAATATTTATTCTTATTTAAGCCTTTTCAGTGCAACATATTTAAGATCATTTAAATTCACTGTTTTTTTTATATCACTGTTTATTCAATAATATTGAATATATCATTTATTTCAATTTATTTTTGTTTCTTAACCTCTATTAATGTTTCTGAATGATGGGGCCCCTCCAAATGTTCTGTCGAATAATTGTCTTCTGTAGAATACTGTGCCCGGAAAAGGGTTAATAATTAAATTATAACGCACAAGGGAAGAAAAGGAATTAATTGCGGCTTTATAGTATACGTCTAAGTACTAAATATTCCTGGTACCCGGGCGACCGAGTCGGCGAGTTCACAATGAAAATTTCTTAGAAAACGTTATTTTGAATGAAATTCTATTATGTTTTCACTTTTAATCCTTTTAAATTCCTTTCGAACTTGTTCTGGTGAATTGACAATATTTTATAATACAGATTGCATATGAATTCATTGTTCTCAAAATGAAAAAACGAGGTAACAAAATAAAACACAAGACGATAACACTGCATGTGATTGCTGTAATTGAGTGACTTGACAAATGTGTTTTAAAATTGTGTTGATTAACCCTCGTACAAATTATTATAAGTTAAATACCATATGTAAAAAGAAAACAAAATACCTATTTTTGTTGTCTCCGGTTAATCCGACTTTTCTCTATTTCGACCACAGAATACAGAATATAGTAGGGGCAGAGGGACTAATGCCGTACGGTTCCCCTGGCTCCAGTTCGGCCGGCTCTCCCCCCACCACCTTCACCCTACATTTACAACTTTATCATCTAATATGTAGGCTTTAACTCCTACGAATTTTTTTGGATTCCATCTAATTGTTCAGAACTTTATCACATTCATATATAGGTTGTTAGTTTAAGTACGAAAATAAAACAAAATAATACCAAAAGAAAATTACTAATTTATTAATTTTCGATCATATTTTATTTTTATGTATATTATCATTGACATTTTTCAAAAAAATGGTGGATTCGGATATTATAAGAACGAGTAATGAGAGCCATCTTCTAAAAAATGTGAAAATATAAAAAAAAAAAAAAAAAAGGTTTCTCCCAACGGATTGTTTTAGAAGTTACGAAAGCAAATTTTCTATTCTCTATTTAATTAGTTTATTTTCTTTTTCTTCACAAAGTTTTTGTAAACTGTATTTGTAGGCACAGTTTTTCTTCTCATACCGCAAAACGTTTCGGCGTAGGTTTTGAATTTGTTTTTTCTTTTCAACCTGTATTTTTTTTTTTTTTTTTTTTTTGTTTGGGTAGAAAGTGAATTTTCTGTGAAGCTTAATGAATCAGCTGTATTTCAAAGCTGTACAGATCTTTCATCAAGTTTTTTTGAGCTCGTTTATGTTTTTATTAGTGATCTCTAACATTTTTTAAACCTCTTTTTATTTGGAGACCTAATATTTTTCAACGGGGTCGCAAGCCTTTTTATTGGCCCCCTTTCCAAAAAAAAAAAAATTCAACATTAAACTTTTAAGAGATGTAGATAGTTAGGGAAGGCAGTCAGAGATACTCAGCAGATCAAAATAAAATTGTTTTCTTATTTTAATTGTTAAAGCCAACGTTTCGACTTGCATTGCAAGTCTTCATCAGAGGTTTAAAGTTTTAAGTTTAAATACCTACGTATATGGGTAAAGCAGGGGGAAAGCGTAAAAAGTTATATATACCTTAATAATCTTCTGTCTTAAATGAGAAATCAAAAAACCGAAATGAAGAAGATCTGTCAAAATCGCCCTCTTTAAAATGTTTTGAACAAATAACACTTGTTTTTGTTGGTTTCCATTTTATTTGCCTCAGGGTTTGAACCCACTTATTTCGTTCCTCTTCAACTGAAGGTAAAATTGGAACTGTTTATCTTTTTAAAAATGTATTCAAATCTAAAACTATATTACAACGTCTTCTTAAGGTGTTAATGTTTAACATTCGAAACTAGTTTTCAAATAAAAATAATTTCAATATTTTCATTAATAGAATTGGCAATTAATTTATCAATCCTAATTGAATATACAGAATATTCTGTATTATGTGGTTACAATACCTACTATTGTTAATGTAGGACAGTTTATCAATAAAGTTAAAAAAAGCCCCACAGTAAACATATTTTTACTGTGGCGAAAGGAAAGAAAGATGTGTTTCTCAATTTATTAAAAAACTAAACTGTGTACGTTTAAAATGTACCGGTGAAGGGTTATTGGAGGGCTTAAATCCTTGTTGGACTCTTTCCTAGAACATCCAAACGCGGCACAACACAACATTATTTAAACCAATTGAGAAATAAAAAAAATAAAAAACCACATACACACAACAGAGACCTAACAATTACCAATTAAATAAAAATAATGAAATAAGTTTACAATTGAAAGTTTTTTTTTAATTGATGTTAAAATCTTATTAGAACAAATTTTTAAAAGTATCTTTTGGTATTGAAGATGCCACTGGAGTCAAAGAAGAAGCCAAGCAGCCTAACACCCTTAGCGAGAAAATTACCACTATTGTCATTAAACTAAAAGTTCAATTTTAAAGTTAAAATCATTTTTAAAAGTTTTTAAATGCGTCTTTTAATATTTTAAATGAAGGTGCAGTTAAAGAGGAATGTACTCAATATGACGAACTTTGCAAGAAACTGAGCCCTACTGGGGTCGCGAATGAAAATGAATTGTTATTTCGTCTAGGACCTTCAAATGGTCTTCAAGAATCGGCCGTTTTCATTTGATTTTAGGGATCTTGGTTCATGGCCTAAGAGTTTTCCTGATTCAGAAAAGTGTTACATAAAAAAAATGAGAATCGAAAATCTGTTTGAGCCAAATTTAAATAATAGCAGCAGAGAAGGACGTCATTTAACCAAAGATTGGATCACTTAAAATGGATCAAAAGTAAAGAGATCGTGGCTATGCTATAGTGAAACTATTAAAACACTATGTTGTGTTCCCTGTAGGCTGTTTTCACACTTTGCGTCACGTCAAGTGTCTCTTAGCTTAAGAAAAAGGATTTACTAATTGGAAAAAAAATCAGTGAAAAATTGCCCGAACATGAAAATTCATCCAACCACAAACTTTTCTTTTGTTCGTGGAAAGTTTTAGAATCTTGTTTGCTAAATGGTATTGATGCAGTATTTCAAAACCAGATCCATCAAGAAGAGTCTCATTGGAAGGCAGTGTAGCGCTGGATTATTGATGCTATTCTATTCCTGGAAAAGCAAGGGAGTCCATTCCGAGGAACAAAAGAAGACTGTGATTTCAGCGACCCGTCCAGTGGAAAAGCACAAGAAAGGGCAAATCTCGTATTTCTCACATAAAATACAAGATGAGTTTCTTAAAATTATTGGCAATAACATAAGGCAAAAGTTAATACAGGACATCTTGGATGCGAAATATTTTTCCTTATCATTTAACTGCAATCCGGATATCAGCTACAGTAATCAAATGACTCAAGTAGTTCGCTACGTCAAAGCAAATACATCGGAGGTATAAGAAAGTTTTATCGATTTTTTCCCAGTTAGTGACAGAAAAGAACTGAACTAAAGGTCTCAGCCAAGGAATCCTTAAAAAATTAGCCAAAGGAGGACTTAACATAGAGGACTGTAGACGCCAACCCTACGACTACGGGCAAATATGGCGGGGAAATATAAAGGTGTTCAGTTCTGATTACTTCAGGAGAACAATTCAGCATATTTTGTCCCATGTGCTGCTCCCTCACTCAATTTAGTTGGTGCTAATGCGGCCAGTGCAACTATTCAGACTCAGACTGTTTTTAGAACTTTGGATTTTTATGTATTCTTTCTTTGTTGCTTTAACTTCACGCTGGGAAATTCTCCGAAAATATGTGCTACTGACATTGAAACCTGAAAGCAAGACTAGATGGTCTGCAAGATTAGAAGCTGTCGAAGTTGTATATTAACATTACGGCCAGGGGAAATCGGGATACCGGGAAATCGCCCGGTGGGCCGAACAGGAAAAGGGCCGGTGGAGCCGGGATAGAAAGGGAAAAAAGTAAATATTTACGTTTTATCGGTTATAGGAAAACTAAATCCTTATAAAAAAAAAACTCCACTCGAGACTTGAGGCCCTATTTGGCCCCCTAAAAAGCGAAATTTCTTGACGTGCATTGTCTAAGTAAACACTGCTTCGTATCAAGTTTTGTAGAATACAGAAAGTTTCTTAAAATTATTCCATAATTTTGGTAAAACTATAATAAAATTTTTGTTTGAATTAAATTGTATGCTTTAGCATTATTTAAAACCTTTCAATGCCCTCATAAAATGAAAGAAAGAGTATGTTTAGAATTGAAGTTCATATTGTGAACAGGGTTATCTTTTGTGGATGTGGTGGGGGGAGGGGGAGGGTTTGGCCCCTGAAGGCCGGTCAAGAGCATCTGCCCGGTGGGCCGATGATATTAAGAAAATATCATCGCTTTTGTTTCTACGCTAAAGCAAAGTAGAGAAAACTGCCATTTTACAGACAAAAATAAAGATTTTAAAAATAAAAACAAAAAAAATTCTATCTCTACAACAGATTGAGATATGAAACTAGATTCTGCGCCATTCTACCCCGTTTAGTATGCAGTATTACCCAATTATTTTTTTTTTTTACACTATGTCTGGGACACCCTGTATATATGATAACTATTCTTGTAGGGAATTCAATGTTGTAAAAGTTTTATCTTAACAATTTTCCTCTAAAAAAAACGAGCGAGTATATGGAAGAAAAAAATTTACGAAAAACTTGAAACAATTTTTAAAAAATTACAACTTTTCCGGAGCCGATCGCACGAAAACGGACCAGTTTTTTTGTAAAAATGTATATAATCAAACATTTAGCAAATTAAATATGCTTTCATTTCTTACTAAAAAAACTTTTTCAATGCAACACACTGTTTTCGAGTTATAAACGACTAACTCCAAAAAGGGACATTTAAATTCCCCCTCCCCCCCCTTAGCGGCACCTGAATTTGGAGGGACTTTATTTTTTCTTGTTCAAGGGACTCTCGCCTACACATTCCTGAAAAAATTGGAACTAGTATTTTTAGCTCCTCTGATTGCCCATTTTTGGTCTGAATTGACTGGACTATTTATAAAAAATTATCTCAATGATACACATACCACGTATATTCTATGTATTAGATATACATGGAAAATGTTTTTATAATAGGTGAATAGAATGCACAACCACATGAGGCAGAACGGGACTCGTCATAAATAAGAACTGACCATTGTAAAGAAAGCCAGCCAGTTAATCCCTATTACCTCTTCAAACCGTTATCCATTTCTCCTGTCTCTCCGTCTTCTGCGGTTTTTTTTTCATTCCCTCTTCTTTTCTATTGTCAATTTCTTTTCTATGTCTTCCTTTTCATTCCCGCCCTCTTCCCTTTCCTTCTCTTCACAGTCGTTATTCACTTAATCGGCTGGCCGCCATGAAATTGGGCAAGTCCAATGGGAAGCCGTTGCGGTTCGTCGCAGAATACTCCCATCTTTTGTTACATACATCAAAAGGGTTTATACATCGGAGTCCATTTGTGGCAAATTGCATACCGTTTATAACTTAACTCGATGGATTTGCGGCTTTACCATTGGTCAAAAACAAGACCTGCTTGCACATTTTGTTTAATGGTCATACAGTAGAAACTCGATAATTCGTCATGAGTGGGGGAGAGGGGGTGACGAAATAACGGAAATGACGAATTACAGAATTTTGATGCTTAAGTAACAAACAAATATTTTAAACTATATAATTGTAATTTTTTTGCAACCTATTGAATGTAAAAACGAACAGATGAACATTATACACGTTGGACTTGAGTGACAATGACAAAAAAAAAAAAAGCTTAACACTTGCCGCATCCCATCAGGTGTGAAATATCTGATTCACACTGCTACTCCAAACCACTCAATGCACTAAGTTAACATTTCCTCTATTTCTTTGCATGGAATAGTGCAGGGGTCTCCAAACTTTTTAGCCTTCGGGCCATACTGACTTGTTCCAAGGGCCAACACCGTTTTAATTTTCCTGCCGGTCCCTATAATTTCTAAACTGGTCGCCAAGCACACACCCTGAGAGAGCTTACGCTTGCTAAATTCGCTAGTTTTGTTGTACTGTATTGTTACGATCACGACAATTGAAAACATCTGGTGGTTACACGCGGAAATAGATAATGCATTTCTTTTAACTTCGAGGAGAGATCAAAATTTTGTTTTATTAAAGTCACCGTAATCCATCCGAATAACAAAACAGCGAATGGCTGTCGATGTTAGCATTCTACCTACGTCGAACAAAACATGAACGAACTTAATTTGTCAAACCGTTCCGTTCCAGGAGAAAATAATACTATTTCAATCACAATTGCGTAAACAGTTTTTTTTTTTTGTTTTTTTTCATTTATTGATATTTACAACTGTACTAAATAATATACAACAAGTAAATGTGTTGGCATTAAATACAATGGCATGTTAATAACTTGTGAAGAACTACTCATTAGTAGCACTTCAATAAAATCTACACTAAAAGGTCTCTAGGCCATCTTCTTTTCAGACGCCTCGGAGGATTATCAGGGATGGAGGAGGAAGCAAGTTGGGAGACTAGTGGATTGGATGGTTTAGTAGAGCCCCAAAGCTCAACTCTGTACGTCCAAATAGGTCTAATAACTGTCATGTAAATGAGTCTTTTGTAATTAATTGGGAGCTTTGAACGTTTGTCTAGTAAATGTTGAAGTAGTCTGTGACGACGGGTAGTTTCTTGTCGTTTTAGTCTTGTATGTGGATTCCAAGCTAGATGTTTGTCCAAGTGGAGTCCTAGGTAGCGGATCTGTTCTACAGGGATTAGTGGAATATCATTAAAAAGAGTTTTTAAATTTTAAAACCATGTGAAATATTCAGCCACACTACTGAAACTCAGTGTTCCTTAGATTTTGCAGTCGAAGCTTTGAATATTAATTTTGATACTCGTTTCTCAGTTATAAGATTTTTCAAAATCCTTTTGATACTGACATTGAAATACTAGCCCCATACATAACTTTAATATTGTTAACAAATGTGCATTTTAAATCTCTTTTAATAATTAGTACAAGTAAAATTGGTCCACAACTACGAACTATTGTCGCGGGCCGGAGTTGGCCCGCGGGCTGTAGTTTGGAGACCCCTGGAATAGTGGAATAATTAGAAACGTCATCGTTATCATATTTTCATCACAAGCTTCATTTTGAGCAGTCAGCACTTGCTCTTTAATTCCATTGCCGTTTAAAATTTCATATCCTACTTCCGTACTATCCTTATTTAACCAGGTGCTTACCTCTTACTTATCTTTTCTCATTTTACAACCTGGAGCAGAAGTTGCTGAGCCAGATGCTAATGTTTTTGTAACAGGAGCTTTCCAGTATTAATTGATTCCCGGAATTCGTCAACTGCACTCATACTTCCTTTCATCCTTTACTACAATCAATGGAGGGATCGAATCAGGGCTTATTCTGTTTTGTTTGTTTTTTCTTTGAAATGATTTACAAAATGTATAAATATAGGTGTATTTTTAGTGACAAACCAAAAAAAAATAAAAAACCTGACGAATTACAGAATTAGACGAATTATCGAGTGACGAAATAACGAGTTTCCACTGTATTTTCGCTTTACAATTACTTTAACAAAAACTTATTCTAATTTAAAAAATATGACACGTAGTAAGCTAGGATATTATCATTATATACTAAGTATACGAAAAAAAAGAAATTTTTATTTACAGTTGTTTTGCTGGTTATGATTACACCTTTTTAAAATTGTTTAGGTATTGTAGTAATTAAGGGATTGTCGTGAAAAAGTCTATAAGTAAAATTACTTTTAAAACGAGTTCTATGACTTCAAACCTTCGATTTTAATTAAAATATTAATGTGCTACTATTAAAGGGCTGTCCGAAAACATTTTAATCCATAAAACATTGTGAAACAACAATCCTACCAAATGATATAGTTGGTAGGACAATTTCAATCACAATTGCGTAAACAGTTTTGTTGTTTTGTTTTTTCATTTATTGATATTTACAACTGTACTAAATAATATACAAGTAAATGTGTTTGCATTAAATACAATGGCATGTAAATAACTTGTGAAGAACTACTCATTAGTAGCACTTCAATAAAATCTACACTAAAAGGTCTCTAGGCCATCTTCTTTTCAGATGCCTCGAAGGATTATCAGGGATGGAGGAGGAAGCAAGTTGGGAGACTTTAAATTATTAATTATTTTATTTTATTTTTTTAAATCCGTAATTCGGTAGTAAATGGGAAATAAAAATTATATTCTTTAATCAAACTAACATGGTAATATAGATATTTTCATAAAAAAATATATTGTTGTTGGTTAAGTCCCTTTTTTGGCAGTTTTACACCGTTTCCTGATGTTCCGTCCTTCTAGAAATGGAAGGTAGTTTTTAATTTTTAAAGGATTTGATGGATGAAGGGATTATGTAAAAAAACACAATTTTGAGAAATTTATATTAAAAGGTTTTTAATTCTTTTTTTTTTTTTTTACATTTTCCTTTCGTAGCAAAATGTTACATAGCTCCTTCCCTTTCTTCATATATCTTTTTTTAGTTGCTTAGAAATATTTAGATTTTGCTACCTAACTCTTTTGCACATAAATCCTTCATACAATGAACAATATTGTATAAACAAAGAAAAATGTGACATACATAATAAATTTTACTTATATACTCCATCCACCAAACCCTTCAATTGTATTCTATTTTCATAATTTATATTAGGTAATTTAATTATACGATTTTATAGCACTGAGAGCCATAAACATGTGTATACAAACTTTTAATCAATATATATATATATACATTTTTAACTGCATAAAGCAACAATTAAACAGAAAACACACACATTGGGCTAGGATATAACCTTGGAAGAACGGACTGTTAAATGCCAAGACGAAGAGCTGGACTAGGGTGCGACTAGAGAAAAAAAATACCCTAAGCGAAGGAGATGTGGAAGGTTCACATGGAGGAAGGTAAAGAAGAAGGATCAAGAAAGGCGGAGAATGAGGCGTGGAAGATCGATAAAAATGAGGATAAAAGGTGACAGTCCCCAGCCAAACTAGCCACAAAGGAAAGATATTTCCCGAGCTCAGGGCTCTTCCTCTTAGGTTTCGTGTTTCAGTGAATTATGACAATTTAATGAGGCATTAAGAAATAAATGCATCATTAACTTTTGTAACGAATATTGTAATTCCTATACAACAGTATAATATAGATTATATATATGCTCCTATTCATATTTTATTATTAGGTTTATTAAAATCAATTTTTTTTTTCTTAGTAGTGAAGAAGTTACCTACTCTAAAAATGAGATGGTAAACATTTTATCGAATAATATACACAAATATTATAGATCACTCCAGCCTGAAGAAAAAAGCTCTTGATCTAATTTTTGTTAATTAACTAGCTATATTCTATCAATGTCAATGATCTTCATGAAACAATTTGAACAGTTTATTGAAAATTAAATTTAAAGGTGGAAGGAATGTTTAGATAATTTCATGTTGTCAGGAAAATAACAATGCAAATGATCAAAATTTAGAACAAAATAATTTTTCAAATTCCATAGAAAAAATGGCATTTCAACTAAAGCCGGAGAAACCACAGAGGGCATTATTTGTACTATTGGAGCTGCTCTGGGCGTTAAGCTCGGAGTAGAGGATATTGACTATGTGGAACGAAAACGACCTAGAAGAGAAGACTTCAGGCCCCCATCTATTATCGCACGTTTCGTCCGGAGGACTGTTCGTGATGAAGTCATCCGACTCCGAAAGGTGAAGAGAGATTTCTCCACGCGACACCTATGAGAAAATTTATATAGGTGAGGAGATGACACACAATAATCGACATCTCTACTATCTGGCGAGACAAAAGAAGACTACCGGCAGGATTCAATAGGTGTGGTTCCCAGGAGGACGTGTGACATGTCGGCGCAATGATAGTCACCCAGTAGCCTTCATAAATGAAAAAAAGGACTTAGATATTTTTGACTGACTCAATTTACAGTTCCCACCCAATTTCATTTTTTTTTTTTTTTTTTTTTTTTTTTTTGCATGTATATATATTTTATTTTTATTTTTTATGTGTTTTTTTATTTTTACCACAGAAGAATGTTTTTATTTATTTTCAGTCCAGGAATTTTTATTTTTTATTTTTACCACAGAAGAATGTTTTTATTTATATTCAATTCAGGAGTTTGTATTTTTTATTTTTAACACAGAAGAATGTTTTTATTTATTTTCAATTCAGGAATTTATATTTCCAATTTTCAGTTTCACATACTTTTCTATGGTTTATTAATTCTTTTATGGCTCTCAATGTTTAAATTCTTAAATTTATATTTTTATTTTTTTTAGAAGTAAAACCACGAAATGTTCCTTTTCCCTTAATTACTTTCTCAGTACATTATGTGCTTTCCTATAATTTACTTTCTTCCCTCTCCTCTCATGACTAATATCCTTTTAACATGTCACGTTAATTCCCAATCCCTCATTGCTCATTATGATGAATTCCTTCACCACTTCCTTCATAATTCCTACCATATAATCGCCGTATCAGAAACCTGGCTCAAACCAAGTATCCCTTCTTCCTCAGTAAACATACCTGAATATATACTCATTCGTCATGACCGTGCGGACCGAAAAGGTGGAGGAGTCGGCTTGTACGTTCGTGATAGCATGAGAGTTAAAACCCTATACAAATCACCCTCTCCTGATTCTCCACACATTGAATATATATTCACAGAAATCTCCTTTAACTCATCCTTACTCCTTTACGTCGTAGTCTACCGCCCTCCTCAAGTTAAATTCGATCCAACATTTGAATCCTCTTTCCTGACATACGTACCATTGTACAATAACATAGCAGGTAACCTCAAAACTAATCTATTTTCTGACTCTCCTGACAGGACATACTTACTAGAATTGATTTACTCCCTTAACCTATTCATTGTTCCTTTTCAACCGACCCATCATACCCAGTTTACGGATACATTACTAGACCTCATCATCATTGACTCACATAAGAATCTACTCTCGTCTTCCCAACATCCAATGCCATTTCTGTCTTACCATGATCTCATTCAGATATCCTATCATATTCCCACACCCATCCACATACCTAAGCAGATTTCCTGGCGAAATCTTGACTCTTTAACTCCTGAAAGCATAGATCCTTTAGTTGACACGTTATCCCACTCCTTAGAGCCCGTATTTTCTTCCTACTCCATCGATGAGATGGTTGAATGCCTCTCATCAAATCTCCTTTCATTCCTTAATCACTTTGCACCACTTAAGACATCCACTTTCCCACGGTCCCCCGCTCCCTGGATTAGCTCAGAAATTAGAGAATTGATGAAGAGAAGAGATGCTGCAAGGAGGCGCTTCAAGCGAACTCGAATTCCAGAGGACTACTTCACATTCAAACATCTCCGAAACCTTGCTGTCTTTATTGCGACAAGCCAAGTCACAGTATTTCAATAATATCATATCCCAAGCTCCTGATCCCAAGTCTAAGTGGAAAATCCTAAGAAAATTCTCTATTGCCGGCTCCACCCCCTGTACCAACTTCCCTATTTCCCCTGATGAACTTAACTATTTTTTTGCTAACCCCCTTCCTAACGAGCCACAAATTAATCCCTTACCCCCAACACACCCTATTCCTCAAACCCCATTCAATATTATCAATATATATTCTTCCCAATGACCTAATCACTTCCGTACTCAAATCCCGAACCAATGATTATGGTGTTGATCAAATTCCAGTAAAAATTATTAAACTCAGTCTTCCTGCCATTCTTCCCGCCCTTTTACACATTTACAACTTTTCCCTACAAAACTCCACTTTTCCCTCTGCCTGGAAAAATGTCCTACTGCGCCCGCTGAATAAAACCTCCTCCTCCTCCTTAGCTTTCCATTTTAGGCCTATTTCCCGTCTGTCAAACCTGTCAAAACCACTGGAAAGATTAGTCCATTCACAACTCTCTACCTACCTCGAGCACAAAGATCTCCTCACTCCTCTCCAATCAGGCTTCCGTTCAGGATACTCCACTCAATCTGCCCTATTAAAGATAAAACAAGACCTTCATTCCTCCATGGACCAACAACAAATAGCAATCCTTGTCCTATTCGATTTTTTTAAAAGCGTCTGATTGCGTCGATCATACATTTCTCCTCTCCAAACTACATAACCTTTCCCTGTCCAACAGTGCTTTAAACTGGTCCCGCTCCTTCTTGTCTCACCGTTCCCAAACAGTTATTATTCCCAACAAACCTCCCTCATCCTAACTACCTTTAACAAGAGGTGTTCCTCAAGGATCCTCCCTGTCACCAATCCTCTTCTCTGCTTATATTAATGACCTACCCCCAAGTTATACGCCACTCCCAGTATCATTTGTATGTCAACGATCTCCAAATCTACCTATCCTTCCATCCTTCAGACATGTTCGAAGCATCTCGTAAGATTTAGGATGATATTGAGAACATCAGCAGATGGGCAGTGAAAAATAAGCTACGCCTGAATCCAGAGAAAAGAAAGGCTATCCTTATCGGTTCAAAACCTACCCTCAATTCCCTCCTCCCTTACTATCTATTACTTTACCTCAATAACCACACAATTCAATTTCAAATTTCCATCAAAAACTTCGGAATCTTCTTTGATTAACACTTATCGTAGAATAACCACATTTCCCAAATAACCGTAAAACAGCTCCAAAGACAACTTCTGGTATCCTCTCTCATTTTTCCCCACTTTGATTACGGGTGCCTGGTGTATGGAGGCTGTCTGTTGAGCTAGAGATGAGACTAAGGAGACTAATGAATTGTTTCATAAGATTTATCTTTGGGGTCGACAGACGGTCTCACTATCTTGCCGGTACAAAGAGCTAGGGTGGCTGTTCCCCGATTTTCGACGGCAATACTTCCTCGGCACTTTCCAATTCCAGTCATAAAAACCAATAAACCTACCTATATCCTATACCTACTTTACTGCGTTCCTCCATTCACCACCTGCATACAAGATCCCAACCTTCCAACCTATATACCCCCTCACATAGAACTGCCTCCTTTGAAAATTCCTTCGTTATCCGTGCTACCTCTTTTGGAATTCCTTACTTATCCATATTCGCGAAGCCTCTTCCTTAACTTTTTTCAAACATCTTTTATTTATCCATCTCCTCGATCTTAAATCTTCCACAAAAATGTAAATAATATGTAAATGTACATAAGTGTGTTAATATTTTTAATGTTGATTGTTTTAATTTTTTAATTTATTTATTTATTTTTTTACTTAACTTTAATATTTAATTTTTTGTTTTTATTTCTTCTTTCTACTTTTTTTTCTCCTAATTTAATTGTACTAGTGATGTGCTTATTTAACTAATCTGAGCCAGACAATTGTACCTTTTTTTGTGCGCTTTGGTTATTCTTACAGTCTGTCCCAGAATAAAGTTTATTTTTCATTTCATTTCATCAAATATCTTCCAATTCTTCTCTTTTCCAATAAAAAATCCTTCGTAATCCTTCTATAACAAGCTAAGAAGATAATGGGAAGACTCTAAAGAATTTCTCAGAATTTAAAAAATAAATTAAATAAAGTTATTATAACAAGTTTGCTTATTTTCTTTACATAAGCAGTATGAGCGACAAGTGCAAATTTAAGATTAATTAGATAGAGTTAAAATTAAGGTTTCAATTTGTATTTCCTTTTATGAATAATATTTTACAAAAATGAATAATATTTTGTCTGTCACAGGACGCGTGGCGTTTGAGAAGTTGACAGAACTGGACTACCGGGGAAACACCTACTACACCATCAAGAACCTTTCACTATACGAATGCCAAGGCTGGTGCAGAGAAGAACCTGACTGCCAAGCTGCCTCCTACAGGTAACCAGCAGCATCTTATACATACATATACATGTGTGTATATACACACACATACACATATGTTCAAGATAATTTTGAACGCTACGAGAAATAAGGATTTTACAGAAAATTAACATATCATAACATATCCAAGACATCCAACGCTTAACATATAAGGGTTTACTTTCATTTCTATCAAAGAAGCAGAGCCGGAACTAGAAGATTTTTCAGGGGAGTAAAGATCAGTTAGTCACCCCCACCCTCTCCGGCTCACATTTAAAATATTTGTCTTATGATAATTAGCTTGGTATACCGAATAATAAAGTTTATAAATTATGCAAATAAATATAGAAAATATTGATTGTGATATTATTATTTAACGTTAATAATAACTTATTATTTTTTTTTATAAACTTTTTAAATTTTGCCACTTTCCGAAATCGTTCCGCTTCGCTGCAAAGCTGGTTCCGGGCCTGCAAAGAAGCATGCCTTATTTTAAATATAGATAACCATCACTGCAGTGATAATGATAACAAAGAAATCATTATTATAATAGTTGTATTTATTCTCCTTTATACTCCCTTAAACAGCTATGAGGAAGTCAAACCTATTAAGGAAGTGAGTTTTTAAAAATGGGCAAAAGAAAAGGTTGGATGGTTTGATATTTTACCGCTGGGATCATTAAACTGGCTGATGAGTGGGCTTGAGAAAAAAGTTAATTACAGACACCTAAAGAACCTTCCGATGCAGATCATTGGACACTACTAACCTTGTGAGGAACCAAATCTCCACAGCAGGTCTTTCTGTTAGCCAAGATGGCATCAGCTGCTTCTGGTGATATGAATCACATCATTTTATTATACCTATCTACTAAAATAAAACAGGAATCTAAATTTTATAATTATGTAACAACTATAAAAACAACCTACCGACCAAGTTTTTGGACCAAATAATGTTGTAGCATCCTTCATAAAAGATAAAGAAAGAAATTATTTGCATGCAAATTCTGTATGCAAACCGACAAAATTTTTATGAAATTTCTTATCTAGATATTTTTGTAATTATAATACAGGGTGAGTATCTCTTAGCGTAAAAAAAAAAATTGGGTGAAACTAGATCAAAAGTGTAGCCAAATGCCGCAGACCTCACCTTTCTATTCCAATCCGTTGCAGATATATGGTAAATAAACGATTTTTTGGAGGAAAGCATGTTTTTTACGATAAAAGCTGTAATATCTCCATTTTGTTTAAATATTTTTCAAATATTGATCACATTTTCGGATTTAGCAATAAATTTCCTATAAGATCGGAGTAATTTAACCTTGAATTTTACAAACTTGGGACCTAAAAAATATCTTTATCTTCACCTAATTTAGGGAAGTTACAATTTCTTATAATACTTCAGCGCTCACTGCTTTTCATAAAAACAATCCACAAAACTGCAAAGCTCTCAAAAACTTACAAATTTAATAAGCTTTCAAATGATATGTTAAACGTAATGATTTTGTTTTAATTTCATGGAGAAATTTACTTTTGAAACCGAAAAAACATGGTGTTCTCATTTAGCATACAAATCAGGTACTTTGGTAAATAAGACATTATGATAATCGCTTGATGAAAATCTGTATTTTAAATAAAAGAAACACTTCATTAGAATAAAAAGCAAAGAAAAAATATAATATTATTGACATAAATTTTAGGCCAGTTCAGGTATTCATAATAACAACAGCGACTTTGACCTCTCTCAGTACTAAGCACATTATCGCTATTTCATAGTTATTTTCCTGTTTATTTTGAAATGGGAGGGGATTATTGTTTATTATTTTATTTTTATTTTGATATAATGATTGAAAGTTTGATTTGGAAATTAAGAAGCTACAGAGATAAAAGTGTCACTATCATTAGAAAGACCCTTGCTAATATTGCTTATCCTTAGCTTGAGGGCCCATTTTATTTATTGGGATTATTTTTTTCTGTTTGGCAATACACCTGCGAAGATGGCAACGTTCACAAATGGTGAGTACGCTGACATACATTTTTTGTATGGTTTTTGTAATGGAAACGCGAGTGCAGCGCGGCGGGAGTACCAACTTAGGTTTCCAGATAGGCGCCTCCCCTCTACGATAGTGTTTTCACGAACTCATCAACGTTTATCTGAAACAGGTTCCGTTCATAAGTTACGTCAAGAATTGGGACAAGTTCCTCATGATGTTGAACTCGAAGAGGAAATTATTGATATAGTAAATGAAAATCCCAGTGTTTCATCAAGAGACTTGGCCCGTGAAATTGGTATCTCCCAAAGGTCAGTTATCAACATTTTGCACCGAGAACATTTTCACCCATATCATTTCACACAAGTACAAGGGCTAGAACCTAATGATCATGTACATAGAATACAATTTTGCCGCTGGCTTTTAAATAGAGACATTCAAGAACACCAGTTTCTGAGGAAAATTTTATGGACAGATGAGTCTCTTTTTACAAGGGAAGGAATTTTTAACGTCCACAACCGGCACTACTGGGCAGCTGAAAACCCACATATGGTTCAAGAAGCATCTTTCCAGCATCGTTTTACAGTGAATGTGTGGGCTGGGATAATAGGGGACCGACTCATTGGGCCACATTTTTTGCCCAGCAGATTGAATGGAGAAAGTTATTTGGATTTTTTACAAAATATTCTACCACAACTTATTCACGACATTCCACTTGATGTTCAGCAAAACATAATATTCCAACACGATGGTGCTCCTCCACATCATTCGGCAGCAGTACGGGAATGGCTGAACCAACGATATTCGACCTGGATAGGTAGAAATGGTGTGATACATTGGCCAGCTAGGTCACCTGACTTAGCTCCAATGGACTTTTATGTGTGGGGCTACATAAAAAGCGAGGTATATGCCAGAGAAGTGACCAGCATTGAGGTCCTAAAGACGAGAATTCTGGAGGCCGGAGCCAAATTGCAACAGCGTCTGACTTTAGCAGTGACCGTAGGGGCTGTGAGAAAGAGAGCAAGAAGCTGCATTCGAAATAATGGAGGACATTTTGAAAATTTAATAAAATAACGGACTCTGGCGGCGCTTTATTGACAGTGATTCTTTTATTTTCAAATTAACAAATTTTTTCTTTGCTTTTTATTCTAATGAAGTGTTTCTTTTATTTAAAATACAGATTTTCATCAAGCGATTATCATAATGTCTTATTTACCAAAGTACCTGATTTGTATGCTAAATGAGAACACCATGTTTTTTTTCGGTTTCAAAAGTAAATTTCTCCATGAAATTAAAACAAAATCATTACTTTTAACATATCATTTGAAAGCTTATTAAATTTGTAAGTTTTTGAGAGCTTTGCAGTTTTGTGGATTGTTTTTATGAAAAGCAGTGAGCGCTGAAGTATTATAAGAAATTGTAACTTCCCTAAATTAGGTGAAGATAAAGATATTTTTTAGGTCCCAAGTTTGTAAAATTCAAGGTTAAATTACTCCGATCTTATAGGAAATTTATTGCTAAATCCGAAAATGTGATCAATATTTGAAAAATATTTAAACAAAATGGAGATATTACAGCTTTTATCGTAAAAAACATGCTTTCCTCCAAAAAATCGTTTATTTACCATATATCTGCAACGGATTGGAATAGAAAGGTGAGGTCTGCGGCATTTGGCTACACTTTTGATCTAGTTTCACCCAATTTTTTTTTTTACGCTAAGAGATACTCACCCTGTATAGTTTTTATATACTTACAAAATAAATGGTATGATGAATATTAAATGAATACATATATTTATAATAGCATTAGAGATAGTTTTATACAAATTAGGTTTAATCCCGCATTAATGTGCTTCTGCAAATTATATTGAGAAAAAGATAGATATTTAATTAGATTGCTCTATATAACGAGTGAACTACCATGGAAATGTTTCCATAAACTAAGGTGGTTTAGTCAGTAAGGAAAATTTTTTATGGGCCAAAAAACATGGCCAATCAACAAATCGATCATATAAACTATTAAATGCTATAATAAACAGTAAATTTTTAAATTTTCCAATATTTAAATATAAGAAAAAGATATTAGGTATGTTTTAGTCAATAAAATGTTTTTTTTTTAGAATGGTGAGTGAAATCTGTTATAGATTCTATCTTTTTAAGATTAATTATATAAATTTTTTCAATCGAAAACATCCACATAGGTCGGTCGAATGAAATCAGTAGTTCTTTATCTTCACATAGTTTTAAGAATGGATATAATGAAAATTAATTCAAACATTTTATTCAAATAATGCATTATTGTAATTATTATTTACATGTTCACTTACTAATCTATAATATATATAACTTTGACCACGAAGTAATTAATATTTTATTGAACATATACATACTAACAGAAAATCTCCGCTTCTTCTGAATTAACTACAGCACTAATATTCATGTTAAGTTAATGTAAACATTTATTTCTATCAGTAGATATGTAAACTTACCAAAACTGTTCTTGTAGGTTTGTATAAAACTACAAATATTCACAAAACCAACCAATTAAGCTAAAAGTTTTCCACCTCTCTGAGACTGAAAAAACATTGAAGCCAACCTAAAAATGCTTAATACTTTTCGTATTTTATTTCCCCTTTTAGATATTTTTTTCTTTGAATAAATGAAAATGACAGATAATCAATTTCCAAGAAAATAATAATACTTTATAAATTTAATTATACAAATTTATAACATTGTGAGTTACTATCGAATATTTTTTCTTAAAACAATCTATAGTTTAATTTGATGTCTAATAAGTAAAACATTTTTTTTTTTTTTTTTTTGTTATACATGAATAATGGACAGATACATGAATATATATATATATATATATATATATATATATATATATATATATATATATATATATATATATATATACATTTTTTTTTTATTATACATGTAAACAAAACAACATTCAGCACATAAACACGAAAAAGAAGCTCAGTTATGAGTTAATTTGGCTCATTAATGCCATAGAACAAGTAGCTTCTTAATGGTATGTAGGTTCACAAAACAATTATATCAGCCCTATACAAAATTGACTGCCTTCTTCTTATTGAATTATGGACAGATACCTGATTATCAGAAATTAATGGAGAGACCACTATTAATTATATTTTACATTAATAGAATTTATCACAACGACCTTTTAAAAACCTGCTGCCCAAGCTCAATACCTTTCAGTAATTGTAGCTTAAATAATACAACCTAGCTTACCTTTATAATTGACAGAAACTATAAAATTTATTATTATATTCGAAGAACCGTATTTATTTCTTAAATAATTAAGCTTTTATTAATTTTAAACTAATGAAATTGTTTTATATATATATATATATATATATATATATATATATATATATATATATATATATATATATATATATGTAAATGAATATTGTAATACATTATGTTTTAGTCTGATTTGTATAATTCTGAAATGTGTCTATATTATTAATAATAATAGCTAATTAAGCAAAATAGCTTAAAAATTTAATTACATTCTTAGGTATTTAGATATAAAAATACATTTGATATTTTATATGGAGAATTAAATCCAATTTTATTCAGTTATATTGGCTAATATTTTGAAAAATGTCGATTTCAGTTTTGTTTTGAACCCCCTTACACCAGTTCAAGAAACGATTTGTCAACTTCAAAATGAGACTACAGCTACCAACCCAGCAGCAACTCCACAACGTTCCGTCAATTTGTATTACATGGTCAAGCTCCAGATTAGATCAGGTAATCATTATTGATGATTAGCATAATTCACAAATATTTAATTGTGAATGTTAATGCAATATGTTTTTGGCTGTTTCAGACAATGTGTGCTTGAGGCCTTGGTCATTTGAACGTGTTCCAAACAAAATGATAAGAGGTCTTGATAATGCTTTAATCTATACTTCAACTAAAGAAGCATGTTTAGCTGCTTGTCTTAATGAGGTTTGTTCTGTAACTATTCTTAATTCCTTTCACTTAATATAAAAAACGTCAGTTCTTTTTACTACCATTCTAGAAAATCAAGTAGAATATGATTATATTGGCAGATTGAATGTGAATAATTAAAAATAATTCAAAATACTCCTGAAATATAGTTCTAATATAATCGTACATTACAGCATAGGTTCACTTGCCGATCAGTTGAATATAATTATGTCACTCTACAGTGTCATTTGAGTGATTCCGACAGGAGGACTACTGGGCAGTATGTTCAGTTTATTGATGCTCAGGGAGTTGATTACTTTGAAAATCTCTGTTTAAAAGGTTTTTTATTTCAATTACGAAAATTGAGATTTGCTTAGTTTAAAAATACATAAATATTTTTATTTACAACTAAATTCATTATTTCAGCAAATCAAGCCTGCAAAAGCAATAAAATCTTCCAACCTCCTAGGATAGGAGTTGCTGATGATAAAGTATCTCAATATGTTTCTCTTCACTATTATGTCGACAAAGATTTACAGGTTAGAACATCCTAATGCAATATAGTTGTTATAAAATGAAATAAGTATTGTGATAATAAAAATTAAAATTACAGGTTACAAGTGAAGCTGCTTGCAAACTAGCTTGTGAAATAGAAAATGAATTCTTGTGCCGTTCATTCCTCTACAAAGGTCCACCAATTGGTACATCATATAACTGCCATCTCTACCACCTAGATCATAAGACCCTCCCCGATGGTCCTAACACTTATCTTAATGCTGAGAGGCCCCTTATCGATGACGGTCAACGGGTAGGACTCTACTATGAAAACTTCTGTGAAAGTAAGGCATTTACTTGCTTTAATAATTTACATAGGTAATTCAGGGATTAATAACAAATTTTAAATTTCAATTCCTTAGAAGCAACAGGCCTTCCTCATGATTCAACTCTCCCTGTAGTTTTTGACACAACAGATGATCCATCAATTAACAACCTTACCCGGTCTGATGTGAACTGTGACAACAAAGGATATTGCTATGATGGTAAGAATTATATTAGTTTATTAAAATGAATTGTAATTGTAATCTACGAGTAGTTTAGGATTGATGAATTAATTGCCATTTCTATTGGAATTAATTTATTAGAAAACTAGTTTCGAATGCTAAACATTCATCTTCAGTTCTAAAGCATACAAAATTTTCAATACATCAGAACTATGTTACATGAAATATATATACTTAAGTTCTCAAACATGTAATACAATATATCAAATATAGATACTCACGGAGGAGATCTAACAGATATCTGAAATATATCCATCGTGGAAGGGGGAAGGGAGCAGTCAGGTTAAATTTTTGGGGTTTACTTATGGATTTCCCCTATGATTCACTGGATTTTTCTGTTCCTATTGGAAACAAATTTAGAATTTAATAGCCCCATTTTAATTGTGTTTCCAAATTTTCCAAAAGTTTATGTTGAAAATTTTGTGTTTTAGAACTAAAGAAGAATGTTTAGCATTCAAAACTAGTTTTCTAATAAAATAATTTCAATAGAAGTGGCAATTAATTCATCAATCCTAATTGATCCTTCTATACAATCATGTGTACTTCAAGTATAATCTAGTTTATTTTCACTATTAAAACTGTAATTTAAAATTGAAAAATTAGTTACATTACTGTTATGAAAACTTTTGAAAACATAGAAATGGAAACCAATGTAAAACATTCATTAAATCATAAATACATGATAAACAGGCGTAATAGCTCAGTGGGTAAGGCGCTTTACTACCATACTCCAGGGCCCAAGTTCAAGTTTGACTGAAGGCAGAAAATTTATTTTCTGTTATTTCGACTGTGGATTAGCTTCAGGATTGGGGGACCCTCCTGGGGCCCACCCAGCCTTGTTTAAGTGTGTACCCTTAATTAGGGAAAAAAACAAGACGGTTGAGCAAGTATTCTGGGCAAAACTCCTGCTTTCACAGCCGTTGGCTCAGAAGCTTCAGCCATGGGTAAGACCCTCCTAGCCTCTATAAATTGGGTATCCTAAATTTGGGGGGGGGGGGGGGGGTAACTAGCAGTTGATCATGATTTGGGCCAAATCACCTCCTTTCACAAATATTGGCTTCATAACAGTACCTACATACTAACTTATTAACCCAATACCTTCCATGGGTGGTAGTGGTACAGTAATGAGGAGTTACCCGAAAATATAATGGTTCAGAAGTGTAAACTATGCCAAATCTAGAAGCTGAGAGGTTATGTTTTTTTCAAAAGGTTATAATAATTTAAATTTTATGTGTTTATTAGCTGGTTTTGGTTTCAAAAATCATTGTTTTTTTTACACAGTATCTGTCAATTGCAAGGACACAAGAATTGCAGTTCAAGTCAGAACGAACAAGCCATTTAATGGTAGAATTTATGCTCTTGGAAGATCAGAAACATGTAACATTGATGTAATAAACAGTGATCTCTTCAGGTTGGACCTCACAATGAGTGGGCAGGACTGTAACACCCAGTCTGTGGTAAGATATAACATACATAATTTCATTTATTTTTTTATTGAGTAAAACATAAAAATCAATTAGAGTAAATTTTTAAATGTTTAAGGTGTTTGTGAGACTTAATACTGTTGTATCTACTTAAAGTTATTTACAACTTATCAATTTAATTAGAATCAAAACTTAGTGTCAATTTCATACTTTGGAAAACCATTTATAAGATATTTAGAAGTCTCAACAGTTCCATTTATTAGTTAATCAAGTCTCTTTAAAAGGATGATGAGAAAACCTTCATTAAAATTCTTTCCTCTCTCATATAATTAAAATAAATTTATCTGTCTGCTTAAAATAAAAAATTCAATATCAAACTAAAAATCATTTCAGACTGGTGTATATACCAACACAGTAGTCTTACAACACCACAGCGTTGTAATGACAAAGGCTGATAAAATATACAAAGTTAAATGCACATACGATATGTCATCAAAGAACATCACATTCGGAATGATGCCTATCAGGTAAGTTACCTATAGCTGCATGAGATTTTCTAGTTGTTACTTTTAAATCAAAATGTATTAAAACATAAAAATAATTGTAGGGATCCAGAAATGATCAGCATCACTTCTGCCCCAGAAGCACCTGCTCCAAGGATTAGAATACTTGATACTAGAACAAGGGAAGTTGAAACAGTCAAGATTGGAGACAAGCTTACATTCCGAATTGAAATACCTGAAGACAGTAAGCAGTATTTAAATTAATATACAATATGACTTACTGTTTTGCTTTATTATTTTTATTATTAGCGATTATATTAACTGAAGTTATTATTTATTTTTTAATTGCAGCACCTTATGGCATATTTGCAAGGAGCTGTGTTGCAATGGCTAAAGATTCCAAGAGCACTTTTCATATTATTGATGATGAAGGGTAATAAAACTTTTTAAAATAAATTATTCAACCAATAAATAGGTACCTCATGTGCTTTTAGATAAGACAGAAACGATTTAATAAAAAAAAAAAATTATAAGACATTAATACTGAGTCTAATATAAGATTCCCTAATCTGGAAAACTTTTAAAATAATAGAAAAAAATATATATTTTAATATATATGTAAAATAATTTGAAGATCATTGATTGAATTCAAGTGATTATAATTTTATAAATCAAAAATTCTTCAATGATTTATAATGATTAATGTTAAAATTTCAGATGCCCTGTTGATCCCAATATCTTCCCAGGATTTACTCCTGATGGTAATGCCCTACAGACTGTCTATGAAGCATTTAGATTCACAGAATCCTATGGTGTTATTTTCCAATGCAACGTCAAATACTGCTTAGGACCTTGTGAACCAGTAAGTTCATCATAATTTGTTTATAATATTCAGTTTTAAACTGGACACTTGTAATTTAAACACTTTATCCATACAAAATCTATTTAAAAAATATAATTATTAAAAACCATACTAAATTTTATTGTCTTATATTCTTTTTTATCTAAATATATATTTTAGGCTGTTTGTGAATGGGGAAGAGAATCAGTAGAATCTTGGGGAAGGCGAAAGAGATCATTAGCTTCTTCTAATGATACAGATAGTTTGGAGGAGGACATGACCTTAAGCCAAGAAATACTTGTATTAGATTTTGGCGATGAAAAACAGTCACAATATCTGAAAAATAATGAAGCTCTTTTCTCTGAGTTTGTAAAAGGTGATTCATAGATTATAATCCTCATGAAAATAAGTTTAACATATTTTCTTTATACTGTGCATAAATAAAAATGATATTTATGTTATCTAATTTTCACAATTTAATCATATTTTACTGTTTCAGATAAAACTGTGACAATTGTAGAGCCCTGTCCAACAAAGACATCCATCTTTGCCCTTGGTGTCACTTGTGCATTACTGGTTCTCATATATGTTGCAACAATCTTCAGTTACTACATGAAGAAATGGATGACACCTAGAAAAATGCTAGCCTAATCATAATGCACTGGTGCCTGACCATAATGAAAAACTTGGATTACATCTCAAGTTGTAAACTAAAAACAAGCTTTACAACAGATGTAATGAATGAATTAATTTTTGCAATGAAGATGCGCCACTTAAACTATCTTGTTAGTTTTAGATTTCTTTTCTTATTTATATTTCTGAATATACTAAAACAGTATTTATTTCAAGTGTTTCCTCTTCATTGTAAAATTAATGAAAAGTTCTTGTAATTATTAAGTGTTGTATTTCTAAGTGACAAAGTTATTTTTGTAAAATGTGTTTTGTCGAGAAATTTCTTAGGAAAAAAATAACAAATGGCTGTGTGCCATGGGCAGAAAAATATGAAAAATTTCATGAGTGTTTGTTAACATTAAAAACTTAATAAACAGCTCATGAGGTGTCCTACAGCTATTTGTGTATCTTTGTTGCTGTTCTCTCGACTTTTTTTTTTGTTTATTATTATTATTATTATTTCAGAACGATTAATGAAATATATCCTTCAATTTCTCAGCAATGTTAACCCCTGATATATTGAAAAATATTTGTCATTGATATAATTAGGGATATATGACTGTAAATAATGATTTTCTAATTAATATTTAAGACTAAATGAAGAGAAAAAAAGCTCTAGGTTCACATACGGGTGTTCCCATCCGGTGTCCAGACACATTAAGGGGCACCGCAGCGGGACTGGTGAAGGGGATCCTACATGCATTTACAGCTATCTAAAATCTAGTCCCTTCAATTAAGCTCACCCTGTCCTGATTTAGAAGTTATTTAATTCCTTTACCAAGCAGTATATTTTCGGAGTGTAGAAGTTTCTGTATAAGCCTCAGTTTGTAAAGCATGCAAGGTTATGTAAATATTTTTTGTATTTTTTAATTTGATGACGAGTGAACAGTAATGATAAGACAGCCCTTATTTATAATGCTCCTCTAGAAAATAAACAATTTTTAAATAAATTTGATGTTTATTTCTACCCAACCATCATCAACAATAATATATTTATTAATGTTCGCTTTACCGTAATAATACCAATAGTCCAGATAATGAAGGAAATTTCGAGGAATTAATTCATGTAGAAGCCAATTTTGGCACAGTTGTAGGAGGTGTCCTTAACAACATACCAAAAGTACTGGGGGTAGGAGTGGAGCTAAGGGTGGGGGGGCACTCTAAAGGTGTTTTATTTCAGTTATTCGTTAATAACTGAAAGACTCTTGCCTCCAGCGAAAATGTGTTTATATACTAAATTAATTAACATAAATTTTTTTACAAAAAAAGATTCTATACATTTTTTTGCTAGGATCAATGCCGTTGAAATTAAAATGTTTAGAGTTGTAAATGAATAGTTTATTATTATTAATCAGATGGATATTGCTAAAAATAAAATGTCTGTTGTTAAAGCTAAAATGTTTATTATAGTACAGGGTAATTACCATTCCAACCTTGAAATCGAACCAAAAATAAAAAGGTCTGACTACTGGAAATTGTTCACTAACCTTAGCTCTAAATGTGGTAAAAAGGTTTCTTTGAAATAGCATACTAGAGTCTGGGGATAGGATATCCTATCCCAAGACTCTAGTAAATAGCATCAGGTTTGGGCAGGAGAGGGGGAAAAGTGTTGAAAATTGTATGTTTTTAGCAGTAGGATACAATAACTCGGAAACCGTTACTTTCAGCACATTTTGTGTTCTATACATTACTAGCTGAAATTACCCTGCTCTGGTTTAATATAGTAACGTAATAAGGGGAACTGCCCCCGTTGCTAAGGAGTATTGAGATAGACTGGTTGCCAGGGACAGAATAAGAACAGGGTTATGTTTTTGGTGTTGTGTATATCGGTGTTGTAATTAGCTGTTTAATGCCCGTTATTATTGTGGTAATGTTAAATAATATTGTTCTGTGTGTGTCTGTATTAAATATCTTGGTTATTTGTTAATAAACTGTAAATAGAAAATCCCTGTGTTGTTCATGTTACAATATCATTAGAATTGAGGACAACTTAAATAAGTAAAAGTTAAGAATTCCATTCTTAGAATAATTTCAATAAGTAAATTTGACAATTTGCGAAAGGTTATTTTATATTATTTTGATAGTCCTCCAGTGAAGCTTTGAGGCAGCACTACCATCTTACCCAGCTCTGATATCATCAGCTTTTCTTATGGCATACTTTAAGTGAATATAGTCTCAACTTCTCAACTTTTTTGATTTTTTCAAATAAAGTTCAGTCTTTCTGTTTCTATTTTTGCGTACATATCAAGCATAAATTGGTTGAGATTACAAAATTAAAGTAAATAAGGTTCTTCACTTCCTCGTTCCATCAACATTTAGGCGTAAAAATCAGCTGCAGACACAGTTTTCTTAAGTAGTGTATTGGTGTTAGGGTCACAATGAGGGATGTTAATTCTGTACTCATCTTCTCCATGGTAGAACATGAGACCATACGGAAGAGAATCATACACTTGATAGAACTCACTGATTCTTATCAGTTTTTTGTCCCTGCTGTGGAGAACAATGTCTTGCTTCTCAAACACCTGGCCAACAATCAAGACAGCAACTTCGTTAGCGATAGGAGTATTGTAACGTCCTCAGTGAACATTTGAAGGCTTCTTGTCAGCACTGATAACCACCTGGAAATCTTGTAGATCTTTCTGTTTGTTTACAACTATAAGAAACTTAATTTGTGGTCAAAGTGTGCGGCTTAAACATCTAACCTATTTTTTGAACTTAGCTTATCTCCAAATACCATATGACAATTAACCTATTATTATTCACCCTATAAAAATTGTTCGCATTTTTCGCGAATTAGCCGCGATCCAGGCCGATTTTTTTTAATTCCTTTCTTAGCGAGCAACTACGGCCCTAGAGGAAGCTACATATCGAATTTCATTCCAATCCGTTGCGTGGTTTGTGAGATTTCGTGTTAAATGAGTGAGTGGTATTTCACAAATATATAGTAGATTATAGCTAAGGAAATTTGTTCTTATTAATTTTTTGCTCAGATCAATAGTTTTAGAACTGTGAAGAACGAAAAATTGGCTAACTTGCGATAAGCCGCACTTTTCCTTGAAACCACGTTTGTCGTTACTCTTTGGTTATAACTCTAAAACTATTTGTAGTAAAAACTTTGTTTTTTTTTCATCTGAAAGCTGGCTAAATTTACTGTAAGACTTTATGTATAAAGTTTTTATCAAGTCCCGTGAAACATCCATGCCAGCATGTTGAGAACCCTGTACTGTTGTGAAATCCTTATTTTTTCGACACATTTCTCGTTTTAACTTCAAACATATTTGTCTGATCCCGAATTTCCTTTTTTCATCTCAAATCTGGTTAAATTTACTATCAGATCCCATACATAAAATTTTAATTAAATTTCGTGTAATACCCTTGCCAGCACGCTACAAATAGCGAACGTTCATAAAATCCAAGCTTTTTTTTTTGCCTCATTTTCTATATAACTCCTAAACAATGTATCCGATCCTAAATTTAATTTTTTCATCTCAAAGCTACTTAAATTATCTATTAGGTCCTGTATATGAAATCGTGATTAAATTCCGTGCAATATCCATACCAGGAAAAGTGCGACTTAGCGCAAGTTACCCAATTTTCGTTCGTCCTTCACAGTTCTAAACCTATTGATTTGAGCAAAAAATTAATAGAACCAAATTTATTGCAAATTTCCTTATCTTTAATAATGTATAGAACAAACAATGTGCTGAAAGTAACGGTTTCCGAGTTATTGTATCCTACTGCTAAAAACATACAATTTTCAACACTTTTCCCTCTCCCCTGCCCTAACCGGATGCTAGTTGGAGGAAATATTTTTACCACATTTAGAGCTATGGTTGGTGAACAATTTCCAGTAGTCAGACCTTTTTATTTTTGGTTCGATTTCAAGGTTCGAATGCTAATTACCCTGTATTATAATAAACATATTAGCTTTAACAACAAATATTTTATTTTTAGCAATAACGATATAATTAATTATAATAAACTATTCATTTGTAACAATAAACATTTCAATTTAAACAATAAACATATAGGTAATTTTTAACAACAAAAACTTTTGTTTTTTAAATTTTCCTTATTCCCACCACTATATCTCCTTTCGCCTTGATCTCAGGAAAAAAATGCATAGAATTTTATTTTGTATAAAAATTAATTTAGCAACACATTTTAATAAACAAATTTTCGCTAGAGGTTAAAAGTCTTCGAGTTATTAAAGAAAAACTGAAGAAAAAAAAACAAAAAAAAAAACGACCTTTAGAGAAAATACTAATAACATGCATGAATGTAATATAGGGGGGGGGATGTAAAATAAACAAATATTAAAATGAATTTCAATAATAAATATTCACAATAATTAATTGAGTGAGAGTATATTTTAATTTGAAACATGGTGACAAAAAAAAAAGACAGAAGTAAGACAATTCAAGTAGTGAATACAGCTCTTTTAAATTTAAAAGAAAAAAAAATTAAATTACTATTTTACAAATTAAATAACAGATTTTGACAACAAATTAGAATTAAAGAATTTAATTTTTTTTTTTTTTTTTTTTTTAATGACAATAAACTCTTGGAATGCAACAATAAAATCTACAAAATAGATTTCAAGCAAAAAAAAAAGACAAACAAATACAATTTATAAATCTACAATTATTGATTTATAATGGAAGTCTGTTTCAAGTTATGTAAGCGAAGTATAGCATCAATATTACCCAGATCTCAAAGTGATAGGTGACATGACGATGAGTGCTGCTGGCAAATTTTCGATACAGTAATTTAAAAAATTGCAAACTGTGTGGCTGCAACAAAGGTTTGGCCTAGATTACCCTCTGGTTACTATTCTAACTCACGAATCTCGTATGTTAATATGGTGTACGTAAACTTGAATCATTGTATATGTTATGTATCGATGTAAGAATACTTACTGTCGATACAGGAAAAACACCTGAGGAAGGTTATGTTTTTACTACACATGTTATAATTTTGTACCACATTACGAAAGTGTTAATACTATAATATAATTGTTATTTTGTGTACTGTAGTATTTTCTTTTATTGGATACATAACAGTGGCACAGTCGGTAGGACCCATACAGTATTCATTACGGTACTTATAAAAATACATTTATACCAAAATGCCAGAAACGGTAAGAAAAGGAAAAGAGAAGCACGTAGAGGAGGAGGATATAGCGGTACCAAGATATGTGGAAAAATTTTTACAACAGAATGCCAAACTACAAGAACAGATGGCAAAAATTCTTGAAAATACACCGCAACAACTTGAAAATAAATCTCAGGATACAGAAAATTTTAAGGTTAGTGGAATTAATTTTGAAAAATATAATATAGATGAAGATTTCGAAGATTATGTTGACAGACTAACTGCTTTTTTATACCTTCAAAACATTTCGGAAAAAAATAAAGTAAATTCATTCATTACATTATTGCCAGCAAAATTATTCTCTCTATATTAAAAAGCCTGGAATATCCCGATAACTGTACAAAAAAAAGTTACGAAAAATTAGTGAAAATTTTACACGAACACTTAAAGCCGAGGCCATTGATTATACCAAGTAGGCATGTGTTGTGTATTTTAGTACAAATAAGCCAAACATTAATGCACGCTTGAATATTAGTTAATTCCATAAAACACATGTAACAATTATTAGATTAATTAAAACGAAACCTTCTTCGTGGTTAGCAACTCAGAAACAGTGTTGGCAAATTGCGTTAATATATTACAACTCTCCTCCATTTAATTTAATACATTTTTTTTTTTTTTTTTTTTTTTATTACAGATTAAGTCGAACTACGGGCTTCCTCTCTCTCTCTGTGATCGTCTCACCGTGGGTTGTGTATCCGCTGGTTTACTGCTAGTTCTTTGCATGTTATCCGCTGAATCAATTTCTAACTGTTGTGGCACATTAGGGGTGTCGTTCAGGGGTGAATGTTTCTTCTGTGCATTAGGTGTAATAGTCTTCCTAGGTGGTGTTTCAGGTTGGCGTTGTTGTACGTTAGATGATGTTACTGGATTGTGATTTATCAATGGTCGGGTTTCTGGTATCGATGTCTTGCGTTGATGAAAAGTTAAGTCAAATTGCATTTTAGGCTGTGAAGGTATTTCGACTTCTGTATGTCTCAGCTGGTTGATGTGTCTTTTGATGATATAACCATGATCCAGTTCAATGAGATAGTGTAGTTTCCCTAGGTGTTCGATCACAGTTCCAAATTTCCATAGATGTGATCCTGAGTAATTTCTCGCTTGAATTCTATCGCCAGATTGGAAAACTCGAACTTTGCTCTCTGAAGGTGAAGACAAATTCGTTTTGATTGGCTTAATTAAATGTAAGCGTGTTCGAAGTAGCCTCTTTAAATGGAGTTCAGCTGGGGACCTACCATTAGCCAGGGGAGTTGATCGATATTTGAATAGGAATGAATTTAATTTTTGCTTTAGTGTTTCTGGATCGTCCACCATACTTCTGAGCTTTTGCTTTAAATTTTGAACAGACCGTTCTGCTAACCCGTTTGTAGCAGGATAATTTGGTGCACAGAACCGTTGAGAAATATCATATTTTTTACAAAACTTTAAAAATTCATCTAATTTAAAAATAGCAGCATTGTCTGAAACTATTATAGTAGGTAATCCATTTCTTGAAAATATTTCTTCTAACGAATTTACTGTAGAGCCGGAGGTTGGAGATTTAGGGGACATAATAATTTCAACCCATTTAGTTTTAGCGTCAACTACAACAAAAAAGTAATCATCTATAAAAGGGCCAGCATAATCGATATGAATTCTTTGCCATGTTTCTTCAGGCTCTTCCCAACTATGTAAAGGTTTCGGCACAGCTTTTACAAGCTGCTACTAAATATTCAATTTCAGAATCTATTCCGGGCCAATAGCATAAAGATCGAGCAATTCCCTTCATTTTAACCATTCCCATATGAGTAGAATGTAATTCTTTTAATATGGCTGGACGTAGATTAGTAGGGATGTAAACTCTGGAACCACGCAAAACAATACCTGAGTGTATACTCTATTCTGGATTTTTAATATCACCATTTATTAGTTTTTGTTTGAATAGTTTTAATTCAGGGTCTCGATTTGTTTCGTCTCTTATTACCTATATAAGTTATAGGTGACGAATCCGAAATATTTTGAAAAGTAATTTCATTTACTTTAAATGAATCTTCGAGAAAATTTATTAATTTTTTATTTACAGGTAATGGATTTCTTGATAAAAAATCAACAATGGAATGTTCTTTTGAGGGCCTATGACAAATCTCATAATTGAAACCACTTAAAAATTCCGCATATCTGATCAAACGATGAGCTGACATCACAGGCATTGCTTTATTCGGGTGGAAAATTCTCTCTAATGGCTTATTATCAACAATGAGAGTGAATTTCCTCCCGTAAAGATATTGGAACAAATGTTTAAATGCCCAATAGACTGCGGTAGCCTCGCGATCTAACTGCGAATAGGAAGATTTACTTTTTGTGAGTGATCGTGATATGAATGCAATAGGTCTTTCTTGATCATTGACTACATGCGAAAGTACGGCCCCTAACCCATAAGGGCTTGCGTCCGTGGCTAAAGTCAAGGGTAATTCAGGTTGAAATGGAGTCAAAACTCTTTCACTCGCAATTTCATCTTTAATTGAATTAAACGCATTTGTACATTCGTTAGTCCACCTAAATTTAATATTTTTTTTTTTTTAGTTACTGATTTAATGGAAACAGTTTATCGGATGCTTTCGGAATGAATTTTGCATAATATTGGGCCAAACCAAAAAATGACCTAAGCTCGTCAAAGTTTTTAGGTTGAGGCGCAGACTTTATCGCATCAATTTTGTCTTTTGGCTTTTTTCTAGACCCCTAGAACTGATTTTATGACCAAGATATTTAACCGACGTGCAAAAGAATTTTCATTTAGATTTATTGACGTGTAACCCGTTCTCTTGCAAAACGTCAAGGCACCTAATTAGTCGTGAATAACACTCCTGAAAAGTACTACCCTGAATTAGGAAATCGTCAAAATAGGCAACAGTACCATCTAGCCCTTGAACCATTTGATCGATTATTTTATGAAATTCTTTGGGGGCATTTTGAATACCCATAAAGAGCCTTTTTACCTTATAAGCTCACCATATTCTTGACTCTTGTCGTCTAACGCGAGATGAAGGTAAGCTTTGTAAAGGTCTAAGACACAAAAGTATTTCCCCCCTTGAAGCTTGTTAAATAAATCTTCAATTTTGGGAATAGGGTAATGGTGTATCTTGTAGTTGTGGATTTAGTGTAACTTTATAGTCAGCACAAATTCTGACTGTCTGGTCTGGCTTTGGTATAACAAGGGGTGTACCCCAATCAGAGTGATCGACTTTCTCAATAATATCTTGTTCAACCAATAAATCTAATTCGAGTTTTGTTTTGTCTAATAAGGCATAAGGAATGGGTCTGGGTTTCATGAAAACAGGTTTTGCATCATCTTTGAGATTCAGCTTACATTTTAAGTGTAGAATGAGCCCAATTTTAGGTGTGAAAACATTTTCGTACTTTTGAAAAATATCAGTTTTAATTGACTCAATTTTAGTTGGTTCGATATTAAATTCATTTACGTTTTGTACATCTGAAATATTTATTTTAGCTTCCTAATCCACTCTCTTCCGAGAAGTGGGGTGTAGTTATTTTTTACAATATATAGATCGCCAGTTGTTTTTAAATTATTATATGGAATTTGACAATTGACAACTCCTTCGGGCTTAAAAGAATCATTAGCGTTTTCTCTTTTCTCTTTTCTGATCCCTCAGAACTATAACAGAAAAAACATGAAATTAGTTAACCTATATCTACAGGGATAGTAAAAATAGGAACGATACCTTTTGTCCTTTTTCTACCGTGGGTACTGGAAGGAGTAATGTAATGATTAATTTGGAAGTTGTATGCGCCTGATTGGCTCGAAATGATGTGTTCTGGAGTTGAGGGGCCTCCGCTCAATGAATATGAAAATAAAATAATAAAATTATAAAATTAATAATAATAATAAAATAATAGGATAGACAGAAAACTAAAGAAGAAGAAAGTTATAGACAGAAGAGAAGAGAGAAAGATAGATGAAAGAGAGTTATCTATATACATATATACAGGTTTATGTGATGATGTGGATGGGATTGATGGGACCTTTCCTTCCCTGCCATCTAGCAGCTAGGGGGGATGGGGTGAGGCTGCGGAATAATGGGTTAAAGGATGCTGGAAGGTTGTCGAAGAACTTGATGTGTCGTCGTGTTATGAATTGTTGAATTGTGTCTAGTTGTAGTTGGTCATGTATAAATGCCATGTTTCGTCGTTCGAGTGTTGTACCTCTACAGATCTTCATGAGAATACTGTTCTGATATGTTTGTAGTGTTTTGAGTGTTGTTGGGTAAAGATAGTGCAGGAGTGGTGCACCGTGTAGTAATGAGGGTCTGGGTATGGCTTTGTAAAGTAAGAGTTTGAGCCTGAGTGATAGAGTAGGTGTTTGAGTTGATATGTGGTGTTTTTGACTACATGTATTCTGTGATTGACATGTGCTGTGAATGACAAGTGTGATTCAAGTTTCATACCTAAGTATGTTAGGTGTTGTGATGTTTTGATTGGCTGACCGTTGAGAGTGAGCTGTTTCTGAGGTGTTTTCTTGTAAGAGAATGTGATGGCGTCAGTCTTTTTTGTGTGTTGATGTGGATGTTGATGTCGTGTAGCTGTTCTGTGATCAGTTGGGCTGCCTGTTGGGCCTTGCGCTTTGCGTGTTTCGCATTCATGCTCGCTGAGTATACAGCAATGTCATCAGCATATGCGGCTATTTGGACTTTGTCCAACTTCTGTCCGACTATATGAGCCGTATAGATGTTAAATAATATGGGCGCAAGGACCGAGCCCTGAGGTACACCGCAGGTGACTGGTCTAGGGGCGGACATGTCATTTCTAACCCGAACTGAGAAGGTCCGGTTAGTCAGGTAACTACCAATAATGTCGACCAGTTGGTCTGGGAATTTCAGGAGCCTAAGTCGATTTATGAGGGTTGGGTGTGACACAGAGTCAAAGGCTTGGGTGCAATCGAGTGAAATCATTGCCGTGGCAAGGTTCCTATTGAGGTTAGAAGCAGCATCAAACTGCAGTTTTGCTACATGGTGATAGCAACTAACTCCACGCGAAAAACCTGTCTGTTCAGGCGGGATAACGTCGTGTGTGTCGCAGTGTCTTCGAAGGTGTATGAGAATAAGTTTCTCATATATTTTTGAAATGTGACTGAGGAGACTGATGGGCCGGTATTCTTCGGGTACAGTGCCTCTTTTGCGGGGTTTTAGGAGTGGAACGACAATAGCATGTTTCCATTCCGTGGGGAAATACCTGAGGCGGGTGCACGCGTTATAAATGTTGAGGAGAAACATTTGGGCTTTCCTAGGTAAAAATCTGAGAAGGACATAAGATATGTTATCTTGTCCTGTGGCTTTGTTTCCCCTCGTGTTTCTAATGGATGCAGTCAGGTCTTTGTACGACGAGAAAAGAGGGTTCTGAAGAGGGTCTGTCTGGGGGATGTGGCTGTAAACTGAGTCTGTGCGTGAAGCGTCTCGTTCTGTGTAATAGTCTGATAGTGCTGTGGCCTGATCTGCTGGGGTAAGGAGTTCGTCGCCTCGGGTGATCTTCACCGATTTTGACTTGGTGTTATGACTTCGGACTAATTTCCAGAAGTTTTTGTGGTCGTAATGAGTGCGGCGAAGTTGATCGTGCCATAAGGACGTTTTCCACTGCGACATGAGGGTGCTAATCTGTCGTGTGAGACTGTTTATGATAGGTCTGTATGTTGGGTCATGTGTTCTGTACCAAATGTTTTTAATGTTGTTTCTCTGTTTTATGAGTGTGAGTATGTGCTGTGGCGGTTTGCGTAAATGAATGGGTGTAGGGTTGAATGTGGGTATAGATGCTGATGCTGCGTCGTGTATTATGTTTTCAAGTGTATGTATGGCTGCGTCAATATCTGTTGTGTTGTGGAGTGGGGTGATAGTGGGTATGTTTTTGTATATGTGTGATTTGTAGAGTTTCCAATCTCCATGTTTAAAATCGTATCTGGTGTGAGTGGGTGGTGTTACTCCAGTGTGACGTCCTAGTTCGTATAGTACTGGTATGTGATCATTGTCACTGAACTCTATGGTGCTGCAGTTAGTGAATCGGTGTGGCTGTTGTGTGAGGAGTAGGTCTAGTGTAGAAGTGTATGATGGATTTGAGTGCTGGCGTCTGGCGTTCAGGTCACCTACTATTATGTGTTGTCTGTCTGTTTCTGTGTTCTTCAGAAAAGTCTTAAATGTCTCTATCTGTCCTTTTGGGCTTCTGTAAATGCATGTAATTTTGTATGTGTGTTTTAGTTTAACTTGTATGGTGATGGCTGTGTGTTTGTCATCGTGTAGTGTTTTGCTGTCCATTAGCCGTGACGGTATGTCATGTCGTACTAATAGTGCGACGCCTCCTTGAATAGGCGAGTCGAGTCTGTATGTGATGTAACCTGTAAAGTATACTGGTGTGTGTCTGTGTAGCTTTGTGTCCGTCAGTGCTACAACGGTTGGCCGGTAATCAGCCAATAGGGTTTCGAGCTCAAGCTTACGCTTCATGAGTCCTGTAATGTTATAGTTCAGGATGGAATATCTATCCATGGCGAGTTGAAAGTTGTGTGATCATGACGTTCATGGATGTCATGAGGGTTCTAAACATGTCCTTCATGTCGTTCTGATTTGATATAAACATTTCCTTCATGTCCCTAAACATCTCTTTCATGTCCGTCATGAATTCGTAAGTCTGTGGTGTGGGCTGGCTGGGTTGTGATGAGGGCTGGCTGGGCTGTGGTGAAGGCTGGTTGGGTTGTGGCGTGGCTGCAGCGCAGCGGCCGGCATAAGTAGAGGGGCCTGAGGTGGTGGGGGCTGAGGGAGCGTTCCTATTGGAGGGCTCGGCGGCCAATGAGGTTTGCCGCTGTTGGGGTTTTTACTGTAGCTTAGTTTTAATAAGCTCCAGCCTGGATTGGCAGTTGCGATAAGATGCCACATGAGGGCCACCGCAGTTCCTACACTTGGGGGGTTCTGATCTGGAGGGGCAGTCTTTCACCTCGTGGTTGCCTGCACACCTGACGCATATGATAGTGCGCCCACAGTAATTTTTAGTGTGACCATATTCCTGGCAGTTAAAGCACTGTCTGGGGCCATTTAAATTTCTCAGTTTTTCAACTGAGAATCTGATATGATCTATTGATCTAATAGATTTAAGGGAATCTAGGGTTGTTGTGTGGTCAGTAGTGACCACGATGTGTGAGAGTAGGTGTTTTGTCCCGTCAGAAGCAGTTTTTTGCATCCTCCATGCTGATTGAAACCCGGGAAGTCGGGCTTGGAGGATTTCTTTGATGGAGTCCAGGGAATGATCAATATCAAGCCCTTTTATAATGTAACGTCGTTGTGGCTTGTAAGTCCTGTTGTTTGTGTTCGTATTTTGTGTAATGTTGGTATTAGTAGCTGTACTTGTTGAGGGTTGTGGTTCGGTTATGTTTTGTAGTGCATTGAAAGTATTATGTGTTATTGTGGGAATATATGTAGTAGTTGGACGTGCTCTCAGTGTTCGTCTGGCTTTGGTGAAGCCCTGTTCGTCTGTTTCAGGTGTAGTGTTTGGTCGTTTCCTAACGAGTGTAGCCTGGTCTAGTTCCATAGTCATTGCCGTTTGTCTGTTTATCGAGTGGTAATTAAGTAAGAAGTGGTAATTAAGTAAGAAATCATTAGCGTATGTTCGAAATGTAACAGTAGTAGGTTCTAACTTTAATTTGAGATTTAATTTATTAAAATCGGCCATGGACATAATAGAGACTTTACTGCCGGAATCAATTTCAAAATTCATTGGTTTATTAATTAAGTATACTTGTATTTGAAATGGATTATCTACCATTGAATTAATGAGTTCTATTGGAAATATGGTATTTACCGTATTAATTTCGACATAGTCAGCGTCTTCGTCATCCTCTTCATCAACGAATCGAACTGGCTTACCCCTAAGATGACCAGAGATACACACCTTTTCCACGTGACCTGATTTCCCGCATTTCCGGCACTTCAGACGATCCTTCGACCTGCATTCTCTGTACGTGTGATTTTCCTTTCCACAAGCCAAGCATACGTCTTGAAGACCAAGTTTCCAAATGATTGACTTTTTATCCACAAAGTTCTTTTTGACGTCATCATTATTTGACCTTTTGCTGATCTGTTTCTTTGAATTTTGGACTTTGTTAATTTCCACTGTTGAGGTATTGTAGATTTGATTTTGTTTCTTAGCTGCTTCAATTGCAAAAGCTATCTCAACAGCTTTCTCGAATGTTATGGAATCTTCTTGTTGGAGAATGTGTTCCCTGATTTCTACATCATGTAGTCCCCGGACAAATTGTGCTTGCAGGATAGAAATTACAGGTTTCTTGCATTCGTTCTCTTGACAGACCAAATTAGATGTACGGGCTAAATTTTTAAGGGCAGCTATGTACTCCGACACAGTTTCGTTTGTATTTTGGACTCTGGATAAAAACTTATGCCTCTCTGTATGTATGTTGGATTTTGGGCAAAGGTGTACACTCAACAAATTTATTAGTACGTCGTATTCTTTTGAAGAGGGTAAATCAGGGGAAGTCAAACTTGACAATAATTAATAATATTTAGCACCCAATGCGTTTATAAATACTTTTGCTTTAGTTGATTTCACTTGTGGTGTGTCTCCTGTTAGTTTCTTTAGTTCGAAGTAGTTTTCAAGTCGATCTTTGTATGACTGAAATGTCTCTTTCCCTTCATCAAACGACTCAAATGTTATGGAACCATTGCAATCATTGTGAACCAGTTGATTTTGATTGTTTTGGTATGTTTAAAGTAACTGAGCCAATACCCGAGATTGTACATTCAATGTATTCATTATTTCTTGATTTTGGGCAAATTAAAAGCTCATTATGGTTTACTGGGTTGCTTTGATTTGGCATTGTTTATAAAAAAATAACTGAATAAAACTTAAAGCTGATACGTACGGGAATGACTCTTTATTATTTGTTGAGGTGTTTTTTTGAGTCTTCTACTGCACTGGCAATGCTGTTTCACTCTCAATTTACATCTCGTCGCCAATATTTGTTGTGTATTTTAGTACAAATAAGCCAAACATTAATGCACACTTGAATATCTAGTTTATTCCATTAAACACATGTAACAATTATTAGATTAATTAAAACGAAACCTTCTTCGTGGTTAGCAACTCAGAAACAGTGTTGGCAAATTGCGTTAATATATTACAGCATGCTTTTCTGAATAGGAAACAGTACCAAGGTGAAAACATTTCTCAGTACATGGCCGAACTACGAAAATTAGATATGCCATGCAAATATCCTGAGAGCTTGCTTAACACAATGTTCAGAGACATTTTCCTTAGTGGGTTACGTTCTAAAACGATTCTAGATAGTTTATTTTGAGGAAGACGACCCCAACCTTGATAAGACTGTTCAGATAGCACAAGCTATTGAGTCCGCAGAGAGCAGCTCCAAAGTTATACTAAATTCATATGGAGAAGAACCAGAAATCCATAAATTACAACAGAGCCGGAGATTTAAAATTCAAAAACTCAGACCGCGAGAAATGCGACACCAATTAATAACGATGAAGCAGGTTACCTTTGTTTCAGATGTAAAAAGAATGACTTCGCGCGTGAATGTATGGAAAGAAATTTATATTGTACAAATTGCCGGAAAACGGGTCATGTTAAGAATGTGAGCTTTCGTCAAAGACGTCCAGAGAAGCCAGTTAGGGCGGTTCAAGAGGAAGGATACGAAGAAGAATACAATACAATTGATGAAAAAGTTACACTAGATTTTCTAGATATACATCAGCTAAATCGAGGAAAACAAAAACTTACACCAGGACCTATTTATGTCACTGTTCAAATAAATAAAGTTCCTATAAAGATGGAATTAGACACGGGAAGTGCAGTGACTGTTATGAGTGAAGAAGAATACGAGAAAATTAGAGTAAAACCATTAGGAGAAACTAGAGTAAAGCTCAGAAATTTTGGTAATGGTATAATAAGACCACTTGGACAAGTTAGGGTCTCAGCTAGTCATAAAAGCGCAACAAAAGAACTGCCACATTTTGTGGTGAGAGAAAAGGTTAAAGGGATACTTGGGAGAGACTGGTTGTGCGGATTCTTTCCTGAATACATCAAGGACATGCAACAGTGCAATATAACAAATTTTAGAACATCTAAAGAAAAACTGAATAACCATTTTTCAACTAATGATAAATTGTTCACACCAGGAACTGGAACAGTTTGTCGAGAATGATTATTTTTAAGGTAAACCTTTCCCGTGATTTTGAGGGCTTGAGTCGTGCGAGATCCTCTTTTAACTGCTGTAGGGCAACACAAGGCTATCGACTTGTGTCCTCTAAAAAGTCACCTGGAAGACGCAAGGGTTGCCCATATAGAGCTTCAGCCACACTAGCTCCCACATCTTCTTTGAAAGTAGCCCGTAGTCCGAGCAACACGGATGGCAAAACCTGTGTCCAAGGTGTAGAGCTAAGATGAGCCGTTAATGCTGTTTTCAAGCTCCGGTGCCATCTCTCCACACAGCCATTGGATTGTGGATGATAAGCGGTAGTTCTCTGCCTCAGAATCCCCATTATTGCTGAGAGCCTAAGAAAAAGTTCCGTCTCAAATTGTCTGCCTTGGTCTGTCGTAATCCGCTGAAGAGAGCCGAATCGTGTAACCAAATTGGCATAAAATACCTGAGCGACAGCCGCTCTGTCTACCATGGTTAGAAGGTATCTCATTCCATCAGATGGTAACAGTGGTCCCACCCCACTATGTCGATGTGCACGTGTTGAAATCTGGGTGCCGGTAAGTAACTTCCTAGGGGAGTCACTGTGTGGCGGTGAATTTTAGACATTTGCGAAGGAATGCAGGTCTTTGCCCATTCACCAACATCCCGATTAATTTCCGGCCAGAAGTAGCGACTAGCGAGCAACTTCCTACTAGCTCTGATACCTGGGTGGCTCAATGACTGAAGGCGGTCGAAAATGACGCGGCGAAACTCTTTTGGGACGTAGGGTCGAGCTGTCGAAGTTGAAGTCTCGCAAAGGAGCTCTATATTTGTACCGGGGATGATGACGAATTTCAGTTGCAGTCTGGTATTTTTCTTGAGGTCTTCTATGCTACTGTCCTTCTGTGCTTCCGCTATTTCTGAGAATTCATCCGGTGATTGAATTTCTTCGATTCGGGATAGTGTATCAGCTACCACATTTTCGGATCCGGGTCTGTATCTGATATCTGTGGTAAACTGACTTATGAAATTTAGATACCTAATTCGACGAGGAGAGGCTGTCTCAGATCTTTGTTGGAATACATGTATTAATGGCTTATGGTCCGTTATGATGTGGAAATTTAAACCTTCTAGGAGAGGCCGAAAATGTTTCATTGCTTCATAAATCGCGAGGAGTTCCCTGTCGTAAGTAGCATAATTTCTTTGTGTATTTGACAGAGCTTTAGAAAAAAATCCAAGGGGTTGCCATTCACCGTTCTTTTGCTGCTGCAGGGCACCACCAATACCTTTGTCGGATGCATCACAGGTTAAAGAGACTCCCCCTGAAATTCCAGGATGGGACAGCCTTCAACGAGACTCTGTTTGCATTGTTCAAAAGCTCGTAGTGTCTCTTCCGTCCATGGAATGGGAGTTTAATCTCTCCGTTTGCAGTTGTGAGTGAGTTGGTTCAAGGGTTTTTGTGTTTCGGCAGCGTGAGGGAGGCATCTCCTGTAAAAGTTTATCATACCTAGAAACCTGCGAAGTTCACTGATGTTGGGTTTCGGGCACTCCTGAATCATTTGAACATTTGCAGAAAGAGGCTGTATACCAGTCGCGTCCACCCTGTAGCCGAGTAAGTCGACCTGCGGTTCTCCAAAAACACATTTGCTTACGTTGAGGGAAAGGTCATATTCATTCAACCTCTTAAAAACTTCTTTGAGATGATGTTCCTCCTGCGATTTCGAAGCTACTAAGAAGTCGTCCAGGTATGGAAAAACGTATGGCAGATCTCGCAACATGTTATCCACGAAACGCTGGAAAGTTTGTGCTGCGTTTTTTAGCCCGAATGGCATCCTTAGAAATTCAAACAGGCCGAAAGGCGTGATAATAGACGTCTTTCCAATGTCTTCCTCAGCAACGGCGATATGATGGTACGCACGTACAATATCTAGAGTAGAGAATACCTCGGCGCCATCTAACTGGATTGTGAAATCCATTATGTTTGGCACTGCGTACCTATCGGGTACCGTTTTAGCATTCAATGCGCGATAATCTCCGCAGGCTCTGATTTTTCCGTCCTTTTTTGGAACTACATGGAGAGGACTTGACCAGGCACTGCTTGATGGTCTGCAAATACCTTCCTCAATCATGGTTTGGAACTCCTGCTTCACCGCTGCATACCTTTCAGGTGGAAGTCTTCTTGCCTTGAAGGTAACTGGGTTTCGTTTAGTCTCGATGTGGTGCTCGATGACACTTCGAACGGGTCCACGGATCGGTGATGGTCGACTAATCTTGGGAAATTCCCCCAAAAGGTGAGCGTAACGACAATTCCGGGGTACAATCAGTATGGTCGGTGTAGTGACCGTAGACACTGTTCCAATAACTGATAATCCGGATTGCCGATCGGTCAACTGTTTCTTTCTAATATCAATATTGATGCCATGATGGAAGAGAAAATCGGCTCCGATTATTGCCCTTCCTACGCCCGCCAAGAGAAATATCCATGGAAGGATTCTTCGCAGTCCAAGATCAAGTTTGAGAGTCTTCTCTCCATAAGTAGGTATTGGAGTATTATTGGCTGCTACCAGTGTGAATTCCGTTGGTTTCTTGTGTATCTTGGGGTTACGCGGCAATATTGAGATTGAAGCACCTGTATCAATAAGGAAACATATCCTTGATTCTCGATCCGTTATAAAAAGGCGGCGTTGAGGTTGCATTCCGACGACTGCCGCCTGCTCCGTCGACCCTTTCAGTTTAAATTTCCAACCACACGGCTTGACACATTTCTTTGCCTTTGGCCCAAATCGTTTGTGGTAGAAACATATTTTACTCTCCTGGGGACTAGACGGAGTGTAGTTTCGTCCTTTGTGTCTAAATTGTATTCGAAGCTCGGCCACTTCTTCTCGAAGGCTCCGCAGTTCCTCAAGAACGGTATCGCCAGTTGCTGTAAGTGACAGTCTAACAGCGGCATTTACTTCTGCAGGCGTCTCAACTTCCATAATATTGTCTGCCAGGGAGGCTAAAACCTCAATATTATCTTGGCTCGTAGCGGCCAAAATTTCCTGAACTCTAGTAGGTAGTTTTCTTAGCCACAGCGTCTTCACTATAGATTCCCCCGTCAAAGAACCTGCCAATAGCACCATATATCTATATAATTGAGAGGGTTTTTGGCTCTCCAACTGCGTATCACTTAATAATTTATTAATTTTAGAAGGATTGGACTCACCATAGATCGAAACGAGGCGTCTTTTAAGTGCGTCGTAGGGATCTTCTTCCGTAACTGCCAATAGGTCAGCGACTTGGGTTAGGACTTCAAGTTCCAGTCCCGCGACTACTGTCTGAAATTTGATCTTCGAAGAGGTTATACGTGAAGTAGCAAACACAGCATCTGCTTCTAAAAACCACAATTCCGGGTTGGATTTGTAAAAGACTGGTAGTCTTGTAGTCGGCCCACCAAAGGCTCCTATTTGGTAGTCTAGTACGGATTTTGAAGTGATTTGAGACTCGGAGAAGCCAGGGCTCGCAGGCATTGCCTTACTTGGATCGCTCTTTATCTCCGTTTCTAGAGGCATCTCGTTAAAAAAATTCACGTAAAGGTCACCAGTTGTCGAGAATGATTTTTTTTTAGGTTAACCAGAAGGTCTCGACATAAAAAAATTACGTGTTCAAAATTTAACACAAAATAAAAAACACTTTATTTTATAATGAGAACAACCCAACTGGGAAGGTTACAAATAAAAACATTATTAATAATTATATACAAAACTGGTTGCCCTCGCAACACATAAAAGTAGTTCGTTAAAGACAATAAAAAATAATTAGTAAAACTAATATTTGTTATGATTAGTAGCTACCGCTACAAGTTAAAGAATTTGAAGTAAACTTAGATTTGAAGGAGGGAGTACAACCTATTTTTATGAAACGTCGTACAGTACCATACGCCTTAAAAGAACGTGTTGAAAATTAAATAGATCGGCTTGAGATGGAAGGTATAATCTCAAGAGTAAAATTCTCAGAATGGGCTACCCCTATAGTGCCTGTGGTCAAACCCAATGGTGATATTCGTCTTTGTGCGGATTACTCAAAAACTATAAATACCAAGATTCAAGTGCCCACACACCCCTTGCCTTCGCCAGAAGAGCTCTTCGCAGGATTAGCTGGCTCAAAAATTTATAGTATTTTGGACGTGAAATCGGCCTACTTACATTTAAAAGTAGATACCGAGTCGGCATCATTATTAACAATTAACACACATAAGGGGTTATACCATTGTCATAGACTCATGTATGGATAAGCGCTGCCCAAGCAATATGGCAGAGATTTATTGAAATGGTTTTACAGAGTCTCATAGGAATTTCAGTTTTCTATGATGACATCTTAATAGTAGCCAATAGCGAAGAGGAAATGATGAATCGCCTCAAGGAAGTGTTTAACAAGCTGGAAGAACATGACCTTAGACTCAACAAAGAAAAATGTAAATTTTTTGTTAAGGAAGTCAAATATTTGGGGCACAAAATTACATCAGAAGGCTTACATAAAACAAAAGACCACATTCAAACAATTTTAGATTTCAAAGAACCAAACAATACAACAGAACTAAAATCATTTTTAGGTATGGTAACCTTTTATGCTAATTTTTTTCCGAACCTCGCAACTATCGTACAACCGTTATACAGTTTAACAGGGAAGACCACCAAATATTTTTTTCAGTCAGGAATGCCGGAATAGTTTTAACCAAATAAAAGAAGAGATTACATCAGAAAGAATTCTCGCTCACTATGACTCTCAACTTCCTCTTATCTTGGCTGTTGATGCATCATCTGTTGGTCTGGGTGCAGTATTGTCTCACCAATACCCTGATAATTCTGAAAGACCTATAGCATTTGCTAGCCGAACGCTATCAGCTTCTGATAAAAATTACTCTCAAATTTGTAAGGAAGCTCTGGCCATAAAATGGGGAGTACAGAAGTTTTTTTACTACTTGTTTGGTGTAGAATTTAGATTATATACAGATCACCAACCATTAGTACACATCTTTGGAGATAAATCAAAATTACCTTGCATAGCTGCCACTCAACTCATTCATTATGCATTGTTCCTTCAGAATTTCAGGTTTACAATTAAATATAGAGCTACGGGGGACCACGGTAATGCTGAGTTTATCTCGCCTGCCTCAGTCATCAGACCAACTTCACACGTTGGATCGTGCTACTATGTATCAAATACAACAGCTAGAACAACTGCCAATTTCATCCATATAAGCCGCGCAACGAGAGAGGATCCTGAATTAATACAACTGTTGGAACTACTGCACAAAGGAGAGTCACTAAAAGGAAAAGATGGGATATTCGACCTACAAGATAACTGTATTATGAAGGGAGCTCACCTCGAAAATATCGAACCCAGATATTAGAAGAATTACATAGTGGTCACATGGGTATAGTAAAAATGAAGGGCCTTGCCCGATCCTATGTTTATTGGCCAAAAATGAATAATGAAATTGAAGAAATGGCCAAAAATTGTATGGAATGCACATTAAACCAGCAAGAAACAACCAAGCATAATTCACTCCATTGGGAATTTCCACTGCAACCGTGGGAAAGAATACACATTGACTTCGCAGGCACCTTCAAAGGAAAATACTTCCTGCTCCTAGTAGACGCATATTCGAAATGGCCAGAAATATACATCACTAATTCAATGACCACAATTACAGTTATAGATAAATTGGATGATGCTTTTTGCCGCTATGGGTACCCTAATGTTTTAGTAAGTGACAATCAAACCTCATTTATATCCAGCGAACTTCAAGAATATCTGCAGTCTAGAGGTGTAAAACATATCACAATTGCTCCGTTTCATGCAGCGTCTAATGGACAAGCAGAACGTTTCGTTTACACCATGAAAACCGCACTTCAGAAATTGTCTGGAGCGGGTAGTAAACTTGAACTAGAGTTAAGCCATTTCCTTTTAACATATAGAAGAGCCCCAAACACAACAACAAACTCCCCGGCATCGCTGTTTCTCAAGTGGGAAATTCGATCCTGTTTGGACCTCCTTAAACCCAACTTATGGGAGCGCGTGAGACAGAAACAAAAAGAGCACATCAGTTGTACAGCAGAATGTTATTTTGAAGGACAAACTGTAGCAGTGAGGAACTACAATCAGCCAAATAAGCGGTGGCGAATAGGAAAAGTAGTCAGTAATGATGGACCCTTACACTACACCATTGTCGTTGACGGCAGACTGTGGAAGAGACATTATGATCAGTTAAAACCGATCTTTCAAAGTTCTAATGGTCAGCCTGCTTCAGAAACCGCATATGAAAACCAACCTAGACCAGAAGAAAACCACTCCAGCGATTCCGAAGGAAACGTCTAAACACAACTGAGCCAAGCAGTGATGTAACGACCACCCCGCAATTGCCGCCCACCACATCTTCATCAGTACGCTGTTGCTTATGGGGAGGAGTGTTATGTATCGATGTAAGAATACTTCCTGTCGATACAGGAAAAACACCTGAGGAAGGTTATGTTTTTACTACACATGTTATAATTTTGTACCACATTACGAAAGTGTTGTTATAATATAATTGTTATTTTGTGTACTGTAGTATTTTCTTTTATTGAATACATAACATCATGGATCCAATAACGCTTAGAATCACTGCAGTTCTTACAATAACGCCAGTTATTAGAATCACTGCAGTTATTACAATCACTCCAGTTCTACAACAGTTCTCAACTGTTATTAGAATAACCTATTGCCAGCCATCGTTCAGTTTTCAATCACCGACCTGGCGCTAGTGGTTCTAGCCTATTAAAAACTTACTTTTAGACATTTTGACTGGTAATTCATTAATTTATCCTCCTCGCCATTGCTAATAATGTTAATAATTTGTTTATTTAGTAATCTTACAAATGATAAATAACACAAAATCATCCAAAATTATTGTGTCAATTTTTTTTTTAACAAAAATTTTTAGAAGCCAATTCAAAGTTGTCAAAATATATAACAAATTAACAATAAATCGGCCAACTATGATACAAACGAATTCAGCTAAATAAATCTTTAAAAAACATTGTCCTTATTTAATTGTACTGCCAAGATTTTATTTTTAAAAAATACATATAGGTGTTAGTAAAACATATTTGAACAATTATAAAAACTCAACAATTACAAGTAGCTTGTATCAATCTGTTACCTAAGCATGTATTGTGTATTAAAATATTGGCTGTAAGATAAAATAAAGAAGAAAATAACAGGTAGAAGCAGGATTCAGGCTGGGCCATCTTAGGTCAAGTTTTTACTATATCCCAATTTTTTTAAAAGCATTTGGTGGACTTCCAAGACTTCTGGTCCAGGAGGTACATTTAGCCTTTATCCACCTTTAGAAAGCTTTGACTTAGGTCCTTTAAATAAGGTGTGGAAAGCACTGTTTGTCTGAGATAAGGCATACAAGGCCTTTATAAAGGTGCAAAATTGGGAATTAAATTTTGAAATAGCAGCGTTACTAATTGTATACAAAAGTATTTTAAAAAAAAGTTTTGATATCATGTCCCCTAAGCATTACACATCACCAAAGGATTAAATCAAAGTTGCTGCTAATCACCTACTCTCTTTAACATGGTTATTTAAAAACCTTTCTAGAAATAGGAGAGAAATATTAACACATGGGTTTGGAGATTTTGAAAGATATCTAATTCATAATACAAAATGCAGGAGTTTATCAACTCATTGCCACTGAGGAATGAGATCTGGAATACATGCTGAGGAAACTCTAAGCAGTATTCTGAAAAGGGCATGGAAATAAATCTAAAGAAGAAAGAGTTTGTGCCCCTCAACTCTTCGAGCACATTTTTTAGCATTGAAGATTAGAGATATGGAGGTCTACTAATCCTTTCTGGAAAGGAATCCTCTATTAATTAAGATATTTCATTGATAATATTAAGAGAAAGGAAGACTGTAGGAATCCTAAACTCGTTCCTGTGGAATAAAAATGTTTCCTTTAAAAAAAAAAAAAAAAAAAAAAAAAAAAAAAAAGATTATATCTTTCCTTATCACTATAAATTGTCTTTAAATTTGCTAAAATCTGTGGTGTAGAGAAGAAAAAGCTTAAACGCTACTATCTTTAGAGATGGGTATTCAGAGTGGAAGTTATTTCATAATAAGAGCCCATCATGTTTCTAATAATATCATAAGACAATATATGAGAGAGGAAAAAATCACTTGAGGTACACATGATGGTACAGAAGGATCAATACAATTAGGGTTTCATGAATTAATTGCCACTTTTATTGGAATTAAGTCATCAATCCTAATTGAGGAAAAAAATATTTTAAAGAGTATTAAAACCAGGAGCTCATTCAAAAAGAATGTATCAAAACAGAGGCCAAAGTAAATTTTCCTGGACAGATTAGAGAGTAAGAGGATGCCTGAGGAAATTGTTGATAGGGGATGTAAAGAAAGGAATGGCAGCAAAAAGATAACAAGAGAAAGATTAGTAGATCAAAAGGTAGTTTGAACTAATAACTGATAAAGATTAGGATACAATAATTGAACAAACCTGAAGGTATTTTTCATTTTATAAGTTTCCAGAACAGAAAGGGTAATTATAAAAATCACAGAATGAGTAATGTATGGACTAAAACTATATAAAAAAAACAAAACAAATTACAATAAAGTTTGTACAAATTTATCAACACCCCACATTATCATTGTACAATCACAATGAGTTTTTATTTAAAAGAACTAACTGTTCTCATAAATACTTCACCAAAATATTGGACAATTCTAATAACCATACAGATACAATCAATTTACATCAGAGTTTTTAAAGGAAAAAAACAAAAACAAAATGAATTAAAAATATTCAGTTTATTTATTAACAAATCTATTTACAAATATTCCAATGGATATAACTATAAAAATTATAACTAAAAAGAGGTATGAAAGAAACCATTCACAAAAAAAAAAAAAACTATATATCAAAGGACTAAATACTTCAAAAAGCAGTATTATATTTTACAAACAGGTAAAAAGGTAGTGTCTCGATGGAATATAATAAAAGTGTAAATATCCGTGGAATAACTATAAATTACAAAAGTCTAAATAGATTTTACAACAAGCTAATATTTATGATTTAATAATCATTGCAAGATTTTAACTATCCATTATAATCATAAGATTTTAATGACATTCATTTGTCATTACATTATTATTTGTAATATAACATAAGAAAAAGCATTTGATATTAACTAGCCATTTCAACTTTTTAAAATTTCGATTAGAAAACACTTAGACCCTGAATATTGGGGAACTATTTAGTCCAAGCAAAATTTAAATAAAATCTGGTGTTACAAGGCTCATCTAAAAGTTTCAGCACTTTGTATTAAAGTAGAACCTCTCTTAACCAAGAGATTTTTTATCGATTCGCAATGAAACAAAAAAGGAAATCATGAAGATTTATTTACAAATTAAAATCAATGCATTTATTTTTGTTCACAGTTTCGACCTCCATCTATTGTGATATGATTGTACTACGATCACGAATTTCTGTTTTAGTTCGAACCACGGCCGCTAGGAGCGTCATAATCCATCTGCGACCAGTTCTTGTTTGCGATATTAGATCACGTGACCTATCGGTTCTTCAATAATAGGACAGCCATATGAGTTATTCGATAACAGAAGTTACTCAACAGTTATTGAGAACCGATCTAAGAACGGTAACTGGTCGAATAACCTTAACCGATCGGTTCTTCTACCTGTTATAACCTAACACCTTACACCAACAACCCCAATTTATTGTTGTTTCTCCATCGTTTTCGATGGAAGATTTATTAAATTTGACTAATATTGTAAAATATAACTATGTTTTAATATAGTTATTCTAAAATAATAAAAATAAGTTATTCTAAAATACAAATTTAGGTTTATTTATAGATATTTTAAAATATGATCACTGGTAATAGGGTTTTTTCGGTAATAGGTGATTGGTGATAACAGTTCCGAGTCAATAATAGGTTATTTTAAAGATTACGTTATTTTTGTCCCACCTCTACTCTCGCAGCTCTTCTTACCTTGCTATAAGATATTCCCGTCACACTCACCGGGCTCATTCGGAAGTGTTCGATGGTCAACGGCTTTTCTTTCTTTTTTGGCATTCTCAATGTAGTTGCCATTCCTTAGTTAACAGCACTCCTGGAATTGATTTTTTGAAAATTTGTAAAATATTTAGGGGTTTTTCATTACAGTTGATATTATTTGTGTTTATACTATTAATATAAATACACAAATATAAAACAAATCAGATTGCATTTGACTCTTTTTCTGCTTGAACAAAAATTACTGAATTTCGTTGTTGTTTTTTTCAGGCATTATAACTTTTTGGTAACGGTCGGGTTAAGAGGAGGCAGCAAACTGCCTTGACCAGCGCTACACCGACCAGTTCGATCCTTACGCTTCACTTCGAATTTATATTTATCGATAGCTCTTTCCTATAACCTCACATGTAAACAATCACTTCTACAGTTTTAACTTGGATTGTGTTGTTTAGAGTGTTATATTGATATTTAGTCTTCTTAAATGTAAATAACTGAAACATAAGTTAACAACATGAGTTTCATAAAGGATTAAGTATTTTTATCAATTCATGTTTTCTTATTCCCTCTTATCTAATGTGTAAAAGTGTTACAAAACTTAAGAACATTGATTTGTACATGGATTTGGTGTTTTATATATTTTTATTTCTTGCATCAATTGAATATGTAAAAACTTAATGTTATCCTTTACATTCTTTTATTTGTTTACATTTTGGCTTCCTTCTAGGATTATAATTCCTAAATCAGTCTTCAGTCTAGAGATGATCTAAACCAATATTTTTCAGTAACAGGGACGACCGATACAGGTCCAAAAAAGTATCTGTTACAAATACCTGTTACTTGTCTCAAGGTCAGCGTCTCTCCATACTCGTAATCGTTTATCCTGTAACACTGATATTTTAGCATACCTATTACTCGCATATCTGTTACCTATTCAATATCGGCTTTAATCAATAAGTTTACATTTTTGATGATATATAAGTATAGCCAAATATATAATAAATATATGTATTGTTATTTTTATTTAATCTTTTCAATTTTATTGTTTCTATAAAATAAAATCTTTCCATAAAATATTTTTTTATTATCTTCAACCATTTTATTCACAAAATACTGGTAGTTAAATGAAGATCAAATTTTTTTTTTGCTGACTACAGTTAATAAAACATTAATGAATTATCAACAAGATCATAAATAATTGGGTATTATTTAAGATGTTTTATAACAGCATACATATTTTTTATTTGACTTATGACTAGCAAAAATAATATAATTGCTTATGTATAGATTTCATATTTGAGTGTATTTTAATGAATATGAAAATTAACAATAATAAAATTTAGAAAAATGTAACAGTGTCTAATATTATGAAGACCGGCTGACATTTTACCAGAAAATACTCGTACGAGTGGAAGTAAAAATACTGGTTTAGGTAAACGAGTATCTGGTAAGAGGTAGAGATGACAAGTAAGAAATACTAGTCTAGGGTAGTACGCATTACGAAGGTAACAGGTAATAATGTTGTTACTAGTACTGAAGTGAGTACGCATGTATCTCGTCCCTGTTACTTCTGAATATCGGTAACAGGGACGCGGCTCAGCCAGCCCATACCTATTACAAAATAACAGGTCCAGTATTTCTGAACCACCTCTACTTCAGTCAGTTACTCAGATATTTTTGTATGAATAGCATCAGACACAATGCCGTATACATATTCTAATGTTGAATATGCTGATATGATTTTTGTGTATAATTTCTGTAATGGTAATGCTTTAGAAGCCGTGCGGGAGTATGCGCGCCTATTTCCAAATAGAAGAGTGCCTAATCGACAACTCTTTTCATTAACTTTTAATAGACTACGAGAGACTGGGTCATTCTTAATACGTAATGAAGGAAACCAATTCCAGGCAGCAATAAGAGCAGATTATCGAAGAAGAAATTGTATCCAACGCCACTTCGATAACAATCCTGAGACTAGCATCCGAAGAGCATCTGCTGCATTAGCAATATCGCGAACTTTGAAAGGTGATAATCGCTACCCATACCATCTTCAAAAATTTCAGAATTTATTACCTCAAGATTATGTCAAGAGATTGAATTTTAGTAACTGGTTTCTTGAAAAAATTCGCGATGATAGTTTATTTCCATTAAAAATTATATGGACCGATGAAGCTACCTTTACAAGAGGAATATTTAATCAAAGAAATGATCATGTATGGGCTCTTGAAAATCCCAGAGCCTTTAGAGAGAATAGGTTTCAGCATGAATTAGCTATTAACGTTTGTCTTGGAATTTGGAACGGATTACTGGTGGGACCATATTTTTTACCTGGAAGATTAAATGGTATCACATTTACACATTTTTTGGAGAACGATATTTATAATTATTAATAGATGACATTCCCTTACAGCAGCGGATTGAAATGTGGTTCCAACTCGATGGATGTCCAGCTCATTATAGCAGAGTTGCTCGAGCTTGGCTGGATATAAATTATCCACAACGATGGATTGGACGTGGAAGAGTAGTACCTTGGCCACCCAGATCACCTGATAAGACACCCATGGATTTTTTCGTATGGGGAACCTTGAAGTAGAAAGTTTATTCGGTGTCAATCAACTCAAGAGATCAACTAAGAGACCGAATCATAGATGCAGTGCACCAAATATCATCATAACAATGTTTGTTTAGCTGCAATTTATCAAGTGAGTGCTAGATGTAATGCTTGCATTGGTGCAAGAGGAAAACATTTTGAGCAATATTTACATTAAAAAGAACATAACATAAATATAAATAAATAAGTATAAAAATTAAAACTTGTTTTGTTTCTTTTTTTGCGATTTTCTCTAAAACTAAGCAAAAACGAGCAAATCTCTAAAGGACTTTTTGTCTAAGTTTTTTGGTCCTCTATAAGTTCCTGAAGTTTTGCCATTTAAATTCGGGACACCCTGTATATTATATAATATAAAATAGTGTAAGTTAGAAGTACTTGCGTTTTTTCTTCTTATTTGTAAGCCACCACCATAACACAATTCATTGCAAAACTGATGGAAACCCGTTTCGTTTGTGTGCACGTTCCAATGAATCAGTATCCTTGAAACCCATTGCATGAAACTCGTTTCTAGAAACCGGTTTCTCCTGTGTGCACCACGCCTTACCCTATGTTGGAAACCTACCTCATCCTGTCCTCCTGTATCATTTAATGGAGTACCATTGAATAATGTAGAACACATAAGATACCTTGGATTTTATCTGGACAAGAGACTTACCTGGAACCCTCATACAAGATTGAAAAGACAAGAAGCTGCATTTCGATTTCGACTACTACAACACCTACTTGACAAACGTTCAAATCTTCTGATTCACTACAAAAAAAAATCATCTATATGATGATTATCAGACCTATTTGGACTAACGGTATAGAGTTACGGGGATCCACCAAAACATCGAATTCTTCCCGCATCCAATCACTCCAATCCAAAATCCTTCAATAAATCCTAGATGATCCTTATTTTGTCACAAATGAACTGATCCACAATGATCTTAACCCATTACCGCCCATTGAAGCCATACGGCATCACTAAAAATGCTTACTTTCTGTGGAGGCTGGTGTCATTATAACAAAACCAAACGAATCACTGCGTGTCAGAACTTGTTACTGTAAGGCCTGAACATGCCCAGAAAAATCCACAGCTTCTCAGTTGCTTTCTATCCTTTGTCAGAGTAGGTTAAATAAGGAAAAGTTTTTGGACCTTGACCTCTTGAAGAGTTTATTGAGGTAAGTTATCATGTTTATTTTTAATAATTATCTGTTAGTGTGGGAATTCATAACAGATCTATAAACTTTCATTTGGCACAAAAATTGATGCAAATATATTACCCTAAAAGCAACTTAATTGATGAAAAGTTTAATGATGCCATATGGATACAATGGGAGCTTTGACCACCTGTTTTTTTTTTGTGTTTTTTTTATAGGCCAGGTCTTTCTCTTCAAAAAGCTATAGAAATATTGCAAGATTCTCTTAAGCCTGATAAAGTTTATGTCGAAGCTCCAGAAGCTGGTATCTTCACCGATGAAGAGGATGGGGACGAAGTGAGGAAGGTGAAATAAGAAATTTACCAGGTAAACTGCTTGCTCCTTGTGAGTTATTGGCAGGCAAAACTCCACTTGAGGAGCTTCTATATAATGTCCCTTTAGAAGATACCAACCAGTATAATCATGTTCCTGATGAAATTCCTTCGAGCAAACCCCATGATATGTGGATAAATGAAAGGTTGAAAAAAGGCAAGACCCAACCAACATTTATTCAGGGTGATTTTCATCCCACCAAGCCTGATTTATACCCAAAAAAAAGACATTTTTCCGGTTCCCGTGTTGAGGCGTTTGAAAAGTTTTTCACAGAAGAGGTATTTGGCCATTTAGTCCACAAAACTGAAAAATATGCTTTATTTAAAAATGTTGATGATCTACATGTCACTAAGGAAGAAATTAAATGTTTCTTTGGCTTTTTAATTTTGTCAGGCTATAATTTTAAGCCTTCATTAGCATTACAGGGACCAAAAAAGTAATAGAAATTGTCAATCGTCTGGTTATTGCGTCAATGAGACGGAGGGGAATGAAAAGAATTAAACGATTTATTCATTGTGCAGAAAATAATAACCCTAATATAAATGGTAAACTAAGGAAACTTTGTCCTTTTATAGAACTAATGAATCAAAATTCCATTGAAAACTTTAATCCCAGTACTGAATTTGAAGTTTTTACCTGGTAAGCCTATCAGGTTCGGTTACAAAATGTGGCGCATAAACTCTTAACAATGGTTACCTCGGATTGCTTCAGGGAATATCGCACTAAGTAATGTTCATATTATGAATTCCATGTACAATTATTCTATATATTCTATTCTAAATGTTCCTATTGTTTTTAAAATCTGAAATTACCATGAATTTTAAAACTTTTTTCATTATTTCTATGTATAATATTATTGAAGTATTCAATTTAAGATTTTTGGACTGTTATATATTTTGTATTATTCATTTATACTTAGGACTTGACTGCATTTTGTTTCTAATATAATTTATGTAATGGACTTTATTGTTCTTCTTTAAAAATCTAAAAAAAAGAAGAAAAAAAAAAACAAAAAAAAAACCAGTAGGTGAAACCTTCCATTGATGCCATATGGCATCACCCATTTTCACCATAAAGAAAATATTGGGGATTTTTTTAAATTATTTTTACTGAATTTAGAAGTTCAATTCAAAGGCCTCGGGGGGGATCTTCTTCTTTTGTAAATATTTCATTAGAGTACTACCATTGGGTAGCACTTTTTCAGCATGTCATTATTTTTCATTGTAAACCGCTTATTTACTAGATGTATTTGTAATGCAGTTGTAAATTTCTATTAATAAAAGAATTTTTTTTAAAAAATTATAAAATGAATACTATTCAGTAGGTATCATAGCTTAATCAATAAATGAAAGGTGTTCCATATTTATATCTCTCACAGAAAAAAATATAAGCTGAGACAGAAAAAAAAAGCAACAGATTTAAGCACAAAAAAAAAAGAGAGAGAGAGAGAGAAATTAGTTTATTAACATCTCAATGAGAAGATAGAATAAGGCTAATAGTTGGTCAATATATTAATAGAAAACAAAACTGTTTTATGAATATATAAAAATAAGAATGAACTTGACACTTGACCTATTTGAAGGTCAGCACACAATTCATAATATTAAACATTATATAATGAGGTACATATCTCAAAGTGGTCTAAGACAGCATCATGAAGTTTGCCTGGGACAGGTCTCAGTCACCTCCATCATAGTCAGCCTTCTGCAAGCCTCTTTCTCTTCTATCCAAGAGATCATCTCTCCGCCCTTCAGCACCTGTCACTTCAACTCTCACACCTCCAACTGTCCTCCTTCCAGGTCGGCCCTTTCAAAGGTCTGATCATTCAATCTTCCCGCTTTCACTTTGGCCTTTCTTTGTTTGACTATTTTTTTTCATTGCCCGAACAATTTCTCTCCCAAGTATAAAAAGACTATTCCTAGTTGGCTGCTGCCATGCAATTCAGGGCCGACTTGACTTAGGCCTTCATACTCATAATAGAGATATCATAGGGTGCCGCTTCTCTTTCAACATTTCATTCATTAATATTATTTCTTAACACTTTAACGACCAAGCCATTTCTGTTAATATTTCCCTGTGGGCCAAACATTTTTTTTTCGCTCAAAAGCTGCATTCAGTAGTTATATAACGTCATGAATTTTTATAATCATTAGCAACCATTTAATTATGGTGATTAGGGCAAAAATGTAGCAGGCCTATGTGCCCGCCAATGTCCGTGGGGCACTGCCCGTTTTTTTTCTAAATCATAAAATAACTATTTTTTCCTATAATAGATATTTTTTAACTTCTCTATTGACATATTTTGATATGTTTTTCATTTTCACACAAAATATTACTGCACTGTTGGAAAAAAAATGTATAAACCCCTTCAAGATTAGTTCTTTTTCCATAAAATGAATATGGGAATAAGAAAAAACAGTAACTAGATGTAAAAAAAACAAACAATTAATTTCCAAAAATATTGATGGAATACCACATTAGGTTTATTATTCAGCAAAAATGTGTTGTTCACCCGATCAGATATAAAACTGTTCTTTAGGGGATTGACCTGTTGAAACCGTTCCAACACCTTTTATTACCCTTTCACTATTTTCAACCCTCCTACCTCCCACCCTCCACTTTATGTACTATGCTTATAGCTCTTGTTGCAAACAGACATTATTTACTTAGTAGTACCTTTAGTGCGTTATCGAAATTCAGATTTTTGTAAGTTGGTTCATTTTTGTGTAAAAATGTTTCGTGGAATATCTTCCCGTACCAAGCATATCGTGGAGTTGGCAATGCAAAATAAATTGCCTTCCGATTCGGAGTCAGATGAGGATACAACAATAGTATCGGTAGATAATTTATCAGATGATCGTAGAAGTGCAAGCAGAAGCTTCAACATCAACCCGGCAGAAGTGTCTCCAATCAGACAGAGTTGGCAAAAAAGAAGTTCAGTTCTATAAAATTAGGAAGTACTGTAAGAGGATGTTATCAGAAACACCAGAACAAAGAAATATCGAAAAACCAGGTTAAAAAAATGGTGACGTTTTGTAGAGACTGTAATGAAGACCCTCATTTCTGTTTGCCTTCCTTTGACAAGTTTTATATAAATTGATAAATGTGATGTAATGTAAACAGTTTTTTTTTTATTAAATAAATTTTAAAATAACAATTTAAAATTATCTATTTTTTTCATAATTTTCCAAGTCCTTAATAATTTTAATTAGATTAAAATAACTAAAAAATACGCTAAACAATAGCAAATTAGCTTCCAGGAATTGTTATGGCAATAGAATAAAGGTAAGCTCAACCCAAGGTGATAATTATGTTCACAAGAACCATAGCTATCATAATAATAAGGTATTTGATTTTACAACGACGTATGAATTCCTGGAACAAAATTGTTTGTGGGTTTCACTTGCGGGCCTATGTGCCCACTGTGGTCCCCTTGGTAAGTTGCTGAGCAGGCCTATGTGCCTGCTGTGGTCGTTAATTATGTTAATAATTATGTTAAGTGTTAATTATGTACCTAAAATACTCTGCAATACTATACCCTGATTTTTTATTTTTTTAATGATTATTTTAATAGGTTCCAACAATAATAAAAATACAAAGATAAACAGAACTGGGACACTTTACCCACTCTTAATTCCTTAGGGCCTTATTAGAAAAATCTTGAACATATATTTGGCCAAATAAGGTATCAAAACTGCTAATTTAAATTATCAGCAGCAGTTTGAACTAATAAAAGAAATTATCTGTTTTACATAGCTAGTTAGTTTTACATAGTTCCAAAATGAAATCATTGATTTATACTTTGAAATATTAGAATATGAATCTATCACAGAGAAATTGGGTTAGAGCAAGAAAAATATTTTATTACTATTCCTTAACACATAATATGTAGAGAATGATTTAAAAGAACTTCATTTATTAAATATAAATATCATTCATTTACAATTATTTTACAAAAATTACAAAGTTCCACTTTTAGGAAATAAAACATTTAATACAAATTAAGGCTTAAAAAAAGAAATATTTACACATTCTTAAAAGAAAATTGCTAAGATCAACAATTTAATCCCATCATATGTTGGGTGAGCATGACAACTTCCAACTTCACTTCTGGTTTTAATAATTCTTTTACCTATAACAAAATAAGAGAGTTTCTTAACCTATACGCAAATAACATATTCATATAATTTTTATTTTTCATAATTATATAAATAAATACAAACGTTACATAGATCCATTGTTCAAAATCTCTAGAAATCATATAATATTCGAACCATTTTGGAAACAATTAAATGTTGTTATTAACAGAAACAATATTTATGGAAAACAAGGCTAAATCAATAAACGTTTAGTTCCCAAAACCTTCAAAATTGTCATAAAACTGTGAATTAACTTACACTAAATTTGCTGGCAACTTCAAAAGCAGCGACCAAACTTGTATCATAAACCATCATTCTGCTTTCAGCTAGAGCATTTATACAGCACTGCATTCTTGCGATAGCTTCCCTTTCTCTAGGTTCTACTCTCTGGAATTTAATAAACACAAATGATTATAAGTGTTAGTACATAGTATATGAATGGCCGACAGCCATGAAATAACTAATCTCAATAAAAAACAAATGTAAGTGCAATATGAGATAAATGAATAATAAGTTGGGAGCAAAAACAAGTAAACATACCTTGATAACTAATTGTCGACTAAATAAATACATTATGTAATACACCATGATAATAGTTACTTTATACAAGTAATTGTCCTGCTTAAACTTGTCTTATGGTAAGAAAACAAAACTGCACAGCACTATGGTCCACCATCAGGAGGTGGCTCTCAAAAGTAAGGTTAACTGTTTGCCGGTAGCTAAGACTTTACTAACACCACCAGTCACTAGCCGTATTTTGGACAGCATACAACTTTTGTTCTCTTTCACTCCTCTAATGATGCTAAATTTTATTTACTAGAATTATTTATTATTATAAGCGAAAAAATGTTAAAATAATATATATATATATATATATATATATATAATGGTTCAATTAGGATAAGATAAAAAAATTAATTTACAAACAATTACTAATATATTTTTTCAAATTAATTATGCTATATTACATATTATTATTTAAATAATTATTGCTTATTCTTAATATGCAATAAAAATATAAACTTCCTTCGCTAACACCTTCTATGGCATTAAGCAATCCTCACACACTATTTTTGAATGTTTCCCGCACACGAACACTGGTCACTTTTCACATGTACCAGGTATGCAAGTTTAAAATGTCGTTAATTTCTTAAAATATATACACAGTAATTTAAAAAAAAGTATAATATATTTTATTCAAAGTACTGACCCTCGCTTTCTACACATTTTGTCCATCTCTCGGGCAATATATGGATACCATTCCAAAAGAATGCTTCATCTTTATTTGAAATCCATTCATCGAGCCATTTTCGTACGTTTTCGAAATTGTTGAAGTGTTGCTCCGCCAATGAGTGTCCCATCGATGAGAAGAGGTGATAATCATCTTTTATTGCGTAATAAAAGTGTAGAAGTAGTTTCATTATAATACACATATTTAACGTCCCCTTCGATTGCAGAATAATGTTTAATTATGCTTGGATTTCTATGTAATTGAATAATTTCTGAAAACGTTAAAGACGAAAGCCACGATCTATATAATTGCATCTGAGTTTGTACATATTTATTAGATGCTGTTAAATTACAACGTGAATTTGTGCTGAACGAGAGCAATTGCATGATGATAGCCCAATTAATTTGTCAGCTTCAGGAAGCTCTTCGGAAAGATTTAGAATCAGATCCGAAAAAAAACCGTAAGAATACAGCACTCCTCTCGTTCCTACAACAGAATCTCATAACACCAATTTCTTTATATCCACATTCAAGATTATGGCGTGATTCTGATTTTTGTAATTTAACATCATCTAATAAATATGTACAAACTCAGATGCAGTTATATAGATTGTGGCTTTCATCTTTAACGTTTTCAGAAATTATTCAATTACCTAGAAATCCAAGTATCAAAAACCTCCTGCTATTGTTAAATTGTATTTTTCAAGTTATGATCAATCTATGCTACCGAAAATCAATCTTTTTTTTGCATAACTGTGTTCAATTAACTTATGGCTAAGTGGCAATGAGTTTTTTTATTTTTTTATGTATATAGAAAAAGAAGAAGAAAATGAACTTTATTCTGGGACTACTTGTCCCCTACCAGGTATGCAAGTTTAAAATGTCGTTTATTTCTTAAAATATATACACAGTAATTTAAAAAAAAGTATAATATATTTTATTCAAAGTACTGACCTCGCTTTCTACACATTTTGCCCATCTCTCGGGCAATATATGGATACCATTCCAAAAGAATGCTTCATCTTTATTTGAAATCCATTCATCGAGCCATTTTCGTACGTTTTCGAAATTGTTGAAGTGTTGCTCCGCCAATGAGTGTCCCATCGATGAGAAGAGGTGATAATCAGAAGGCGCCAGGTCAGGTGAATACGGCGGGTGGGGTAGGAGTTCCCAACCAAGCGAAGAAATCGTTTCCTTAGTCAATCTGGCTGAATGTGCAGGAGCGTTATCATGCTGAAGAATGACTTTGGCGTGCCTGTGAGCCCATTCTGGGCGTTTTTCGATGCGTGACTCAAATTGATCATTTGTTGTCGGTAGCGCTCGGTATTGACTTTTTCGCCGGGTTTGAGAAGCTCGTAGTAGACTACTCCCTTCTGATCCCACCACACACACAGCATTGTCTTCTTTCCAAAACGATCCGGTCTTGCACTCGATGTGGATGGTTGTCCTGGCGTTACCCATGATTTTTTTCGTTTGGGATTCTGAAAATAAATCCATTTTTCATCGCCAGTTACAACTCGATGCAAAAAACCCTTTCTTTCGTGGCGTAAAAGCAGCATTTCGCACACAGTTTTTCGTTTTTTTTTTCCATCTGTCGTTCGTCCAATTCATGTGGAACCCATTTTCCAATCTTTTGAATCTTTCCCATAGCTCTCAGGCGATCGGAAATGGCTTGCCTAGTGACATTCAACTGTTCTGCCATCATTTGTTGGGTTTGGGTATTGTCTTCGTCTAATAAAGATTGCAATTCGAAGACCTCAAACTTTTTTGGTCGATTTTCTCATTTTTGATCAGTAACATCAAAATCACCACGTTTGAAACTTTGAAACCAACGTTCACATGTCCTGATGGTTGGAGCAACATCGCCATAAGTCTCAACAAGAATTCGATGACATTCAGATGCCTTTTTCTTTTGATTAAATAAGAAAATCATGACATGCCGCAAATGCTCTTTATTTGGCTTAAAATTAGACATTTTTAACACCAAAGAAAGGTATGATACGTCCACGTAAACGACTTAAAAACAACTGACTTTTGTAAACAAATGACTAACAAACAAAATAGCGTTTAGAGATAAGCAAATCCTTCAATAGGCTAAGAGCGCATTCTATTGGAATTAAAAACGACATTTTAAACTTGCATACCTGGTAATTGTAGTATGCGATTTTTTTTATTTACATTTTCTACGTGTACCTCTAAGCCGCTTTTCCTTGGGTACTGTTTCTGAAGAAGTATCAGTCTCTCCATGTCTTCAATAGTTCTTTTCGTATAGCATACATTCAGAAAAACTGTCACATCAAATGGAAGGTTTTTTAATAACTGACCTGGCATAAAATTGCTCTTTCATCAGTTCTAGGGATAAGTTTTTAGAAATATATTCCTTCTCAAAGGAGCTTCTGATGGTAATAATGAACTAAACACTATCTTTATGTTGATCCCTGCCACATTTATTATGTAAAAAAATCACCATTGGCCATCTTTTTAAAGAGTTACTAGAGCATAATTTGTCAACAGTATCAACACCTCTTTTGGTCAAATTATAATACATAATCATTTCAGGCTTATGGGTTTCTTTATCGATTTATTAATAGTAAATAAAAACTTTATATATTTTTACACTCTTATTGTAAGGGACGAATAGTAGATAGAATAAATTGTACCAAAATAGCCAATGGAAATTTCCATTTCCTTCTAATAACGAAAATACCTGAGTGCCGTCCAACAGAAGACATAGCGACCAATGAGGGGTTAATACATCCTCCAAGGAAAAATATTCATAAGCAAAATCAGGTCAAAGAAGATTCAAGTTCAGGGTTGAGATATAACCTCCTAGGAGATACAAAGACCATCAGGAATAGCCCTTGCAACTACCATAGATGCAGTATTCAAGTCAAAAAGTACAGAGATATAGACTGGTCCATGGTTTCCAAGGCCATTTTGTCATGGAAATACCTAGTATAATACAGTAGAATCTCAATAATCTGACTCTCTGGGTAATCCAACCCTCTCACATGCAGAGTCTAATGGGTTAGGGAATAATATTTTCGTGGAATCCCAAATAGTCCAATAAATTGTACACTTTGGTATGCAATAGGTTGGGTAGTTTTGATTTTATAAATCTTGTTAGTGTTGGGCTTATGTACAAAATAAAACATGTTTTAGATCTCGAAACGCCACTGCTTTCTAAATTGTAGCATTAAAGTGTCAACTATTTTGAATTCTTCTAATTACCCCCAATATATTTTCTGCAAGGTTGATTCTTAAGAAATGCATGTATTAGACAAGAATAAATTTAATACAATTCAAGAAGAAAATAACCCCTTTACCTTATAGGGGGACTAAGATAAAGGTTTTAAAATATTTGTAATTCTCCCAAAATGTGATTTTTATTTATTGTTTTTGCTCTATACGCCTTTAAGAACAACATTTACAGCATACTTCATCATGAACAATTTTAAAAATGAATTAGTTTGCAATAAATCAAACACAATACAGTGTTATTATAGCTAATACTTTTATACCTAAAAGGCTGGGTAAAACATTTCTATGCAAAGTGATTAGTCTCTTGGTGTATATAACGTACGTTTCTATTTCCTTTACCTTCTAAAATATTAATATAGAACTTTGAATATGATAATAATACACTTTAGACTATGAAAACACACGTGCTTCATAGAAATCTCTGATTGGAGGCTCTTGGGGTGAGGGACTCAGCGCACTCGGTACTGAAGGTCGTGGGTTCGAATCCCACCTGGGCGGGTTGAAATTTATTTTGTGGTGAACCCACGAATAAATCTTGACCTTCCCACTCTGGCTGGAATAGGTTGGTAACCTGTAGGATAACACGTCCTTCCTGCCCTAGTAGGAGTACGTAAGGAGGATTAAGCCTAAATAAACAAACCAATCTCTAGTTAATCCGATTTTCTGGACGTTCCACTATACCCTCTTAGTCTCTTAGGGGTCAGATTAGTGAGGTTCTACTGAACTATAAAATACAAAAAACAAAAATGGAGGAGAACATGGAGATTATCCACTTTCTTATTTGTAATTAAATTATGTTAATATTTCTTTATAATACCCATATACAGTAAAGTCCATAAGTTTCCGGCCTGTCCTGCTTCCCCTCCTTCAAACGTGCCGGGACCTGTACACCTATGCAGGTCCATGCCTGCTCACTCCATACCCATCGCCCGCACTTCCTTAGTCCTGTCAGTCAGTGTCCAACCTTGAAGGAAACTCCCTATTTTTACAATGTTCAAACTTGAGTACTGTGCGGTTATTAAATTCTTTTGTAAAGAGGGTCTTACTCAAGCGCAAATTAAAGAGCCCTTGGATTGTGTAGACGGGCAGCAGTCCTCCCCTTCGTATTCCACAATCAAAGAATGGGCAAAATTATTCAAGTTAGGGAGAGAACGTCTAGAAGATGACCCACGTCCCAGCCGCCCATTGGAAGCAGTCACTTCTGAAACAATCCAACTTGTGTAATCTGAATTGCTGTCTGACAGCTGCGACTGAAAACCAAGGAAATATCAGCAAGGTTGGGGCTTTCAAAAACTTGAAGAGCAACAAAGAATATATGCATATGAACAAGGTTAGTACAAGATGGGTTCCAAAAATTCTTTCAGATGCACAAAAACAGGAACGAGTTCACTGCTGCCATGAATCTTTACGCATTTTTTCCAAGCAGCAGTGGGAGAACATTTTTTTAACAAAGAAGAAAATTATTTTTTTCATGGTTTAGAAATGTTGCCAAAGTGTTGTATTAAGTGTGTTGAACTTGGAGGAGAATATATTGAAAAACAGTAAGACCAGTTTTTTTTCTTTCACCTTTCCTTCTATCCCAGGCCAGAAACTTTTGGACCTTACTATGAATATAAAAAATGTTGGTTTGTATATTCGTTCTTCATAAATTACTGAACCATTCCTCCAGTAAAGATGAAACTAGAAAAATGTTGGATATACAATCACAAAGGCGTCTGGCATAGTACAAATATTATATAATTAATAATGGCATGCTGATCATTTCAATAATTGAAAAGAACAAATTTAATATACTTTAGTGTAACAGTAAACAAATATAAGGATGAAATGTCGCATAACAGGAAACTGTCTAAATATGCACTACTGAAGTAAATTTGTCTCAATTGAGCAATGTTAAACACAAATGGAAAGTGTCACGATTACTCACAGTTGAAGTTCTTTTGACTAAAACAATTAAGCAACGGGAAGTAAAAATAAAAATTTTAAGAGGTAGTCAATTCAGAAAAACAATATACACTGATTAAAATGTTAGGGCATTCGAAACACGATGCTAATTATAATTAATATCCTTATCCAAGTGTAGTTACTGGTAAAATGGACAAATAACATCGATGCTTTTTTTATGAGTATTGCAGCAACCTAAAAAATGAGAACGAAAGACCAAGAATATGCTGCACACTTTAATTTATAATATTTTTCTTTAAATTTGATTTATGTTGGAAGAATAACAACACATGCAGGTAACATCCAGTATGTTATATTTATCTTCTAACATATCAATCTTATATCAAAATAGTGATGATATCACGTGTATTCTATTATTTGCTATTAATTTCATAAATATTTAAGCTATGTTCATGTATTTCATTCCAGTTTATGTACATATTGTGGCCATCATGTGTTCTCCTAATTCAATTATGTACATGGGGTCAGTTATGATTCAAATTAAAATTGTATACAAATGTTTTTCCCTATGTACATAAAATGCAATATATTTAGTTATAATGATACAATTAGTTTTTCTTTTTTAATATAATTATTGTGAATCATATTTTTATAACAATAATCCGAACTCAGTGTGTTACAAGCCACAATGGCGACAAGCCAGTTCATTTTTATTTATTTTTTTGGTAACAAAACATTCATAAAGAATATTAATCTTTGGTGCAAGGCTTCAAATATGAGATTCAATAGCATTTCTAGAAACCTCAAGAGGTATATTAATCTAGATTTTAATACATGACAATCTTCAAACGGATCAAGTACATTACTCATTTACATGTTTCAACGATACAGACTGTTTATAGTAATAGACTTCATCAGATGGTGTCATAATTATTTAGCAAATACAAATATTTATATGTTAAAAAAAAAATTAATAATTATTTTTGTTCAAGATCAACTCATTATAATTTTTTTCATATTTTTTAAAATTTATTTTAAGCCATTTGTTCATTTTTATTTGTGAAGAATATATATAATTTTTTTTTTTTATATGAGGTGTATTATAAGGTAATACACCTTATATACTAAACTCTCCTTTGGTTGTATATATTATATAATTTTTTTTTCAGTTGGCTTTACAGACCTTGCAGATCCTTGGCTGGTTAAGGCTGGCTCTCCACCTCTGCTTATTTTGGGCTATCCCTTTCACTTTGATGCCTGTAGTTCTTCTGGTATCTTCATTATCACAAAGCCGGGGTCGTTACCACTTTTTAAGACTGAGTTTCGGAGGCTAATTGAAGATTTCGTAGTAGGTAGATTTTTACAGGATAGAGTTACTAGCCCTATGCCCAAACCCCCAACCTGGAGGACCAGCAGCGGTCTTTAATTTTATATTTACTGACTGTCTTTAATTATTTATTTGCTGACTTTAATTTTATATTTAAAGTTTTTTTTTTTACATTTTCTTTTAACAGAAAAATGTTACATAGCCCTTTCATCTTCTTCATATCTCTTTTTCTCGTTTTGAAATATTCAAAGTTTTTTATTTGAAATATTCCACTGCCTAAAACTTCTGCAGTTAAATTCTTCAACCAATGTACTAGATGGTATTTAAAGAAAAAGTGACATTACCCCTTCATCCACAAAACCCTTCAATTATCAATATTATAATCTGAATTTTAATTTTTAGTGAAACACAAAGATATAGATCAATACTTGTACTGCAGTACTTTCATTTTCCAAAAGTATTTAACAATACAAATTACAAATCCTACAAATAAACAATTATTTCTAAACTTCATTTCAATGTAAAAAACAGAAAACAACTTCTCAAAACCAATATATACTCGAATGTAAAAAAACCAGCGCACCTTGAATGTTCGCATATTTTTTGTTTTTTCTCTTCCACAACTTAATAAAATTTGCCAATTTTTTTTATATATGTAGCGAATATATTCTGTTTATATGACACAAAAGGACGTCATAAAACATACAATTTAAAACAAAAAAAATATATCAAACAAAAAAGTAAACATTTATTGATTTTTTGATAAAAAAATAAAACCTCTAAACTTCGTTTACAATATGCAAGAAACACACAATTCATGGCCTTTAATATCGAGTGTTTCCTACTCTTGCTTGAATAACAGCCTGCATCCTTGCAGGCATGGTCCTTATAAGATTGGCCACCCGATCTTGAGAAATCCGCTCCCATTGTTCTTCTCTGGCAGTTCTCAGCTCCAGGAGGGTTATGTTGCTGTCGGATGGCCTTCTTAAGATGGTCCCATAGATGCTCTCTATGATTGAGATACGGGCTGCGAGATGGCCACTCCAATACCAACCTCATCAAGGAAGTCACTAGCAACATTGGCAATGTGAGGCCGAGCATTATCATGCATAAACATAAAATTAGGACCAATGAATGGTGCAAAAGGGACTACATACTCTTTAAGGATATCTCTTATATAAGTTTGTGCATTGAGGCCTGGCCTTCGGAACACATGAAGGTCTGCGTTCGCTTCTAAACAAATCTCTCCCCACACCACCACCGACACTCCTCCGAACTATACTGTACCTACAACATTGCACTGAGCATAGCGTTCTCCTCATTTTTTCTAGCTTAACCATCTGAAGCGTGTAGGCCAATTCTAGACTCATCTGAAAAGAGAACAGAGGCCTAATCAGCTTCAGTCCAGGCAACATGCGATCGAGGAAAACAGAGTCGAGCTGCTCTCTGAGCTGCAGTGAGAAGAGGGCCGGAAGCAGGAATATTAGAGTGCAGATTCATTTCAGCCAGGTGTCTACCTATTGTATGCATGGAGACATCCACACCTCGAGGAACACAAAGCCTGTGGCAAGTCATTACAGAGGTCTGGAAGCGGTTCCTTAGAGTCTACATTTCAAAAAATCGATTGTCAACTTTTGGTTTGCTACTCTCGGTCGACCTGATCCCGACCTCCTCGAGTAGCTGCTCGTTTCTAGGTACCTCTGGATTGCCCGCCGAACCCTCGTTTCCGGTATCCCGAGAGTATTGGCCGCGTATCGCTGACTTGTTCTGTCTTCAATTAACGCTACAAATTGAGTGACTACCGTGGCATCCAACAATATATTGGGTAGAATACAGAAACTACACACGGGTGTTCACTGCACTCTTCTAGAGAACTGAAGACTAACTGGAAATTTGTTGATCAGCAAATTTGGGCCCTTCTCTGTTATTTCTAGAGAGAATTACAGCAAAGGATTAGTGTAATGTTATCACTTATGCCCTGGCCTATATGTGTGCTGGTTCAATCACAACGTTATTCCGTTAGTTAATATTTTTTTTAATGAAAATCAAGGTGGGCCAGTTTTATTTCACTGTAGTGTATCTAAGTTATCCTCTTTTGAAAAAATGCTGGAATAATAATAAAACCTCACCACTTTGCATAAATCCCAACAGGCCCTTGGATAATAACCTTTTATAAGTTAAAAAGGAGCAAATACACCAAAAAGAAACAAATTATTATTTTACAAATTTTAAAAAAGCACTTACTAATTCCAGGTTTCTTGCAAAACCTCCAGCACCTTCTTCAGTAGATTGGGGAGTAGGATACAACCAAATATACCCATTTGTGCCAATTATTAAACTAAGGCCACAAATTGTATGAAAGTGTGTTTTTGAACGCTTTATTAAAGGAGCAGGTACAGTAACAAGGACACCTTGGGATAGCTGAAAAATAAGTAATAAATTATACAATGTAATTTCTAAATAGTTTATTTTAAAATAAAACATTTAGGTTACATATAAAAATTTAGATTTAACAGTGCTAGCTTCAAGTTTGGAGCTAGCATATTTAATTGCGAGGATAATGAGACCAGGAGGTGGCTCGGGGAGATCGTCCGGCCCATTGGCGATGCGGAGGGCATACCCCTCCGCATTGTCGATGCAAAGGAGGTCCTCTCAGCCACCAGAATGGGTGGTTATTTTCCAGGCAAGAGGCTGGATGATGACCAACTGGCGAAACGGATTCACATTCAAAATAAGAAAAGGGTTCCTGGAGCGGACTACTGGACAGTGGCGGGAGTGACGAGGGATGAGAAGGGTTGCTACACCGTCCTGACTCTACCCAGGAACAGTGCTGCATACCTGAGGGAGCACAATATGGAGGTCAACTACGGCCTCCATAGGGTGGTCCTGAGGGAAATAAAGAAGTCAGCCTGGAAGGAGGAGGGGGCTGACACAAGCAAACCTAACTGCCCAAAGGTAGCCATACCTGAGGGACACCATCGCCATTACTCTGGTGCATGGTGGTAGACTCCCTATTGAATAACATTAACAAAGCAGGGTTCTACACACAGGGATATGCGGACGATATCGCTATCCTGGTGGGTGGCAAGCATCAGGTTGCCATATCGGACCTGCTTATTACATGCATGGGGATACTGAGGGATTAGTGTGACAACAGGGGTCTGAACATCAATCCGAATAAAGTAGAACTATGCATCTTTACAAATCGCAAGAAGGTGGTCCTTAGACCACCGAAACTAAATGAAATCCAGATTAAGATTAGCACACAGGTTAAACACCTGGGAGTCTATCTGGATAACAAATTAAAATGGGACAGACACATAGAATATGTGTCGTCCAAAACTTTAAGGAGCCTATGGGCCTGCAAAAGGGCAGTAGGCAAATCCTGGGGTATGAAACCAAAGGTAGTCCACTGGATTTACACTATGGTAATCAGACCCTCAATATTGTATGCCACTATGGTGTGGTGGCACAAAGCGGGGCTGGAAAGACCTAAAGCCCAACTAAACAAAGTACAGAGACTCGGATGTCTCCTAATCACAGGAGCCATGAGAACCACTCCAACTGCGGCAATGGAGGTTATACTAAACCTCAGGTCACTACAATTGGAGGTAGAAGCGAGAGCTATGCTCTCTATGTATAAACTTGTTAAGCAAGGATTGCTCTTTGAACCATCTAGAAGAGATAGGCATAAGAAGCTATTAAACAAAATGGAGGGAATAGAGGTGCTCAAAATGAACTCAGACCTCCAGATAAAGAAACACACTGAGATTACCTTCAATGTGGAAACAGACATCGGGAAGCAACACCAAAAATGCAATGGCATTAACTGCTATACCGATGGCTCCCAAACCAAGAAAGGTTCAGGAGCAGGAATTTGGAGAGCAAGCGACAATAAGAGCACTTCTCTCCCCCTGGGGAAGTACACCTCGGTATTCCAGGCTGAGGTAATGGCAATCTGTTGCTGTGCACAACAACTAATAGAAGATAGAACACAGAACAGAACCATTAAGATTTACTCAGACAGTCAAGCTGCCCTGTGGGCTCTGAGGAATACTATAACCAGATCCAAGCTTGTCGAGGACTGGAAATTATACCTCATTAGGCTAGCTGTTGAAAACAGAATCTGGATAGAATGGGTGAAAGGACACTCGAACATAACAGGCAATGAGAAGGCTGATGAACTAGCCTGACAAGGTTCGGACAGCATTCCCACTGCTCCCGAGCCTGTCTGTGGCATAGCCTGGAGCCTTGCGAAAAGTGAAATTGCAAGGCTCTATGACAGAATCGCCTCTCAGAACTGGCAAACAGAACAACTGAGACAGTCAAAACTGTTTCTGGGAGGGCACTGCAAGAAAAGAAGCACACAACTTCTTAATCTTGACAGAGCCAAGCTCAAATACCTGACAGGGCATTGCAGATTAAACAAACATCTCTGCATAATGAAAATCAAGACCTCACCGAATTGCAGATTCTGCAACAGGGAGGATGAAACGCCTTACAACATTATATGCAAATGCGATATGCTGGCAAGGAGAAGGTTTCTTCACTTTGGGGAAGAAATCATCCTAGATCCGAGTGTGGACATAGACCCTAGTAGCATTATAGGGTACATGAAAACACTAGGACTGTACTAATAATGGTACAGGATAAATGCAATAAAGGCACAATGAGCCACAAGGCTGAGGTGCCACTAGAGCCGGGGGAAAAAAAAAAAAAAAAAAAAAAAAAAAAAAAAAAAAAAAATACATATAAAAATTAAAATAATTTTAAATAATAGATTTATGACACATCTCTGAAAAAAGTTAATGAAGAATATTCAAAAAATCATAATAATATTATGTTAAGGAAAAAGTATTTTGGTTTATTTTATTTTTCATGTTTTTAAAAGCTAAATAAATAAATAAAAAAAATTATAGTTTAAAAAACTAAAAAAACATGCTTTAATAGCAAACAGAATTTAAAAGAATAAAATAATTTTTATTTCATGAAAGGTTTTGTAATGGCGATAGAAATCAAGAAAATTAATTATGATTAATTAATTTGTAATAAAATTAAAGTAAAACTTAAGTTATTAAAAATATAATTCAATTTTGGTAAAAAAAGCTTGGGGTGCAACAAACTTTTGTTATGGAGGGATGGAACATTATTAAGACTTTATTATTATTATTATTATTTTCATAATATGTAGTTACCAATAAAGTTTTTGTAACATTTAATATCACACACACCACAATTTTTTTTACTATAAATTGAATTATTTGTTAATACCATAAGTTTTACTTTAATTTTTTTCCAAATTAATTAATCATAATTGATTATCTGGCTTTCTATCGCCATAACACAAACTTTCATGAAAAAAAAATTATTTTATTCTTATTAGTTCGTTTTGCTATTAAAGCATGTTTTTTTAGTTAATTAATTAATTTATTTTCTTAATTTTTAGCCTCTAAACAATATTAATAGTATTAATGATCAAGTTCGATTATAATATGAATATATAAACTTCGAGCAATCATCTTCTTCTATTTAAATTGCTGGAGTGACCTATGTGGTACCATAGTGACCTAGTGGTACCATCATTACCATTTATATCCTTTAATTGTTTTCCATTGGTAAGAATTCTTTTTATGGCAAAGAACAAAATTTTCTGACGTCCCATGAACTTTATACAGTTAACCTGCAAACTTATCTAAATACTTTCTTTTATTTTGATTATTCTAGCAAGGACATTGGAACAAAGTTGTGGAATATTTGAACATCTTAATATATATAAATTACGTGTCGCCGCCTAGGGGCCGGCTAACACCTAAACTACTGAACCGATTTTAATCAAATTTGCATACCGTGTGCAGTTTGATCCAACAAAAAAGATAGGATACCTTATATCTTAATTTATAGTCGCAATATTATTTGTATATTATCTGTAAGTCACAATTATCTGTTAGCTCTATACGATTCTAACATATGGCGGTATTAGGTTATACTATTATATAAAAGGACAAGCAATTTTTCGTTTGTGTTCACTAACCGCCAAAAACTACTGAACCAATCTCAACCAAATTTTGACTACATCATCTTTATAGGATGGTTTAGAAATAGTAAAATCTAATGATTTTCAACTAATTCTTTATTGAAAAATGAATAATAAGTGGATAACAGTGAAGTTCAAAAATGGCGGCAATTGCCATCTACATGAAAGGTTAAAAGGTACAGTGTTACATAGAGGTGAACATTGATAATAAAATTTACTTATTTTCAATTAAATAGTTATAAAAACAGCTAGATGGAGTGAAATATACCAAATTTTAACTACATCATGTTCATAGTTCTAGGTTTAGCAACAATGAAAATTTAAATGTACAATGTTGAGTGTTAAAAACAGGTTTTGCCACACTATCACATACTTTTATGGTTAGAAATTAAAATCCATCCAGATCAAATTAATAAAATTATTTCTATCTAATGAAAATTATTAAAAATCAAAATGCCGATCCTCAGCTGTTTAATATTGTGTGTAAAAATATGAATTTTGAACCTTTAGTTGTAAGCACTGATAATGCAGTTTCTTAATAGTCTCTGTCCATCTGGATTACCAACTCATATATTAAAATTGAAAATTGGATGTCTAATTATGCTTTATGTTATCTTCAAATAGCTAATCAATCTAAATTTAACCAAGTTAATAATGGCTGCTATGCATGAAAATATTATCAAAAATATAATTTTCAATTGTTCACTTAAATACAAGATTTTTATCGATAAACAAAAAATCAATTATTAGTTAAAATTCCTCGACGGGGGATGATGAAGTTATATATAAAAGGACAAGCCATTTCCGTTCGTGATCACTAACCGCGAAAACTATAGAACTATTCTGTACCAAATATAACTACATCATCTTCATAGTTCAAGGAAGGTTTAGCAATAATAAATTTTACATATTTTCTCTTAAATTACTGTTTATAAAGCGATAAATATGTAGTGGGTAGTAAAGCGAGCGCCATTCAAGAGAGGTTACAATGATCCAGTGTTAATTATAGCTAGAAATTGATAATAAAATTACTAAATTAAATTAAGTTATCCAAAAAGCTATAAATATGTGGTGTGACGTGTGGATTCCAGTGAAATTTAAAAATCGAATATGTGGCAAGCGACAATAGCGTTTTAGTAAAACTAATGAACCTATATGAACCAAATTTTAACTATATCATCTTCATAGTTCTTGAAAGATTTACAATTAGAAAATTTACTATAATAATAACTTATACTATTATATAAAAGGACAAGCCATTTTTCGTTTGTGATCACTAACCGCGAATATTACTGAACCAATCTGTACTAAATATTAACTACATCATTTTCATAGTTCTAAGAAGGTTTAGCAATATTAAAATCTACTGATTTTTAATTTATATTTTATTAAAAAAGGTTAATATGTGGACAACAGTGCAGTATGAAAATTGACCGATAGGTGGCGAGTGCCTTTCTACACGAGAGATTACAAAACAGCTTGAAATCGATGATAAAATTTACTTATTAAACTATAAAGAAAATTATTAAAAAATATTTAAATATGGTGTGCGATATGTGGATCCCAGTGAAGCTTGAAAATCGACCGATTGTGTATAGCACCATTCCACAATATAGTTAACAATGGTTAACTAAACCTATCTGTACCGACATCTAAATAAATAATTTTTATAATTCTTGGAAGGTTTTGCAATGGTAAAATTTAGAATAACTAAAATTTAAATGTACAATTTTGAGAGGCAGGACCGAGGTTTGCCACACTGTCATATACTTTTATAGTTCGAAATCAACATCCAACCAGATGAAATCAATAAATTTATTTCTGCCGAATACAAATTATTACTAAATCAAAATGTCGATCCTTTGCTTTTTTATATTGTGTGTAAAAATATGATTCACGGGCCTTTTGTCGTAAGCACTGATAATGCAGTTTATTTTCCGCAAGAGTTTCTTAATAGTCTTTATCCATCTTGATTACCAATTCATACATTAAAGTTAAAAATTTTATGCCTAATGGTGCTTATATGTAATCTTCAACCACCTAATCAGTGCAATTATAACTAGATTAATAATTACTGCTAAAAAATCATTGAAGAAATAATGCTCAACCACATGCTAAAATACAAGAATCTTATCGATAAACAAATAAAACTTTAATTTTTAGTTGAAATTATCTTTAGTTATGAGGGCGGGCGAAGCCGCGACGGGAATGCTAATACTAACATATTTTTTTATAGTCCACCGTTTCTGGGATATAGTCGAAAAATCCTTCCATCCCTCCCGACTGTATGCTCATTCCTCAAGAGGATAGGACTTTCAGTATATTTACCTACTAATTACTCCTAACAAAACCCTGAAGTCAAAAATTATAGGGTATTTCATGCACTCTGGAATATAAATATTTTCTTTTATTCGTATCGTTCTCATGAGGGCATTAGAACAATGTGGTGAAATAATTGCACTGTCATTGGTCCTTGACAGGTTTGAAAATTTTCATGTCTAGCGTATTGCTGAAAATTGATCAAAACTATGCTGAAAGATTTAATTACATACAGGTTAAGTTAATAAAATGATTTTCAACCCTTTCTCTCCCTCCACCATCCAAACCCGACACTATTTCGAAGAATACTTTACTACATTTAAAGCTAAGGGTATTGAACACTGTCCAGCCGTCAAACGTTTTTATTTTTGGAGTTCAAGGTTCGAAGCTACTTTCCTTGTACCATTTGTTTGCAATTTCAGTAACACTAACACAGACCGCCTTTTAGTGCATATTTTGACTGGACTAAATAAGAACATTAAAACATATTTTGACTGGACTAAGTAAGAACATGAAAACAAAGTTTTTCAATTATTGAATTGCCATTGGTGAAAATTACGATGCAAGATTCCGTTACATACAGGTGAAGTTAATAAAATCGTATTAATAAATACAAATGATCAATCATAAATGAGCCATATTGATCAATGATCTTTTGCAACTTTGTGGAAAAACCATAATTCCATGAGTGTAGAAATCCTGAGATTTCTGGGAGAAAAACTGAACCAAGGGATTTGCAAAAGCCTCTTTAGATGAGGGCTTTACACCATTAAGAGATTTCTGCATAGATACAAACAAATGGGGCAAAGGTATGGGCTATAAAGGAACTGCAGATCTTTAAGGATGAATTTTAGTGATATTTTTTGCAGCACTTTAAAGGCAAATTTATTAAATTATTAAATTATAAACAAAATGACTAATATTCGTTCTGTAAACGGATTCGGTATTAAAAATCTGATTAAATTAATGCTACGTTCTTTAAAAATTTAAAACAAAATTATTTTATTTATTTTTTAAAAAATTACCTTCAAATTATTGAATATATAGATGTATCCTTTTAAAAGATGTCTCAGTTATTTTATAACACATAATTTAATTATTAATCAATTTTTATTATTATCTAGTATTATTATTTATTATAATTAATTATCAAAGCCAGATGATTGTCCTATGTACTGTAATCATATGATATTCTTACCAGGTATGCAAGTTTAAAATGTCGTTTTAATTCCAATAGAATGCTTTCTTAGCCTATTGAAGGATTTGCTTATCTCTAAACGCTATTTTGTTTGTTAGTCATTTGTTTACAAAAGTCAGTTGTTTTTAAATCGTTTACGTGGACGTATCATACCTTTCTTTGGTGTTAAAAATGTCTAATTTTAAGCCAAATAAAGAGCATTTGCGGCATGTCATGATTTTCTTATTTAATCAAAAGAAAAAGGGATCTGAATGTCATCGAATTCTTGTTGAGACTTATGGCGATGTTGCTCCAACCGTCAGGACATGTGAACGTTGGTTTCAAAGTTTCAAACGTGGTGATTTTGATGTTACTGATCAAAAACGAGAGAATCGACCAAAAAAGTTTGAGGACTTCGAATTGCAATCTTTATTAGACGAAGACAATACCCAAACCCAACAAATGATGGCAGAACAGTTGAATGTCACTAGGCAAGCCATTTCCGATCGCCTGAGAGCTATGGGAAATATTCAAAAGGTTGGAAAATGGGTTCCACATGAACTGGACGAACGAAAGATGGAAAAAAAAAAAAACGAAAAACTGTGTGCGAAATGCTGCTTTTACGCCACGAAAGAAAGGGTTTTTTGCATCGAGTTGTAACTGGCGATGAAAAATGGATTTATTTTCAGAATCCCAAACGAAAAAAATCATGGGTAACGCCAGGACAACCATCCACATCGAGTGCAAGACCGGATCGTTTTGGGAAGAAGACAATGCTGTGTGTGTGGTGGGATCAGAAGGGAGTAGTCTACTACGAGCTTCTCAAACCCGGCGAAACAGTCAATACCGAGCGCTACCGACAACAAATGATCAATTTGAGTCACGCATTGATCGAAAAACGCCCAGAATGGGCTCACAGGCACGCCAAAGTCATTCTTCAGCATGATAACGCTCCTGCACATTCAGCCAGATTGACTAAGGAAACGATTTCTTCGCTTGGTTGGGAACTCCTACCCCACCCGCCGTATTCACCTGACCTGGCGCCTTCTGATTATCACCTCTTCTCATCGATGGGACACTCATTGGCGGAGCAACACTTCAACAATTTCGAAAACGTACGAAAATGGCTCGATGAATGGATTTCAAATAAAGATGAAGCATTCTTTTGGAATGGTATCCATATATTGCCCGAGAGATGGGCAAAATGTGTAGAAAGCGAGGTCAGTACTTTGAATAAAATATATTATACTTTTTTTTAAATTACTGTGTATATATTTTAAGAAATAAACGACATTTTAAACTTGCATACCTGGTAGGGGACAAGTAGTCCCAGAATAAAGTTCATTTTCTTCTTCTTTTTCTATATACATAAAAAAATAAAAAAACTCATTGCCACTTAGCCATAAGTTAATTGAACACAGTTATGCAAAAAAAGATTGATTTTCGGTAGCATAGATTGATCATAACTTGAAAAATACAATTTAACAATAGCAGGAGGTTTTTGATACTTGGATTTCTAGGTAATTGAATAATTTCTGAAAACGTTAAAGATGAAAGCCACAATCTATATAACTGCATCTGAGTTTGTACATATTTATTAGATGATGTTAAATTACAAAAATCAGAATCACGCCATAATCTTGAATGTGGATATAAAGAAATTGGTGTTATGAGATTCTGTTGTAGGAACGAGAGGAGTGCTGTATTCTTACGGTTTTTTTTCGGATCTGATTCTAAATCTTTCCGAAGAGCTTCCTGAAGCTGACAAATTAATTGGGCTATCATCATGCAATTGCTCTCGTTCAGCACAAATTCACGTTGTAATTTAACAGCATCTAATAAATATGTACAAACTCAGATGCAATTATATAGATCGTGGCTTTCGTCTTTAACGTTTTCAGAAATTATTCAATTACATAGAAATCCAAGCATAATTAAACATTATTCTGCAATCGAAGGGGACGTTAAATATGTGTATTATAATGAAACTACTTCTACACTTTTATTACGCAATTTTCTAAATTTTCAATGCCAAAATGCATCCAATATTGATGTGAAATCGTTTTTAACATTTATTTATAAATTATTAAATAAACAATCTGGAAAGGTAAATTTTTTAGAATTATATGGTCCTCCTAATTGTGGTAAAACATGGTTTTTATGGATCACAGCAGAATTAATGATTAATTACGGCATAATTGCCAATTTTAATAAATATTCACAATTTCCTTTCCAAGATACTGTTAAAAACCTAAGGTTTCATCATCAAACCTAAGGTAGGTTAGGTAGATTAGTAGCAGGAAGTGGGGAGGAGTAGGGTCCTTCACTACATCATTCTATTGTTTCCCCAAAACTAGAAAAACCAACAGATTAAAGGCAAAAAAAATTTGGTATATATTTTAGAACATAAATAATATTCTAAGTAAGAAACTGTGTGTGAAATGTTTGTCAAAATTGCAGCAATATATGATCTTCCTAAAATAGTAAAAAGAAAAAAAAAATGAAAACATACTGTTTCGAAGCATAGTTAGAGTTTCTATGAAATTTCTACACATTTTCAAACTCAGGAAATAATTTTAGAAAAAATAATAAGCCTACAAGAAATGATATTTGAAATAAATAAATACCGAGTTTATATATGAATACTTCATTTAATTAAAAATACCCTGCATAAATACTTTGGCATTGATCATGAGGAATTTATTTCACATATTATTATACTCAAACAATAGAACTCAAAGTGTAAAGTAATATAAAAAAGAAAAGTAAGGTTGAACGTTTTTTTTTTCTCCCTTCTTAATAATTTATGGAATAGAACATCAATTTGTATTGTTTTTATATTTTTTAGGTTGAAAATTTTGTAAGAAGTATATTTTGCTTGATAAAATTATTTAATACCAAGACAAAGTAGGAAAAAATTCTGAAGTGTGAGAATCATACTTATTAAAAACCTAGTAATTTTTTTTTTTTTTTTTTTTTTTAATGCTATGTTCATCAAACTGTTGTCTGCTAACAATCTACAACAATCAAATGGATGTTATACAGAACCTACTTCCAAATTAAATAAAAATTTCAAATATTATTTATATATGGGTGGTCTTTTTTGGATTATCACTTCATTCATTCAGTAAATCTCGGTGGGAAATTCCCACGCATGCACGCCCACACACAAACAAAAAAAAACAAAAAAACATGAAATGAGAAACTCCTTTTTTTTTAAGTCTGTTGAAAATAGGGAGTAGCCTAGTGTGTGGTGTGGTGTGGTGTAGTGTAGTGTAGTGTAGTGTAGTGTAGTGTATTGTAGTATAGTGTAGTGTAGTGTAGTGTAGTGTAGTGTATTGTAGTATAGTGTAGTGTAGTGTAGTGTAGTGTGGTGTGGTGTGGTGCGTGCATGTGTGTGTGTCACTCACACTCATGGTCGGAAGTACATCACAGGTAAATTTCACCTCAATGAATCGATTTCATACAAAAAACAAAAAGAAAAATTGTATAAATAAGTCTAACTGAAAATAGGTATCAAAAGAGGGTTATCGCTAGTGAATTCCGAATTCCATGTCGTTCTTTATCAACCATTCTAAAGAATAAAGAAAAGATCGCTACTGATGGAATATGGTGTCTACTTTTAGGTACCACCAGAAAAGAGCACAGCTCAGTGGTATTGAAAGTTGTAGAACCGTAGTTAAGTCGAACTATTTTTCAGGTCCTTGAAGATCGACTTATCGAGAGTTGACTGTATAAACAAAAATACACTCACCACTAAAAAGTGAAAAATAAAAATAATTTATAGAAAAAAACAAAAACTCACTTTAAGATTAATTATGAAACAAAGAGAATTAATTTATGATCTGTTATTTTTGGAGTAGTTGCCAACAAATAAAACAAACAGAATTCAAAAAGAAATACTAATGGTGAAGATCTCCCCACTATTTCATCACCGCCACAACACTGTCTCCTGCCATTCCAAAGTTCGTTGCAAAGGCAGGATCTAACTGCCCTGATTGGCTGGCACCGACTCCAAAATTAAATTATCATAAATTGTAAATAGGTACATGAATATCAATAATTTCGTTGATTATCATTTAATTCTCTATGTTTCAATGTAATTAGTAAATATTATTCTTTACTTTTTAATTCAAGTTTGTGCATGTAGGTTTAATCTTGAAGTCGGTTTCTGTTTTTTTTTCTAAAAATTATTTTTATTAGTTATCATTGTTATATAATGCAATACTTCAACCAAAGCAATTAAATATTGCATAGAACACACAATTACTTCAAAAATACCAGTTAGTATTGAGTTCTGATTCTTATTGTTCACACAATATCTAAAACATTTATACAGGGTGAGTATCTCTTAGTGTAAAAAAAATATCATATTTTGCTGAACTTAGATGGAATATCAAAGTTGTGGTAGGATATTTTGTAACAAATCTTAGTAATTTCATCATTGTTAGTAATTCATTATCTTAGTAATTTCATCAATCTGTTGGGCAAACTATGATTTTCGACTAAAATACAAACACTATTCGACAGCAATACTAAGGTAAATAAACTAACAATACTCCACATGGAACGGTAAAAATGCCTTCTATAAAAACAGTCTCATCCGTCTATAAAATTCATCTCAAAAAGTGGTATTGTTTAATCCATCTGCATTCAGAAGCTAATAGCAAAATTGTGGTCTATGTTCATTATCATTGAGTTTTAAACCTTACATTGAAAATTTAATAAAATAAAATCCTAAATAATAATAATAAATAAATAAATGTAATAACATAAGATCCTCTGATCTGGTGTCGCTTTATTGACAGTTTTCATTTATTTTCTATTAAACAATAATTTTTTTCTTTGCTTTTTAATCCAATGAAGAGTTTATTATGTTTTTTTTTACACTAAGAGATACTTACTCTGTATTTACATGGCACAAAAGTATATGCCAGCCTCAGTTTTTATCTGAATAAATTGCTATGTTATAAAATGTAATAATTATAATAAAATTTATTAAGCAATGCCAAAGTGGAAAGCGTATTCAGAGAGTTAAAAGGATGAAATTAAAACATTATGTGAGAGAAATTGGACAATATCGAAAATAACTCGCATTTTAAATAGAACAAGGCATCTCCTAAGGAATTCCCTTAGGCTTGACTAGGATTATAGCCAAAAGAAAAGAATTGGTAGGTTCATGACAACAATTGTTTGAGAACAATTTGTTATTTTACGGCAAGAGTACACCTCTTCAGCCACAGCGAGAAAAATTTGTGAACCAGTTCCCATCTAAACAAGCATCAGCAGATGTTCTTTTAGTAGATGTACTTCTTACGTTAAGTTCAATGCATTTTTCTCAAAACCAGTCATTTAAAGTGGCCTAAACTGAAGACAAAACCTCCTCTTTTAAAAGCACACGAAGCCAACAAAATAAATTTGCTTCTGAACATGTTTTATGGGAAAGAGATGGAAGAAAGTTATCTTCAGTGATTTAACCTGGATGGTTCTGATGGATTTCAAAGCAAACATCAAAACAAGGAAGTGGTATAATTGTTTGGGCTGGGATAGGATACTACGGAAAGACCGAACTACTACTTTTTTTAAACAAAAATTAATACAAAAAAAGTATATAGACTTCATCCAAGAACCGATTATTCAAAAGGGAAAACTGACTCGAGTGGGGATCATCTTTCAACAAAACTATGCACTTGTTTATACTATTCGCATCGCAAAAAAAAATTTGCAGCCAAAAATATTTCCATTTGATCTGTTGGACCGTCAAATGCTTCAAGTGAAATAAAAGTTTACAAATTATTGTAGCTAGGAATGTTTGTTCCTAATACTTTGCCACTGAAAAGGGACAGAGAGTGTTTGGTTTTGATACCACAATAAAATAAGGGTTGCATTGTTGTTTTCCAGCAGTGATTAAACAAAACTTAATTTTTTTATTTTGTAATATTAGACAACACATTTGATGAATTTATCAAAAGATATATTACAACTTTGATTTATTTTTAATTCAGCTTTTATCAGTTCAATGAATTAATTTTTATTCTTTGAATTCAATTCTTACCTCTAAAAATGAGAAATTTTCAATAGGCTAAATCTGACAATACATGAATCAATAATAATAACAAGAAAACAAACCCTACAATTTTACTTTGGCTCTTCACAAATCGAGGAATAATTATGTGAGTTGTTTTGGTAAGGAAGAGACTGTACCAGCTGGTGACCTCAACCCCATCCGCTCGTTAACAAAATACGTATTTTTCACTTTATGATCACAATATGCATGCTATATTAGTTGGAATATGTTATGGGGGCTACACACTATCACCCTGGTTGTCAACCTTGTTGACAACTTGCATTTTTGAAGACAGTGTTGAGCATTTGTGGGCTGGATGACGATTGAATTTCTAATGTGTGGGCAACAACCTCAACACTCTTGACAGCAAGGTTAACAACCAGGTTGATAGTGCCCCCTTTATTTGTTTCAGTAAACATTTATTAAAATGGCTATAACCTCATATATTTAACACCTATTTTCGTTTTCTATTATCTTAATTATTGAGTTTATAAAAAAAAAACGCTTGGTAGCATAAATTCTATGTTTATCAAGTAAATAAAGAATATTTTAGAATGAAAATGGGACATTCCGTACCACAGAAAATCCTAAAATAAATTCTACAGTTCCAGTAGAAAATCAGATAAATTTTGCTGTTGCCAGGGGTCAGCATTAAAAATTCCTGGGTGCAACTTAAACATTGTTATGAACTTGAAAATAAATGCACCTATATCTATAATAACAATTTTACAGACCATAACAATGCATAACCAAGCAGACAAATGACATCAACAATTAGAAACCATAAAACAGTTATTTCAGTGTCCTTTCAGATTTACACTACCAGAAAAAGAAATACTTATAATGCATACCTTCCCATATTTCAAGTTTCTTGTGTGTAACGATAGAGTACCTTCTGTAAAAACATTCTGTACTTCAGCACTTATGAGATCTCCTTCAGATAAATATTGCCTCATCATACGTTCATCTTCTACGGACCTTCTTCTCTATAGATAAATAAAAATTAAATATAATTAATTTAACTTAAACTCTCTATTTAAAAAAAAAAAAAAAAAAAATGAACAGTTGATGCATCGATTCTCAATTCCTCTCCTTTTTGGTACCTTTACCGGTATAAGATTCAAAAAAATTATACTGTGCTGATACATCATTAAAGAAAAGAATAAGTATCAAGATTCAATATCTAAAGTCGATTCCTAGGAACTGATCAATATCAATAACATAGGTGGTAATAGTTTAGTGAAACTGTATAATTATCATATGTTGATTCTTCTCTCTAATGATAAAAAAAAAAAAAAAAATATTGTATTTTTTTCATCTTCAATAAGAAAGCCATTATTTTCCATGTACAAGATCAACTCTGCTTGGTATAGAATTTAAAGCAATTCTTATTTAAATATCCATTGTTACTATAAGCCTAATATTAAATTAGAATGTTTTTATGAATTAAATGTATTAAAAAGAAATGTTTTTTGATATTGAAATAAAAAAAGTGTTGAAAAACAGAATTGGGATTTCAAATTGGGAAAATAAATGCAACCAGACAATATTATTTAATTATACATTTTTGATATTCCAGGATACAGATTATTTTTCATTTCATTACATGTTCATCGAGGTATTCAAACACTAATACACTATTAAATCAACACCTAGAGAAATACTAATCCATACTCTCTCCTATAGTGTTCAGTACAAGGTTTTAGTAACATTTGTGATTCCTAGGGTTATAAATGAAACCCAGAACCTTTGGAATATTTAGCTTCTTAAATAAGAAATTGTAAAATGAATTATTTTCATGTTCATTGCATGAACTGTAGTTAGCTTATACATTACATGATGTAAATAATAAAGGCTATTTGCTATTTACTAATTTATTTCTTTTGTTTTGTTTTTTAAATAGATTTAGTTTGATTATTTAGCTCTGATATGGATTATGTTTTGTAATAGCAGTTTATGTTTAGACAGAAGTATTGGTTATTAAGAATCAATTTCTGCTGTCTTTACCGGTATCAAGATTCAAAAAAATGATACTGTACCGATACATCATTAAAGTAAATTGTTAATGACATAATTTCATTTTAATTCCATGAAATGGAAAACATTTATTACAGACATTGTTCCAAAAGATTTGGGATGAAAAGAAAATTCCCAAGGAATGGGAATTCAATGTAATTGTGCCAATAGATAAATAGGGAACACAGAATGACAATAACAATTACCGACCCATTTGCTTATTTCCTGAAGTATACAAAATATACACAAGGATATTGGAGCAGAGGCTAAGGAGATTTATTGAAGGAGAAATAGAAGAACAAGCGGCATTCAGACCACAGAGGCAGACCCATGACCATATCTTCTCGCTTCGAATGATTGTTGAAAAGGCCTGGGACAGAGGGAAAAATATTTACTTAGTATTCCTCGATCTTAAGGAGACATTTGATTCCATCCCAAGAGAAGAGATATGGAAATCACTTCACAACAAAAAGGTTCCCAAAAAGCTTATATCAGCGATACAGTCAGTGTATCATGATCCAAAAGGAGTAGTCCACCTGAACGGAAGCGAATCACAGCCATTATTTTTCAGGAAGGGAGTGAAACAGGGAGACAGCCTGAGTCCACTTTAGTTTGTTTCTTTTATGGATGAAATTGTCAAAATACGTAAAAGAAGAACACCAAGAACAGTTGTAGGATACAGAAACTTGTTCCCTATACTTGCACAATTCTTCATATTTGCGGATGACATTGTCTTGGTAGCAGACTCTCAGGAGAACTTACAAAAATCTGTCATGAAGTGGAGGGAAGAGCTGCACAGGAAGGGCATGAAAATAAGCCAAGAGTAAAGTTATGCAAATGGGAAGGATAAAAGAGGATGTCCACATTTTATGCAATGAAGAGACATTGGAATGTGTGGACACCTATCAATATCTAGACACTATGGTAAGTAGGACTGGTAGATTGGAGCAGGAAATTGGAAACCGAGTAAGCAAGGCAAATGGAGTCTACTTCCAGATTAATACCATAATCGGCAAAAAGGAGATAACCCGGGACACAAAATTAGTTTTCTTCAAGACAGTGTTCCTACCGATCCTCATGTATGGAGCAGAGCATTGGACCGTCCTAGATAGCCATATTTGAAAACTCACTTCTTCAGAAATGAGACTGCTAAGGAGAGTTGCTGGTAAGACAAGAAGGGATTATGTCCGGAATGAGATCATTAGAGAGGATCTAAAGGTGCCATCTATAAAGACTAGGATGGAGGAACGACATCTAAAGTGGTTTGGGCATATATGTAGAATGCCGGAGGAAAGAAGAGTAAAATGGTATATGGAGGCTGGACCAGAAGGAAGATGACCCGTTGGCAGGCCGCGAATCACATATTGTGAATATATTGAAAAGCTGGGGAGAGAACACAGAAGGACCATGAACTAGATGGAACGGATAGCTATGAATCGAGAGGAATGGAAAAGGTGGGCCGAGGCGTGTCAAGCTTTACACTGAAAGGCATGAAAAAGCTGGAGAAAGAAGAAGAAGAAATGGAAAATATCACAAATGAATATGTAATCACTGAAACGAAACTATACTAATACTTCTAGAAGAATCGCCTTCATGACAACGTATACTCTAAAATCATCTGAACTATCAGAGCAGCTTCAGGGCACAGACTTGAGATATTCTCATGTGTTCCTCAAATAAAGATATTACAAAAACATCAATAAGGTTATTTGAGTCCAAAAAGAGGTGAAAGTTACACTTTTTAAATATTATAAAAACAATGAAAAAGTTTAATAAACAATTAAAAAACCAGAAAGGATCTCAGTTAGGCATGTTATGTACAATATACATGATTGGCCCAATTATTACGAACTGTCAAATATTATAAGCGATTTTAATATTTGTCTCTTAATTTTGTCTTTAGCACATTATGGAGTCACCATTACCACTTATATTAGGAGTGGAATCATACATTATAATTTCTTATTTTCCACCACCACTATTAAGGCTAAATATCCCGATTTTAAATAAGATTTTTTTTTCAAGAGATGGCAGCACTTTTGGGGTGAATTTATTTCCGCTCTCATTTGTGAACAGAATCATCAATATTAGATCTGTAAACGGATTTAGTAATAAAAACCCCCCATTAAATTCATGCTAGTTTCTGAATTTTTTTTGTCAATTATTTCAGAATATAAAAAAATTATCTGGCGAATTATTGGTTTAAAAAAAAAAAAAACAGGTTATAGCCACTTAGTCATAAGTTAATTGAACACAATTATGCAAAAAGATTCATTTTCGGTTGCATAAGTTGATCGTAATTTGAAAAATGCGATTTAACAATAGCGGGTGAAGCTACCTGCTGTTGTAGTAGTGGGGGAAGGGCTGTGAGGACCCAGCTCCCTGTCAGCTACCGATCCAACATCTCCCCAATAGTGGAAAAACCAACAGAATAGAGGCCAACAAAATTTTATATAGGGGTCACCTGTGGTGTAGTGGTTAGCATAGCAACCTACTAAACCCAAGATCACGGGTTTGCAGCCCGGCAGATGACCTTAGGATTTTTTAAAGGCAGAAAAAAATCCTTAGCTGTGCCGTCCTTTGGAAGGGACGTAAAATGGGGGTCCCTAGCCTATACGATGTCAAGCACTCGTTAAAGATCCCTATCCTAATTATACCTGGATAGGCAAAATTTAGGACACCCACCGTAGCATCATCCGTTTAGCCATAGCAGCATAAAGTGACGTTAAACGAAATGAACAAACAAACAAAATTTTATATACATTTCAGAATATAAATAATATTTAAAAAACAAACGTGTGTGTGAAATATTATTCAAAATAAGTATATATATTCTTCTGTAATTAATAAAAAGAAAAAAGAAAAAAAACTCTTTTAAAACATACGAGGTGTGATCAAAAAGTTCCAGGACTGAATTTTTATACATTTATTCATACAACATACAGGTTATTCAAATTTGTCTCCTTCAAAGTACTCCCCTTGGGAAGCTACACACTTTTCCCACCGGTGTTTCCACTGATCAAAGGCCCCAGAAAACTCTTCTTTTGTAAAGGTGTTTAGCAGCTCCATTGTTTTTTTTTCTTTAATTTCGTCAACTGTTTGAAATCTTTGTCCTTTCAGGTGTCTCTTGAGCTTCGGGAAAAGAAAAAAGTCGGCTGGAGCCAGGTCAGGTGAGTAGGGGGGGCTGAGGAATGACAGTCATTGCATTTTTTACACAAAAAGGCCATCTTTAAACCTCTTGAACTACTGATGGCAGCATGATCGGCTTAGACATTCTTCACCAAAAGCCTCTTGTAACATCAAAAAGATTTCAGAAAATGTTTTGTTCAGTTTCACACAAACACGTTGCTCTTCTTTCACATTCATTTTTATAAAATAACCAAACTCTATAAAACTAACCTCAAACAAACAAACTGTGCTAATGTTACTTTCAGTGATTTTATGATTGATCTGCAAACACAGCTGTGTTCCTGTTGAGTCAGGCAATACAATGCTGCCAACCGCATCGCTGTGAGACATTGCATTCCCATAGTATATAAAAAGTCCTGGAACTTTTTGATCACACCTCGTAGTTAGAATATCTATGAAATTTATTAATATTTTTAAGCCCAGGAGATAAAAATAATAAACCAACAAAAAATGATATTTGGAACAGATAACAAGTTAACATATGAACACTTTATGTAATTAAAAATACCCTAAATAAATATTTTGGCATTGATCATGAGGAATTTATTTCACAGATTATTATATGCATATAATTCGTTACTATACTTTTTTAGTGATTCCAATCCCTCAGATGCCCTGGATTCTTATATTCTCTGGAACCTTATGAATTAGGGTTCAGTAGGAATTAAGAAAAACTTTACAGTAAGGTTCAAAGCTTTTTTTTCTACCTTCGTGATTTATAAAATAGAATATCACTTTGTATTGTTTTTATATTTTTTAAGTTATAAATTTTGATTTTAATTTTATAAGAATATTTCAATGAATAAAAAAAAAAAAAAAAAAATTGTTTTGTTTGATAAAATTATCTAATACGTTGCCAAGAAAAAGTATTAAAAAATTCTGAAGTGTGAGATTCATACTTACTAAAAACCTAGTGTTTTTTTTTTTACTGCTACGTTCATTAAACCGTTGTCTGGTAACAACTGCATTTTATCCAATAGATGTTTTACATAGCCTACTTCAAAATTCAATTAAAATTCCAAATATTATTTATATATCATAGAACAGGGTGGTCCTTTTTGGTTTATCACTACATTCATCCCGTATACCTCCAATGGGAAATTCCACCACAGCGCCCCTTTTGAAGTTTCGTTTTCATTTTATTATGTTTTGTTGTACTCGATATACCTGTCACCAATTGAGAGAAAAGTTGGCCTCAATAGGCCTAAGATCCCTGTACTATAAACATCAGCAGAACCCTAGTGGTGGAATTTCCCACCTGCAGTATATGAAATGAGTTACAATAACGACCACTGAAATTTGAAAATTACAACAGGAACCAACTATTTTTAAAAAATATGAACTTCATGTTCTCATGTTACCTAGTTAGGTTTTAAACAATTCGTAAACTTATTTTTTTTAAAAGCAAAACTGAGTTTCTTTACTTTTCACTGAAAACAACAGTTTTAAAGACAAATAAGTGGATCGATTAAAAAAAACAAACATATAATTATGTAGACATAAAAAAAAAAAAAGGTAAATAAATAGGGAAATAATGAGTAAGCTCTAACTAAGAAATATATAACTATTAATAATTTATCAATTCCTAAGAACTGTTTCATTGAACCCTTCAACATGAAAACACATTTGTAATATAGAATGTAACAGCTGATATTTATAAAATTTGATAATCAAGTTTCTTGCGTGTCTAATAAATATTTCAAAGTAAAAACAACATACATATTAGGAGAACATAACATTAATATGAACATTTTCTATTACTAAAAACCTAAAATTAACTTAATTATTCATTAGAACTACATAATGTAAATAGAAATTATCAGGAAAATAAGAGTCCAGAACTAACTACTTTGGCATAGAATTAAATAAGAAAAAACTTTTATCAGTCTATGTAAGTAGTGTAAAATAAATAAGTGTAATTTTACTCTTACTGATAAGATCTGTTTTTTTCGATCCATGAAAATTATTTATAAAGAATTAAAATAAAATTCAAATAACAAATGATATCTCGGAATAAAATTAAAACATTGGGCAATAAGGATATTTATAACTAGAGAGTATAGGTAAAAATCCAGATTCCTAAGAAAGGGGCTTCAAATGAAGAGTCTTTGTGGAATTTCTCACTGGCAGTTCTATAATAATTTATGATTACGACAAAACGTTGTACATCACATTTTAAAATTATTCTATATATTAGAATTCCTCAGATTTCTAATCTGTACAATATAATCAAACCATTATGATCTTGTATCAAATTTTATAATTTTTTGAACTCATCAATTTTTTATGAAATCAGCAAAAGTACTAAAGCTTTTTGATTTTAATATTAAAAAAGTAAGTAATTTTACAATATAGCCCGAAAGCCAGAAGTAGTGGGAACAAAAACTTTTATGCAAAACCTCTTTTGATTTAAATTATCACTCAATAGGTATATTTGAACTCTTTTGAAAAAAATATCAATAAATAATTCAACACCTGGCAATAATATTTTGTTCATTATAGTGAAAAATAGTAAAAAAAAAAAAAAAAAAAAAAAAAAATCAATATTTTTTTAAGTATAGATATTCTATGAATTAGAGTTAGAAGAAAAATTAGAGTCTCAGGATTCCAGGTGTGTTGGGATATGGTTCTTGAAAAAACAGATGGACAAAACAGAGGATACTTCAAATTAAAAAATAAGCACATTTGATAAAAATATAAATAAAACAAAATTTGTAGCAAATTAGATTTGCTTTATTAATGTATAAAACGAAAAATGTGCTAAATGTAGCGGTTTCCGAGTTATTTGATCAAACAGCTAAGAACATACGAAGATCAACCCTTCCATAAATGTTCTAAAAACAATGTTTGTATAGGGATTATTATTGTTTGACCCTGATTCATATTGCCTACCGCTATAGTCCCAGCATCAATAATAATGTCAACTCATGAGCTTTTGTACCCTATTTCGAAGAAATTGACATATTTTTTATATTTTGCTAAGAAAAATAAAGAACCCCACAATGTGATGTAGCCATGAGAAATCAGAAAAAAATCACGTTCAATTGATTTATATTACTTATATTTACAACCAAATAAATCAAATAATTTATTTACGATTTTTACAGTCAACACATGTAAAAGTATTGATTTTCAAAGTTGAATTTCCACAACTCAGTGAAACAACACCATGTATTCAAATTACATCATAATAAATATTATATGGGTACGTACTCTTTTTCATTATCAGCTCTTCTTTTCAGTTCAGCTTTTCTTTGTCTAGCAGATACGCGAAGATTCTTTTTGGATTTAGAACTATTTCTATAAAAATCTGTACGCCCAATAGATTGTTCTTCTTTGTTATGCTCTAACTTTAAATGATAGAAATTGAACGAAAATACAATTTGTTCTGAACAGGAAATATTTTCAATTGTTATTAGGTTTTCCCGAATATCTTTTACCTGGTTTCAGTACTACGGACTTGACATCATATACCGGCATGCTACCTAAATTTATATATGTAAATTTATATATAATTACAAGTATATTTATTTATATTTATATATATGTAAATTTATATATAATTACATAGGTACCTATCGGCTAGGTAACTTATTAAATTTATTTGGAATATTTTATATTATTTGTCTCTAATACATTACAGGTGAAAAGGGTCAGATAGTGTTAGATTTCCTGCAGTAAGTAAACAAAACTTTTTCTCTATTTAAACATAAATAGACAATAACTCCCTTGTTGACCTTATATTAATAAAGACATATTTATCACAACTATAAGTTAAATATGCAGCTATTATCAATTCATGATTTTTCAGATCTTAAAAGTAGTGTACAACACATTCATTATAGTAAAAGTTTTTGTTTTTTTTAAATTATCATGGCTGGACCGTCAAACACTTCAAGTGAAAATAAAAGTTTACAAATTATTGTAGCTAGGCCTGTTAGTCCCTGATAATTAGTCAGTGAAAAGGGCCAATGTTTGGTATAGATATCGCAATAAAATAAGTATTGCATAAACAAAATGTTGTTTTTTTTATATTTGGTAATTAATAGACAAATAAAACATTTAATTTATCAAAATATATAATACAGCTTTATTCAGCTTTTACCAATTCAAGAAATTAATTTTTATTGCCTTATCCTTACTTCTAAAAATGAGAAATTTTATATAGACTGAATCCGGCACATAAAAAATGATAATAACAAGAAAACAAACCATACAATTTTACTTTGGCTCCTCACAAATTGAAGAATATCTATGTTAGAGTAATTTCGGTAAGGAAGAGATCGTTTCAGCCGGTGGCCCAATTCCATCCGCTTGTTAACAAAATTCGTATTTTTCACCTTACGATTGCAATATGCATGCTATAATTAGTTGGAATGTGTCATTCGGTTTAGTAAACGTTGCTACAACTGGCAATAACCTCATATTTTTAAAAATATATATTTAACTAATTATCAAATTTATTTTAAAAAAATTGCTTCATAGCGTAAATTCTGTCTTTATCAAATATACAAAAAATTTTACAGATTGAAAATCGGACATTCCGTTCCGGAGAAAATCTGGAAATAAATTCTACTGTTTCCAACACTTCACTGAAGGGGGTATATTTAGCCTTGACTCATGGTTTTTATTAAAATCAAGGATATAATATTAATTTCTTACTTCTTATCACTTTAAAACATAAAGTAATTAAAGTCATAATCAGGATGATTTAAGTTTAAATGCAATTAAGTCCATTTGGGACAAATAATCAAGTGGGCTTATATTTAACTAAACACCACATTTGTGTTTCTATTGATTTGTCATTTGATGGGGCTTAACGCCCTTATATTCTTCAACTAGGGCAGGAAGGAAGGGGAATTCTACAGGTTACCAACCTATTCTTGCCAAGGCGGGAAGGTCAAGATTTATTCCATGGTCCGCCAAAAAATTAATTTCAATCCACCCAGGTGTGATTTAAACTCACGATCTTTTTTTTTTTATTTATTATTTATTTATTTTTTTGGGGCCTAAGACTCCCATTGAAGTCCTATACTGCCCACAATATTTATAAAATGTGTCTTTAAAAATCAATACTGCTTTCCTCTATAAATTTACATAATGATTTTATGAAATTTTTATCCAAATTGGATAAATTTTTAATGAATGAATTGTTGTTTTTGATTTCTTGGTATTTCCTTCGGCTCTTGTTGTATTTTTTACATTCCGTGATAACCCACGATCCTATGTACTTGGCAAGTAGGGACCCTCGGCCATTAAGCCCCTTATAATAATTGAAGGTTAGTATTACAATATTTTATGCTCTAAGGAGATTTGAAAATAGCAAGAAGCAACATATACCTATAAGAAATACATTTATTGATTGACCTGCCACAAATCAGTCAATATCTAGCAATTTATTCTTTTAATACACATTTTAAAAAATAATTTATTATGATGTTTCAGCTTAAGTTCAAGGCTTCATTTCAGTTTTCTTTCTTATTTTCAAAGTTATAGATATTATATACAATATATTATTTTGAATAATACTAAGCAAATATCATGATTTCAGGGGAAGATGGTTGGGGTATGAAATCATTAAAAAAACGATCAAAATAAGTAACTTTAATGTGCTAATACTTCAACGATCATCATAAATGAAATTAATGAACTATTCTTTCACTGCCACGAGAGGGTCATTGGTAATAGCAATGGGATGAATATAATATTGTGACGACGGTTTTAAATTATTGAGAGTGATATGATAAGGAATAAGAAATTAACATTTTAGTGAAATCAGGAGGGCGTTGGTGTTGTGAAAAGAAAAGTGTTACCTTGTACTACCTAACAGGGACTTGGGAACACCAATTTCGGATTTAACAATGATCTAATGATGAGTTTTCTAACAAACATTTAAGATGATTTTATGGTGAACTAAAACAACCTATACTAAAGTGAAATTGACTCATAGCTCTAAATTCTGAAAAGCAACATTCTGAAAGCAAGGTTCAAGTGAAAGAACTACTGAATTCATCAAATGATAAACTTCAAACAAACAATTGACATTATAGGGGGAGAATTAAATAGTAAAAAGCAATGAAAAAATAAATTAATTGTAAGATTAATAACAGTATACACAACTAATAATGCTTAATTTAGGAAATAAATTAAATATGAATAAGAGATAAGTTAATATACCAATTCTCCTCCAGGTAAATTAACAGATGATAATAACAACACAGCATCTAACCGAGCATTAGCATCCACTCTCCACCGTTTTTGTTGAATTTCTGTTATTCTTCCTACTACAACATCTCCAATTTCACCATTATACCTAGACTTCAATGGTCGAATCATTATAAGTTTATTGACATGTTCGAGAACTCCAGCAACACTGGCTTTAATGCGCCCATTATCTTGATAAGTTCCATGTCCTCTGTTAAGTAATTCAAAAATTAATAAACAATGAGGTTACTGAATTTATAACAACCTTTTTGTTGCAGTATAATCAAAAACAATACTTGGGGAAAAAAATATGATTCAAACTAAATTATTTCATCTTATTTACTTATAAAATCATTTTGCTGAAGAAAACCAATTTCATCACCAACAATTAAATTCTTACTGGTATAAATAACATTACCTACCTTAATAGACCCGTCTCAGGCCCTATGTCTTGCCCTGGCGTATATAATTCAGGATGCTCACAAGGAGTAAGTAAACTAATTCTGTCACTAGCTAATCTAAAATTAACAGAGACACTTTTATCACCTATATCACCTCGTTCAAAATCAGTCATTCTAAACTGTGAGTAACTCAAGACTTCAAAACATAAAATGTCCCACGTGAACACCGTTCAAATTTGTTTGATTGGACGAGGTTATACGGGTTCTTGGTCTGATTAGCTAGCCTTTAAACTTAAGCTAATTTTATGAGTATCATGTATCGGTTATAAAATCAACAAGGTTTTAATTATTATTTTGAAATAAATACAATCCTTGAAAAATGTAAATTAAACAATATTAATTTTTGGTTGATAACATCTTTCTTGTGTAAGCTCTAGAAATAAAACAGATTATTTACTCAAACAATTTCCTTATAAATCACCTTTAGTACGCAGCTTTATTGTCACGTAATGTTTATATTTTTTGGGCACGTACCGTAATTATTTATAATTGTCATGATTTTTGATAGTAATCAAGGTGGCGCAAAGCTTAAATGGTAGGGTCCAACGCGACACTGCCATACACTTCGAACGTTTCAGTAACTACTCATTTCTTTTCGTTGTAGATTTTATTACGTAGAATGGCAACTATACCCAACGAATATCTTTCTAAAGCAGAAGATATAGCTGAGGAGGTTTGTACATATTTTTTTATTAACTCTAATCTTCCATTAAATTAATTAAAACAATATTGAAGCAGAAGTTTCACTTTTTATTATTTCATTAACTATGATGTTCTCCTAATAAATTAATGCACTACTCTAATTGGTATTTTAGGACTTAATGTGAAATTATGGTCCTTATCATACTTGTAATTTAGTCTTTTCAAGTGACAATATTGTTTTTGTTACTGGTCTCATTTTATGTCATTCAGGTTTACAAGAGGACTAAAGGAGTTTTACCAACTGTAGCTCGAATGTGCCTCATCTCCACATTTCTAGAAGATGGAATCAGGATGTGGGTACAGTGGTCAGAGCAGAGAGAATACATGGACATGTCATGGGGATGTGGTCAATTTTTAGCCACTATGTTTGTTTTAGTGAACTTAGTTGGACAATTAGGGGGTTGTGTTATGGTTCTTATCCAAAGGAAAGTTACTATAGCTGTCGGAGTGCTATTTTTTATTGTAATATTACAGGTGAGGTAAAATCTGTATTCTGGAACAATTATTAATAATGAACCTTTGTTTATGATTATCATCAGTCAAATTACTTCTAGACGTTAGCGTACAGTATACTATGGGATTTTCAATTCCTTCTGAGGAACCTAGCACTAATTGGAGCCCTCCTCTTTGTACTGGCTGATTCTCGTAAAGAAGCAAGGAGTCTGTTTGCTGGAGTTCCCACACTCGGTAAAAACTTGGATTTATTTTTCATGTGATTTACTGTTGTGTTTCTGTAGGATTTCTTTAATTAAAGAAGGTTGATTCAGTACATTTGTAATTTACAGCAAATATATCAATGTCTCTTTTGCTGAGTCTTGATTATATTTCAAGAGTTTTTCTTAACTCCATAAAGCACTTGAGAATCAAGATATGTATTTCTATTTCAATTCTTCTTTTATATTAAATCCATTTATTCATATGATTTGGTGTGAGTATCTATTAACTCTTTAATAGGGTTTGTTTGCACAAGGAATACATTGTATGGTAATGCAAAAATAATGTTTAATAAAATACTCAGAGTTTCGTAAAACTTATTTATTTGAGGTAAGGGTTTTTTTTAATACTTATTGATTATGTATAATATTAAACAAGTAGATGATTTGTACTCAATCAATGAAGTAAATATATGTGTATGTGTATGTATGGTAATTGTTCGGATCGGCGACACCAACCCCTAAACGCGCTCAGAATACCTTTTATCAACTCTAACCTTGTACCGATTTATTTTGATGTTCTAGTCGCTGCTTTTAGAGGGGAAAGGTTATTCTCCTACATTTACTGAGAAACTCTAAATCCCTGTTCAAAGTAATATTAACTTCTGTTTACCTTCTAATATTAAAATGAGAAATATGGAAATATTAAAGTGGAAATATCGAAATATAAGATACTAAATCAATTTTGAATTAATATTAATTTAATCAACAATTAATATACTACTGAACCACCAGTAAAGTTAGTTCCTGATGAACTTTCTGTCAGAGAAGTGAAAATAACAAATTATAAATATAAAAAAGACAGAATCCTAAAGTATATATTTGGCATAACTCCTATTTATTTAACATTTGTAGCTACATGTTTCGGAGACAATGTTCCATCATCAGGCTTCTAATTTTTTTTAAAAACACATTAATCTATTAAATTATACCAATAGTTCTACAATTATATAGTAATGTGTCATTTACCTCTTAATCTGTGATTATTTTCACATTGTCAATTCTCCATGTTATAAGCCATTATATAATATAAGACAGAATCCTAGTTGAAAGTGATGATGTTAATTTCTGCTATATTTTCTCAAGTGAAGTGGAAATAAGAAAACATAAAAAACCTGTTATATACTTTCTCACATTTATTTATAAACTGATATGTTTTATTGAATTAATTATACAATCTGTCTCACTTTAGCACAAAAAGTAATATGGATGACAAAGAATCTATTCACAAAATATATATACTGAAATTTTATCACTGAAATTGATACAACAAATAAAAATTTATAAAACACCAAATCCATGTACAAATAAATCTTGTTAAGTTTTGTAACACTTTTACACATAAGATAAGATGAAATAAGAAAACATGAATTCATAAAACACTTAATCCTTTATGAAACTCATTTTGTTAACTTCTGTTTCTTATTTACATTTAAGAAGTCTAAATATCAATATAACAAGTGATTGTTTACATGTGAGGTTATAGGAATGAACTATTGAAAAATGTAAACATGAATTGAAGCGTAAGGATCGAACTGGTCGGTGTAGCGCAGGTCAAGCCAGTTTGGTGGTGTCGCCGATCCGAACAATTACCATATATATATATTAATGATAAAAATCTAGTTAACTGTTAAGATGAATGGAGAAGATAATCAGGGATCCAGTCAAACAGAAACACCACGTCAAGTAGGTCTTCTTCAGGGTCACCGAACCACACTATCGTTCTTCTCCTCTCCTGTGTGGCTCAGTGGCCCTGAAGAATTACTCCAATACAGATCGAAACGTTGGCACACATTAAGTATTTCTACTTGATGTGGTGTTTCTGTTTGACTGCATCCCTGATTATCTTTTTTTCCATCCTATATATTTTTTATTTGTTTTAATGTAATATATTTTTTAGAAAATATGATTTGCTTGCATTTTTGTTGATTTTTCATCTAATTAGAAATTACGTTTAATTAATTTATTTTAAAAAAATGTTTTCAGATGACAACAATCCCAAGAGTTATTTACAATTGTGTGGGAGAATTCTGCTTGCATTCATGTTTATCACTCTAGTTAGAATTGAATTTTCATTCCTTCAAGTAAGTTCTAGCTTTTGCTGATAAATTATTGATGTGTATGTAAACAGGTCACTTTTTTGTTTTTTTATTTTGATGTCGATGTAATTTGATTTTTTATATATGCATTGTTCGGCTAAAATATTTGGCTGTTCAGGTTAGTAGTATAGGATTATTGTTCAATCAGTTGAAATGGAAAATATAAGTATCTAATTTCCTGGATTTAAAAGATTTAATAATAGAATTTGGAGGATATTTGTAATTACTATAACATTATTTAGTACCACATCATTATTATTTATATAGATAATGTAAAGATTTTAGATGGGAAATTATGTGGTTCACCATTAATTCTAGATTGTGAAACAAATTATCATCAAATATTAACATGTGATATCTAATAATTTTTATTTATCCAATTTCCTTCTTCCTAAATTTTGTGCTGTTTGTATTTTAGTTGGTTCTTAGATTTTATATATTAACCATTTAAAATATAAAATTTCTTATAACACTTAGCATTATCCTCCCTTTATAAATTCAGAAATTCCATGTGCCTATACACGGTGTCTTAATTTATATTTACAACTGTGTAATTTTCACATTCCTATCATTTTCTGAAATTGCCACAAAATGTGAACATGTTCAGTAAAAAATTTCTCAAGAATTTAGGTTTGGAATGGAGTTAACTAAATACTAAGTATAGAATCTACCGACTTGTTGATTCAATATTTAAACCATGCTTTTTTCCTCTCTTAGTTAAACAAAGTTGGAATTAGTAACTTGGGGTAATGATATTAAAAGACTTTCAAACTAAGACATTTTGTCAAATTTCGGATTTACTAACTTAAACTAAACTTCTTCAGAGATGAGACACTCAGTGTGTATATTTGAATTATACATGGATACATGTACACATGTATATCTTTAATCCTGGTTTGATTTTTCTTTGTGATCAAGCCTCATTAACCAGTTACCAAAAATGAATTTGAAATTAATGATTTAAACTAGAGAATGGAGATAAATAAGTTATGTTTTTTATTTCTGACTTGGTAATTGATCATGTTCAATATTTATATTTAATTTTATTAATGTAATTGTTACTTCATTTTTCCAGATTTTACAAGACATAATAGGAACCATTATGATTATCTTGGTAACTATTGGATACAAAACCAAACTCTGTGCTTTTGTCTTGGTTTTGGTTTTATCTCTCTTGAATTTATATCACAATGCTTGGTGGCAAATTCCTGAATATAAACCTCTAAGAGATTTTTTGAAATATGATTTCTTCCAGGTATGATTCATCCGTTTTTTCATCTTACTAAATATTTCATTCTTTTATAAAATGCAGACTATTATTAACACCTTTTTTGTGTAATTACTAATATGCTTAATTTAAATAATGTTAGTTCAGGTTAGATTATTATAGTTAGGATTAGATTATAAAATATTATTATATTAGATAATAAAACCATACTGGTGGATGGTGCGAAGAGTAGTTCTTACTGCTTTCTTGGTATAAAAATTTGCTTGCACCTTCTTTAAATAGCCTTTTGATGTGAACATTGACTGTCATGATGAAACTAATATTATTTGTACCAGTAGTCATCATGCTATGTTAAAGTTGATGAGGTACACCTACCATAAGGCCTGTTCTTTTGATAGTAATGATGCTTTTGTATGAAAGAAAATGTATGAAAAAAGAAGAAGTGAGTATTAAGAATGTTTGTTTGTGTTAGTTTGAGGTTGTATTGTACTCAAATGAGTACATACAGTAGATACAAGGCTTCTTAACCAGTAGCCTTTATTTTCTTGATGGGAAATCGGTTTAACAAATTCTTGTGGGGCCTCGATGGGTTATTTTTATATAATTAACTAACATCCCCCATTGCGGCTTTGTACGCTGACATAAGTAAAGAACTTAGATAATTTAACTGATTGAGATTTAAATGTTTATCGATAAAAATCATGTTTTGAAGTATACAATTGAAAATTATTTCTTCAATTATATTTCCATGCACAACTGAAACCTTTAATCTTTTACCATTGATTAGGTGGTTGCAGATCATGTAAAAACATAAATTGACTCCCAATTTTTAATTGTTAATGTATGAGTTGGTAATCCATATGGACAGGAACTATTGTGGATAATCTACTCCATTATCAGTGCTTACAACTAAAGGCCCATGAATCATATTTTTACATACAATATCTTAAAGCAAGGGTTCGCTATTTGGATTAGGCAATAATTTTTAGTGTGGCGAAAATAATTTTATCAATTTCATAAGATTGTATTTTAATTTCTGACTATAAAAGTTTATTACAGTGCTACAAAACTCATTTCTGCCACTTATCACTGTACATTTAAGTTATGATTACAGTAAACTTTTCTATTGTAAACCTTCCTAGAACTATGGGGATTTAGGTAAAATTTTATTCAGGTGGGTTTGAGGTTTAATAGTTTTTGGCATTGTAAACTCTGTTGCTGAATGGTGCTAGCCACATATCGGTTGATTTTCAAACTGGAATCCACATATTTATAGTCTTTTTTTAATAACAATGTAATTGAAAATGAGTATATTTCATTATCAATTTTGTAACATACCTTACCTTTGTAACCTCTCTTAAATGGTGCTCACCACCTATCAGTCGATTTTTAAACTTCACTGCGCACCACATATTTATTGGTTTTTATTTTACTAGCAATTTATTAAAAAATCTGTAAATTTTATTATTGCTAAACCGTCTAGCAACAAAAAATTTGGTAGATATTGGTGCAGTTTTTTTTGTGGTTAGTGATCACAAACGAAAAATGGCTTGTTCTTTTATATATAATAGTATAGGTTTATCTTACTTTCTGATTAATAAAGTCTATTAATTATTGAAGATAACTAAACATCATTATTCTTCCTTGTCTTCTTGTTCACTTCCTCACTCTTCTTTGTCCATCTGTTTCTCTCTGACTATCTCAAGCACCATCTCATCTCTTCTTTGACTCACCACCCTGCCCCCAGGACTTCCTATAACTCACCTGCTCTATTTTCCTACTTAAAAAGGGTTGACCCTTCCTCGGATATTCAAAGGTTAGGGTTCAGGTACCTGCTGTCAACCCCAGCAATATCTTTGACCCATTGGATTTTTAAAATATCATAACAATAGATTATTAAATAAATTAGCACTAACTAAAACAAAAAAAATATCCTTCTGTTTTATATCTTCTATATTGTATGTTTTATATATATATATATATATATATATATATATATATATATATATATATATATACACACACAGGGTGTCGCGAATTTAAATGGCAAAACTTCAGGAACTTATAGGGGCCCGAAACTCAACAAAAAGTCCTTTAGAGATTTGCTCGTTTTTGCTTAGTTTTAGAAAAAATCGCAAAAAATTAAACAAAACAAGTTTTCATTTTTATACTTATTTATTTACATTTATATTTATGTTATGTTCTTTTTAATGTAAATATTGCTCAAAATTTTGTCCTCTTCCACCAATGCAAGCATTACATCTAGCACCCACTTGATAAATTGCAGCTTAATATTGTTCTGATGATATTTGGTGCACTGCATCTATGATTCAGTCTCTTAATTGCTCTCTTGAGTTGATTGACACCGAATAAACTTTCTGCTTCAAGGTTCCCCATACGAAGAAATCCATGGGTGTCATATCAGGTGATCTGGGTGGCCAAGGTACTACTCCTCCACGTCCAATCCATCGTTGTGGATAATTTATATCCACCCAAGCTCGAGCAACTCTGCTATAATGATTTGGACATCCATCGAGTTGAATCCTCATTTCAATTAGCTGCTGTAAGGGAATGTCATCTAAATAATTAGAAAAGTCGTTCTCCAAAAATGTGTAAATGTGATACAATTCAATCTTCCAGGTAAAAAATATGGTCCCACCAGTAATCCGTTCCAAATTCCAAGCCAAACGTTAAGAGCAAATTTATGCTGAAACCTATTCTCTCTAATAGCTCTGGGATTTTCAAGAGCCCATACATGATAATTTCTTTGATTAACTATTCATCCTCTTGTAAAGGTAGCTTCATCGGTCCATATAATTTTTAATGGAAATAAATTATCATCCCGAAATTTGTCAAGAAACCAGTTACTAAAATTCAATCTCTTGACATAATCTTGTAATAAATTCTGAACTTTTTTAAGATGGTATGGGTAGCTATTATCACCTTTCAAAGTTCGCCATATTGTTAATGCAGCAGATGCTCTTCGGATGCTAGTCTCAGGATTGTTATCAAAGTGGCGTTGGATACAATTTCTTCTTTGATAATCTGCTCTTATTGCTGCCTGGAATTGGTCGCCTTCATTACGTATTAAGAATGACCCAGTCTCTGGTAGTCTATTAAAAGTTAACGAAAAGACTCGTGGATTAGGCACTCTTCTATTTGGAAATAGGCGCGCATACGCCCGCACCACTTCTAAAGCATTGCCATTACAGAAATTATACACAAACATCATATCAGCGTATTCAACATTAGAATATGTATACGGCATTGTGTCTGATGCTATTCACACAAAAATATCTGAGTAACTGATTGAAGACTGATTTAGTAAGTATAATCCTAGAAGGAAGCCAAAATGTAAACAAATAAAAGAATGTAAAGGATAACATTAAGTGTTTACATATCTCACTGCCTAGCCTGATGAACTTTGAAAGGTGATAATCGCTACCTGTAACATTTTTGTTTTGTTTCATTTTTTTTGCGATTTTCTGTAAAACTAAGCAAAAACGAGCAAATCTCTAAAGGACTTTTTGTCTTAGTTTTTACGGTCCCCCATAAGTTCCTGAAGTTTAGCCATTTAAATTCGGGACACCCTCTATGTGTATGGGTGTGTGTATATATATATATATATATATATATATATATATATATATACACACATATATATACACACCATATATTACACATACATTATTTATATATATATATATATATATATATATATATATATATATATATATATATATATATATATATATATAATAAATAAATATATATATATATATATGTATATATAAAACATATAGAGTATACATGTTGTATTATAACATAATATATAGATCAATACCGATCCATGCACATATATATTTAAAACACTGTTTCTGTGTTTTTATTGTAGACATTATCAGTGATTGGTGGTCTACTTATGATTGTTATTCTCGGACCTGGTGGTGTATCAATGGATGAACACAAGAAGAAGTGGTAACTCACATTAGGGTTTTAACTATCTCATGATTCCATAGACAAACATTTCTTACAATGTTTATCCACTGTAACAGAAAAATTCCTCGTTGGAATGTTGTAAGCTTATCTGTTTAAACCGAAGTAGTTTTTTTATTATATAAAAATCATTTCCCCACTTTTAGTTTGAGGAATTCTAATAAATATTCTTAATGGATTGGTCTTCATTCTGTGTTTTACTAAATGTAAAGTTAATATTAGTTCAGTTAGCATGTTTTGAAAATATCTTTTCATCAATTAATTATACTTCTGTTAATGATTGCATAATGATATTCTTCATCTTCTGCAGTTCCATTATTCACCGAACATGCAAGTTCAACGCATAAACTGTTTCCTTTTAGCTGAAGAGCTTTATATTTTAGGAGAGACTGACTTTTAAAAAAATGTAATTATAATTTAATGTAATCAAATGATGGATTTTAACCATCTTATAGATAATTTCTGTATGAAATGTCATTTTCTCCACTGCTGTTCTTTTGTAAATAATTTTATTTTAGATAGATTAGTTATCTTGGCCAAAAAAGAGAGTAAAAAAAAGTTTTTTGTATAAAATGTTTGTTTTTCAGTTTGCCAAACATCATAATGATAATTTTTTGTTAATAGAAAAATTGGTTTTACTGTTAATGTTGAGTTACAAACTCTGTAAATTCTTAGTTAAAACTTCTCATTCTTGCGTAAAAACAGTATTGGCATTGTTTTGTTTTTGAGTATAATGATGGAAATAGTTAATTTTTAATTTATTTTAAATTGTTATGCTCTTGGTAACATAATTGTATCTAAAATTTATTTATCCTATGATATCCAAATGAAATATTTATGGAAATAAGGAATTCCTGAATTTCCTACCATTCAATTTAAAATGCCATTTAATTAAATGGAATAGAACAATAACACATCAAAAGCCATTCTCTCATGAGTTTCTTGAAATAAAAATGAAAGATTAATACTGTTTTTTAGTAATTATTTCTACTTTTGTTAATTCTTATATGAGTATTACCAGACTTAATGGTTTCTGTTGAAAAAATACATATTGTTAAGTAATAACATATAGCTCATTCCTTTAATATCTTATTTTTTATTTTGTTTTAAATAAGACATTTTTCACTGTCACATTTAAAATAATATAATTGGTTTTTGTTATCTAAATATTGGCTTTTAGTGCAATATTGAACTAAATCATATATGTATTTAATCTGTGATATTTTGCATTAAAAAAAAAATTTTTACCAACACATTATGATGACAGATTGACTTGTGGTGTTCTCAAGAATTGAAACAAAACATTTTACCACATTAATAAGTTTTTATTTTTAAGTAATCCAAAATCAACTGATTTATAAATCATTTGTTTAAAATTATTATCAGATTGTATATATTGTGTATATGTCTATAAAACTGTCTTATATAGTTTCATGTATTTGTGATGTCTATCGAGTCGTTCCATTTAAAAAATATAATAATTGAAATTTATTTTCTGAATAAAATTTGAAGGGTATGTGAGTGTTTTCTTTTTAAATCCTAATATTTATGTACAATATTCGATATATGTTAAAAAACCATCATTACTAGAAATATGTACTTTCAGTCAAATAAAACAGTGGGGTAAACTTTCTTGAAACAGATTCCAATATATATTGTAATGATTTTATTTAATCATAAATTTTTAATATTATTTATCAATAATTAATTGACTTTAACTCATTATGGGGTTCTGTCAATATTCTTTTGATTCATGACTGGAAATATTTAACAAGGTTTTATTCATATTTTTTATATTTATTATAAATTACAATGTGAAAACAATATTTAATTTTACCTTTCTTTAATTTAAATTCCGAAGTCCATTAATGAGAGAACCACAGCACTTACGCTTATCTTATCCTGTCCATTGGTTTGTCTTCTGGTTCCATACTCTTCTATGCCTGGAGACTCCAAACTGCCCCAAGGCCCAAAGCTAACTGACGTCCTTTCTATACCTGCTTCAAGGATTAGGTATGAAGGGTCAGTACGGTTGCTACCTGATATGACCTTATTTCAATTTCTGTCTTCCTTAACTTGAAATTTAAATATCATAACAATATATACTAGCATTCCCCATTATGGCTTCGCTCGCTCTCGTAAGTAAAGAACTTTGATAATTTTAACCGATGACTGAAGTTTTATTTGTAATAAATAAAAATTTTGTATTGTACCATGCAATAGAATATAATTTCTTCAATGATATTTTGATTGATTGCGTCATTGAAAGATTAGGTAAAAGCGTAATAAGATATTCAATGTTTAATTTTAATGTATGAGTTGGTATCTGGATTACAGAGACTATTAAGAAACTCATGCCTATAATGGAATGCATTATCAGTGTTTATAACTTATGGCTCATAAATCATGTTTTTACACGCAATACCAAAAAATTACCAATCAACATTTTATTTAGCAGAAATAATTTTATTATTTTAATCAGGTTGGATGTTAAATTTCAAACCATAAAAGTATATGACCATGGGGCAAACCTCGTTTAATTTAAACTTTTAAAATTTAAATGTCCACTCAATGTACATTTAAATTTTTACTGTAAATTTTATTATTGCTAAACATTCCTAAAACTATAAAAATGATGTGGTTAAAATTTAACACCTTACCTTTATATACCTCTCTAATCAGAGTTGGGCATAATTGTATTAAATACTATTCCAATACTTTTGTATTCGAATAAAAAAAGTATTTGAAAAAAACTTAAATTTATCAAATACTTTCATTGTCGAATAAAAAAGTATTCGAATACTATGTGTTATGTTTAAATTTGGGGGGGGGGGCGCTCTAAATTTCTAATTTAATAAGAAAGACTCGGCCGATTTTAATGAAATTTGATAATTATGTTTCAAATAAATAAGTTCAATAATGCCTTGCTTCTTTTCTTTAGTTAATAAACAATTTGTTAACTCATCAGTGAAAAAATATGTGCAAATGAAGTACCATATTCCCTACTTAAATATTATACCTGTATTCTGTATATGCCGGTAAACACCTTGTTCTACGAGACCATTATTGTTTTAACTTCCGATTGCATTGGAAATGTTCAGGTATGATCTGGCCCTGTAAAATTTAGCGGCAGGGTTATGCAGGTAGTGCAATAAATTATGAGCGTTTTATTAGACGTTGGCAGATAGCTAGTCTGATTGATCTATTAAACATTTTAGAAATATTAAATCGATCTAATCATTGTGTTATTTATTCAATTAACAGAGAATAAATTCATCAAATATCGAACACAGATGTTTTTATATCAGAAATTCAAATTAGGGTAATAATTCAAGTATTATTCGAATACTTGAAAAGTATTCGATGTTATAAGCAAAATTACAATTATTTTTTTTAGAACCAACCGTTTTGATGCTAGATCGCATTAAATGCGGACAAAATTGGTTAGGTACACACACAAGAGCTATATATATATATATATATATATATATATATATAAATGTTACAGGGAAAGTTAATTCTCCAGGGAGAGTTGACTCACCCTAGGTAAAGTCGACTCTTCATGGTCGTTTCAGTAAAAGTTGATTTAAAATGATTATACACTCTTTTCCTAGGAGGAGTAAATTTTTAAGGGCGCTAATTTGGTAGGGGGGGGGGGGGAGGCTCTAATTTTTACTTTAAGAAAGACTGCCGATTTTAATGAAATCAGGTAATTATGATTCTTTCATACTAACTAACCTTAAGTTAAAAAATACCTTACTAACATTGTGAAACACACCTCTTTGTGAAAGAGGTGTGCTAAGAGTCATGTTTTAATTAAAAGGGGGGGGGGAAGGGCTCAAATAATTCATAAATATTTAATTTTAGGATTTTGCATACTTCATGTTTCACTCCTAAGTCATTATTAAATTTATGGATGGAGTGAAGTTGGATTCTGGGTCTTAAATGTTCTTTTAATATTTATTAACTTAATTCCTTTCCAAGTCTAGTGTATATTGAGCGGTAATTAAATATTTAATATTAAATTTTAGTTAAATATTCATGATTCATAACAAGCCAAATTAAAACATAACTATTTGTGGTCTTTAAAAAAGGTTAGTTAGCATGGAAGAATTATTAAATTTATGAACACGATTATCAAATTTTATAAAAATCAGCTGTCGTTCTTAAATTACAAATTTAGAGTGCCCCCCCCCCCCCCAAATTTAAACATAACATGTCAGCGCCCTAAAAAAAGTTTAGTTAGTATGAAAGAAAAATAATTATCAAATTCCATTAAAATCGATATATGTATATATTTTTATTAGAACTTTTTTTTTTTTTTTTTTTTTTTGAAGAATAAGAAAATCAATAATATTCTGTGATCACTCGTCTCCTAATTAAATAATTAAAAACCTGTACCACTACAATCCATGAAGGGTCTTGGGATCCATACTATGGTAAGAATATACTGTTACTCGGCCAACTGTTGTGAAAGGAGAATCGGTTGAAATCTCTCTCGACCACCAGTGTTTTTTCCCCCCAACTAAGGGTACTAACTTTATAGGAACTGGATGTGCCCCAGGAGGGTCTCCTGACCTCGAAGCCAAGTCTCAGCCAAATTAATGGAAAATAAATTTTCTGCCTTCAGTTAGGCTTCAACTCTGGTCCAGAAGCTTGGTATTCAAATTCTTAAACAATGATTCACCCCGATTTAACAATAATAATGTAAGAGTTGAATAAATAGAGCAAACAACTGGGGAATGATAATGAATTATTCATAGCATTGTAATAACCAAGCAAAGGATTAATCATCAAAAGAGATATAACTTAAATATACGTATTTTATATTTGCTCGGAAGATTGATAATTCAGGAGCTAAAGAAATAAAGTGTTCAAAAGAAGTTAGAGAGGGACATTTTCGAATCTAGAAGAGCAAGGAATTCCATAAAGAGGGAGAAAACATGGATGATTAAGTATTAAGTCGGTTGATCGGAGGAGTGTAAAGTAAGGTAATGAATATAGTTGGGATTATTAAGAATTGAAATATAAAAGCACCTAGAAAGTATTGAGGTTGGAAATCAGTATATATACACTCAATTTTCGAATATCTATTTTGTGATATGTGAGATCACCAGGGATCCCCAAAATAAATCTGATAAAGCAGTCCATTAGCCTCTTACATTTCATTTCGTTCTCACTAGACAGTCCTCTATTTACTACGTATCCGTAGTCAAAGCAGTGAAAAACAAGAAATGATATCTAAAGTTGTCGAGTACTTAGTGATAATGAATTGCGGAAAGATAGAGTTTGCTTGAGAATAAAATTGGATTTTTTTTTATGATTTGTGAAATATGATTATTCCAAGAAAGATAATGATCAAAAGTTACTCCAAGGTTTTTAATAATTCATAATTTGTATATGAATTGGATGGTTTTTGAGGAATAAGCAGCAGATAGGGAGGAAGGGCATTAAGGTGGGGTTTTGAACCAATGAGGATTGTCTTTGTTTTCCCTGAATCATACTCGAATTATTCTCTACTGCATATCCGTTAATGCTATCCACATCTAGATATTAATTAAATATCTGAGTCATCCCTAAAAAATATTAACTATTTTATAAGAATCAATATCAGTTTTATAAAATGTTGTTCTGTTAACCAATATTTTAAGGTAGGTATTGTATATAAAATGTGCCTTAATTAAAATTATTTATTCAAATATTTTTACAAGTTTGAAAAAAAAATTTATGCCTGAAAAAATTTTGAATTAAATTAAATCTTAGCTATATTTCCACTTGTAAGATAACAAGTTCTTAAACCTTGTTGACACAGATGGTAATCCCTAAAAGGTGGTGCTAATGTTTCATCTAGTAGTAATAAGAGCTCTGTGTATTTTGCCATTGCTTTTACAGGTTCTCTGGTCTTTAAGTAACTCTGTCCAAGTCTATACAAACCCTCAGAATCCTGAAATATTATTAGGAAAAGTCTATATTTAACCATAAACATTCAAATATTGTACATAATATGCCATAAAAAGTATAATTATACGAAGTATAATAGACTACCAAATATGCGAAAAGAATAATGATTTAATATTGATAAATAGGTTTATAGAAAAAAAAAATTATTTACAATAAATGGTAATATTCACTATTTGAAAAGTTCTCTGGAAGAAAGACATAAGTTACCCGATGTTCATGAAATGTTTTTTTTTTTTTGTTTTTTTTATTAAATAGGATTAAATGTAATATATGTGGCACATACAGTAGTAATCATAGTGTCTACAAGTACCCTTCATTTAGTTTTTTAACTTTACAAAAACTATTTTAAATTAGATGAACATTAAATCTCCAACTTCAACACCTTCATAATTTTCAACATAAGTATTATAATTGACAACCATGTGCATCTCGAAATTCCTAGTAATTTGTCTTTTTTATCTAAATTAGAAAGTTTCTCAGTAATTCAAAGCCTACATTCAATTAAGGCAAAAATACCTTTTTTTTATTTGTTAAAAAAAGTATTGTACCATTTCATAGTTAATAAAACTTAAAAAATATGATTAATATTATGTTAAACTAGCATCCCTCACCACGGCTTTGCCTACTCTCATAACTAAAAGAACTTATTAATTTTAATTAATAATTGAAGTTTTATCTGTTAATTGGTAAAAACCTTTTATTATACCAGGCAATGGAGCATTATTTCCTCAATGATAATTTCACATATAGCAATAATTTTTAACCCTGTTAAAATTGCACTGATTAGGTGGTTGAAGGTTAAGTTGAATCAGAATTAGACAATCAGTTTTTAATTTTAATCTCTGAGATGCAGTGAGACTATTTAGGAACTCTTTTAGATTATGGGCTGCTTATCAGTGCTTACATCTGAAGGCCCAAGAATCATATTTTTACATGGAATATCAAAAAGCAAAAGTTTAAAATTTTGATTTAATAATAATTTGTATTCGGCAGCTAATTTTATTGATTTAATCTGGTTATATTTTAATTTCTAACAATAAAAGTATAAGACAGATTGGCAAACCTTGTTTCTGCCACACAACAATGTACATTTAAATTTTAATTATTGTAAATTTTAGAACTATAAAAATAATGTGATTAAAATTAGTTAGTGATCAAAAACAAAAAATGGCTTGTCTTATTATATAATAGTATTAATATAAATTTTCTCAAAAATTAACCTAAGTTATTGATTTAATTTTAATTATGCCAAAAATAAATTAAATAATTTAAAATATGCATTTGAAGCCTAAATATGCTGAAAAATATAAAATGCTGAATAAAATTTTGACCGAATATCCTACATAAAAATTATATTGTTCTAAATAATATGCTGAATTATTTAGAACAAGAATTTGTTTTGAAAAGATCAATTTTTTTTTTTTTTTAAATGAAGCAGAAAAAATATACTATCACCATTGAATCTGGGCCTTTATCTTGAAAAATGCATTTTCTGGCTAACTTTTTTTATGATAGTAGCATGAGTTACGAAGCTTTTTTAATATTAAGTCTACAACACTGTAGTGGCTTTTGGAAATTTTTTAATACGGAAAAATTCATAACAAAATTGTATTTGAGTCTAAAAAAAAAAAATTCTGTGACTCAATAATGTTCAAGGAGGTATAATTATTAATCAAAATTCAATATTTTACTCCTTATTTATTAAGTTACTAAACATCACTAGGTACATGTTCAGATCACAATGTATTAATTTTTTTTTTTTTTTAAATATGACAATGTGGAAACACATAAAAATTGATAAATTTAAATTATTTAATTTTTGTTAGCCCGGACGCACACTGATCCAGAATTTCACCTGAAGCAAGTGTTGCGAAACAAAATGTTTCGCTGGGTACGAGTGCTCTGTGTATTTTATAGGGGTCCCACACACTGATCAAGCAAACGTTGCAAGGCGTTTCACAACACCTTAAAACATTTGCGCAGTTGTTCAAAGCACAGGGGCCAATGACCAATATTTGCGGTCAAAACCTCTCGCAGTAATTTTTTGTTACTGAATGGGTGGAAAACTAGTCAAACGCAGTTGATACGTAAATTTGTGGTTCAGGATGGGTCCAATCTTTAAGTATAAAAAATAATAATAGTGACTTTTTTTTTTTTTATTACGTATTTTGTATGACACACTTGTTCTGCTGCGATTCGGATTCAACATAAAATATGATTGGAACTTCCTTGTCAAAGAGAGAAGAGAGAGAGTGAGAGAGAAGTATGTTGAAAGAATAAAAAAATTTAAACTAACATTTTATATTATAAAATTTACAATAATGTTTACGCTAAAAATTTAAGAAAAATTTTCTTTTTTTTTTTTTTGTAATATTTAACACATATTATAATGAACGAAAACGAAATATAAAATATAAATCAATTGTATGGAACTAATTGTAGGTGGAGCTGCAATCAAAGTCTAAATTGTCTTTTAACAGCTCCAAAAAATAATAATAATAATAATCAGTAAAATGTCATTATTTCAAAAAGGGGCAACTTGGGGCAATATTTTTTTTCCCATTATGTTTACCAGATAGTATCTTTGAAGTACCACACAGAGCCCGCAATTTAACTGCGTTCAATTCAAAAAATATGTATTAATTTATTTACGACATTGCATTAAAAAACAACTTAGATTTTCAAAAATTATAAAAGAATAATTTAAAATTTTCGAAAAGTTTACCATAGGAATAATTCATGTTAAAATAAAAGTCTGAACTTTAAAAATAAGGAAGTTATAAACCACTTAACTACACTATGTTTAAGTCGAATAACTGACAATTTCACAAGGTGGCAGTTTAATGTTAATAAATACTTGTTTAACATTTATTTTAGCTGTTCGTTTGATTGGATTATTTTTGTTTATTTATCGAACAATAGAATTAACTTAATTCCAATTCATTTTAACATAAGTTTGATTTTGGAGGTTTTGAAATCAAATATTGGTCAGTGGCCCCACTGTACGACGCCTGGATCCGATAAAGCACGATGCTTGATGTTTCAAAGAGCATAACATTTCTGCGCATGCACCAACCCCCTTCCACTACCCACTAAAGCCTCAGAAAACCCTCTGACAACCATCCTCCCTCATAACTCAGAAAAAAATTTAGGAATGGATTAATAAGGCTGGGCGCACACAGGTCGCAACGATTTGCTGCAAGCGTTTTGCTTCTTGGCTCCTCCAGTGTGTGGGAGGTTTGCACGACGCAACATTTTGTTCCAAGCAGTGTTGGGCATATTTATATTCGTAAATACGAATAAGAATATATTCACACAGAGTATACCTATAAATATGAATACAAATATATTCGTATTCACATGTATAAATATAAATATATTCGTATTCACATCTGTGAATATAAATAATTGTATTCATACGTAAAAACTGAGAATACAGTTGTATTTACACGTTAATTGTATTGTATCAATTGTATGAATACAATTGTATTTACACGTCTTGAGTGTGAATACAGATGTATTTACACGTCTCTAGTGTGAATACAGATGTATTTACACGTCTCGAGTGTAAATACAGATGTATTTACAAATCCCGAGGCTGAATACAGTTTTATTTACACGCCTCGAGTGTGAATACAGTAGTATTTATACATAATAATGCTAATAACAGTTTATTTTAAAATATAAATTGCGAATTCAGTTGTATTCACTTGTATAAAGTGTTAATATAGTAGTATTTATACATAATAATGCTGATAACAGTTATATTATCATATATAAATTGTTAAAAGTTGTATCCACTCGGCTCGAGAGTAAATACATTTGTATTTACACGGCTCGAGTATAAATACAGTAGTATTTATATGTAATAATTTTAATAACAGTTGTATTTTTATGTAGAAATTGCGAATTCAGTTGTATTCACTAGTAAAAAGTGTGAATACAGTAGTATTTATATCTAATAATTTTGATAACAGTTGTATTTTTATGTAGAAATTGCGAATTCAGTTGTATTCACTCGTAAAGAGTGTGAATACAGTAGTATTTATATGTAAAAATTTTGATAACAGTTGTATTTTCATGTAGAAATTGAGAATTCAGTTGTATTCACTCGTAAAAAGTGTGAATACAGTAGTATTCATATGTAATAATTCTGATAACAGTTGTATTTTCATGTAGAAATTGCGAATTCACTCGTAAAAAGTGTGATACAGTAGTAGTTATATGTAATAATTTTGATAAGAGTTGTATTTTCATGTAGAAATTGCGAATTCAGTTTTATTCACTCTTAAAAAGTGTGAATACAGCAGTATTTATATGTAATAATTTTGATAACAGTTGTATTTTTATGTAGAAATTGCGAATTCAGTTGTATTCACTCGTAAAAAGTGTGAATACAGTAGTATTTACATGTAATAATTCTGATAACAGTTGTATTTTCATGTAGAAATTGCGAATTCAGTTGTATTCACTCGTAAAAAGTGTGAATACAGTAGTATTTATATGTAATAATTCTGATAAAAGTTGTATTTTCATGTAAAAATTGCGAATTCAGTTGTATTCACTCGTAAAAAGTGTGAATACAGTAGTAGTTATATGTAATAATTTTGATAAGAGTTGTATTTTCATGTAGAAATTGCGAATTCAGTTGTATTCACTCGTAAAAAGTGTGAATACAGCGGTATTTATATGTAATAATTTTGATAACAGTTGTATTTTTATGTAGAAATTGCGAATTCAGTTATATTCACTCGTAAAAAGTGTGAATACAGTAGTATTTATATGTAATAATTTTGATAACAGTTGTATTTTTATGTAGAAATTGCGAATTCAGTTATATTCACTCGTAAAAAGTGTGAATACAGTAGTTTTTATATGTAATAATTCTGATAACAGTTGTATTTTCATGTAGAAATTGCGAATTCAGTTGTATTCACTCGTAAAAAGTGTGAATACAGTAGTATTTATATGTAATAATTCTGATAACAGTTGTATTTTCATGTAGAAATTGCGAATTCAGTTGTATTCACTCGTAAAAAGTGTGAATACAGTAGTATTTATATGTAATAATTCTGATAAAAGTTGTATTTTCATGTAAAAATTGCGAATTCAGTTGTATTCACTCGTAAAAAGTGTGAATACAGTAGTAGTTATATGTAATAATTTTGATAAGAGTTGTATTTTCATGTAGAAATTGCGAATTCAGTTGTATTTACTCGTAAAAAGTGTGAATACAGCAGTATTTATATGTAATAATTTTGATAACAGTTGTATTTTTATGTAGAAATTGCGAATTCAGTTATATTCACTCGTAAAAAGTGTGAATACAGTAGTATTTATATGTAATAATTTTGATAACAGTTGTATTTTTATGTAGAAATTGCGAATTCAGTTATATTCACTCGTAAAAAGTGTGAATACAGTAGTTTTTATATGTAATAATTCTGATAACAGTTGTATTTTCATGTAGAAATTGCGAATTCAGTTGTATTCACTCGTAAAAAGTGTGAATACAGTAGTATTTATATGTAATAATTCTGATAACAGTTGTATTTTCATGTAGAAATTGCGAATTCAGTTGTATTTACTCGTAAAAAGTGTGAATACAGTAGTATTTATATGTAATAATTCTGATAACAGTTGTATTTTCATGTAGAAATTGCGAATTCAGTTGTATTCACTCGTAAAAAGTGTGAATACAGTAGTATTTACATGAAAATACACTGAAGAAGAAAATCAAATTAAACTACCAATTTTCGTACTTACACAAGAAAACATGGATGTAAAATCAAATATGAATACAAAATTCATATCAGATGGGAGCGTTATAGAAATTCTAAAGAAGGAAAAGAGTTATTCAGGTGTCAATATTTTTTTCACATAGCCAAAAACTGCCATAGAAAGCCTAAATGTCTGAAATGTGCACAAGAGCACAAAACAAAGGAATGCATGAAACAAGATGGCGACTTGAGATACATGAACTGTGAACAAAATCATGCGGCAAATCACTCAGAGTGCCCTTTTAGAATCCAGCAAATAGAAGCAAAAAAGAAAGGAGAGTCTGGAAAATAAACGAATCTCGAAAAATTCATTCGAAATTCCAATATAAGTCTCAAGATCACCCACCACTATCAGTCATTAAGAAAATCTACATCTACAGAAAATAATGACACTACAGGTACCGGTCTATTTATTTTTATAAAAGATCTTAAAGACTTATTTAAAACATTTAACCTACCCCGTATCATAAAGACAATCAAAACAACAATTAGAAAATTAAAAATATGAAATGACTTCATTGATAAAATTAGTATGTTAATTGAAGGGATTAAGGAAATACTAGCTTAAATATGACAAATAATTGTAAAATTAATATTATGTTTTAGTATTGTAGGTCCATTTCAAATAATAAAAACATTTTCAAAGAGTTTTTAAAAACTAATAATGTACAAATTGTGGGTATTGTGGAAACACATTTAAGAGATGCTAATTTCTTAATTATTGAGGGATATATAGTTCACAGAGCAGATAGAAATAGCCATGGTGGAGGAGTGGCCCGAACTTATTATCCCACTGATAGCTTCAGGAAACTAAGTATTATATTATATTAGTTTTAACCAAAAATAAAATTCACTCAGTGGCAGAACGAACTTCCGATCACAACCTTAGTGTACCAGATCAAATTCCAATTAAAACTTTACAATGATAATAAACAATTCAATAAACAAATAAACTGCAAACAATATAAAGAATGAATGAATAATAACACATGTTTTTTATTTTTTTTTTAAATAAAGTATTTCTTTATCATTACATACAGGGCATGGAACGATCGGTCGGATGTCAACCGAGTCGCACAACCGCCACTGATAGTTATCCAATTGTGCGTCCTTAATTCAACCTCGATAAGCAATAAGTTATTTAAGTTAATTTACGCCCCACATTTTCATTTCATAGTTGTACGTATTAATATATTTTGCTTGTAAATACTACTGCATTCCAATTTTTCTACATATGAATATATACAGTGTAAACTGTATTCGGAATTTAAACAAATGAATACAACTGTATTCGCAATTTATAAATGAGAATACAACTCTTATCAGAAATAATACATATAAATACAACTGTATTCACACTTTATACAAGTGAATACATCTTTATTCACTATTTATACAAGAGAATAAAACTGTCATCAGAATTTATAGGTGTAGATACTACTCTATTCACACTTTATACAAGTGAATACAACTGAATTCGCAATTACTACATGAAAATACAACTGTTATCAGAATTAATACTTATAAATACTGCTGTATTCACACTTTATACAAGTGAATACGACTGAATTTGCAATTTATACTTTAAAATAAACTGTTATCAGCATTATTATGTATAAATACTACTGTATTCACACTCGAGGCGTGTAAATACAACTGTATTCACACTCGAGACGTGTAAATACATCTGTATTCACACTCGAGACGTGTAAATACATCTGTATTCACACTCGAGACGTGTAAATACATCTGTATTCACACTAGAGACGTGTAAATACAATTGTATTCATACTCAAAACGTGTAAAAACAACTGTATTCACAGTCTATACGTATGAATACAATTATTTATATTCACACATGTGAATACGAATATATTTGTATTTATATTCATAGGTATACTCTATGTGAATATATTCGTATTCGTATTTACGAATATAAATATGCCCAACACTGGTTCCAAGCAACAGAACGTAATATGTTTTGTATTGTTCTTCGACAGGAGTGGCGTAATGAATAATGAGTAATAAATCATATTTGACTGGGTTTAACTTGATTAACCACGTTAAAAAAACATTGCGATCATATTGACCAAAATGAAAGTCAGCATATTATCACTAACAAGGGGAGGACACACTCAGTCTCTCAGGGATCTTGTTGGCAATTTTTTTGGAGGTTCCTGGTCAAAAAATATTAGACACATATTTTGCCGTTCCGACCAATGGGCCCTAGAAGCCGAGAAAAAAAATAAAATAGCATTAAACTAATTTATTTTTTATCTCGAGTTTAAAAAATGATATCGACATGATTCTTGCACCAAGATTTTCAGTTTTGATTGCGAATTAAAGGAAAAATACAGTCGCTCCATAGATTTTGGTTTAGGTTAATTAAATTCTAAAAAAATGATTAGTTTTTCAAGCAAACTACCTCTATAGATTTTTTCACACAAAAATTGAGGTCAGATTCTAATTCAGCACCCTCAAAAACATCAAAAAACGGTTATTCAACAAAATCAAAAAATATCATTTTTTTCACCCTCTTCCAGGAAAATGAAATTTTAAAACCGATTATTGGTTACATACCTTTAAATCGTCATTACTTTGTCATGCAATTCACTGTTTGGTATCGCTGGAAAGAGGAGGGTCTCAGCTTTCTTTTGATGTATATAAATGTAAAATTCGATGAACAAAAACCTATTAAAAAAATTGGAAAATCCGAAAAACATTTTGATTTTTAACTTGAGTTTGAAACCAGATAGGATGATGAAACCAAATACATTTCAAGCGTATTACCACCCTATATTTTGTGTAAAAAAATAAAGTTGATACGTAAAACCGTCTAAGCGTAATTCACGTTTTTATCAATTTAAACAAAAGTTGCCTACCATTTATTTGGTCAGGCAAACTTTGAAGCTTACAAACTTTTATTTTTCTATTTGGATGAAATTTCGTATTTAAGGGTTCTCTTGAATGCTGAATTCGAATCCGATATCGGTTCTTGTGAAAAAAATTATATTGAATATACTTCACTTGAAAAATTTTAGCTTTTACACTGTAAAATGTGATAGAAAATTCTTTTAGCCCTAGAATTCCATCTCAACGCCCTCAAAACTCAGGAAACGTATGTATATATATAGATATCAAAAAAAAAAAAAAAAAAAAAAAAATATATATATATATATATATATACTAATTGGGAGAAATAATTTGTTACTTTAATTATTATTAAAATAATTATAATTATTAATTATTTATTGTAATGATAACTTATTACAAATTAATATTTACATTATATACAGACAGAACCACATATTAGATTTGATTGTTAAGTATTTACAATTTTTATTTTATTTTGCAGTTGAACATGTTAAAATATGATTGTGATAGTTGACATAAAAACATTATAGCAATAACTGCCTCACTTCTGTTGCTGACAGGATTTTGTTGAATATAATGAAAATGAAATTGTAATGTAATAAGCTTCAGTTATTAGAACCCAGTAAACAAAGATTACAAAACAGGTTAGAGATGTGTTCTGGGTTTGAAGAATAAAATAAAAATTGTAAATACTTAACAATCAAATCTAATATGTGGTTCTGTCTGTATATAATGTAAATATTAATTTGTAATAAGTTATTACAATAAATAATTAATAATTATAATTATTTTAATAATAATTAAAGTAAAAAATTATTTCTCCCAATTAGTATATATATATATATATATATATATATATATATATATATATATATATATATAATATATATATATATATATATATATATATATATATATATATATATATATATATATATATATATATATATATATATATATATATATATATATATATATATATATATATATATATATATATATATATATATATATATATATATATATATATATATATATATATATATTTTTTTTTTTTTTTTTTTTTTATTGATATCTATATATATACATACGTTTCCTGAGTTTTGAGGGCGTTGAGATGGAATTCTAGGGCTAAAAGAATTTTCTATCACATTTTACAGTGTAAAAGCTAAAATTTTTCAAGTGAAGTATATTCAATATAATAATTTTTTTCACAAGAACCGATATCGGATTCGAATTCAGCATTCAAGAGAACCCTTAAATACGAAATTTCATCCAAATAGAAAAATAAAAGTTTGTAAGCTTCAAAGTTTGCCTGACCAAATAAATGAATGGTAGGCAACTTTTGTTTAAATTGATAAAAACGTGAATTACGCTTAGACGGTTTTACGTATCAACTTTATTTTTTTACACAAAATATAGGGTGGTAATACGCTTGAAATGTATTTGGTTTCATCATCCTATCTGGTTTCAAACTCAAGTTAAAAATCAAAATGTTTTTCGGATTTTCCAATTTTTTTAATAGGTTTTTGTTCATCGAATTTTACATTTATATACATCAAAAGAAAGCTGAGACCCTCCTCTTTCCAGCGATACCAAACAGTGAATTGCATGACAAAGTAATGACGATTTAAAGGTATGTAACCAATAATCGGTTTTAAAATTTCATTTTCCTGGAAGAGGGTGAAAAAAATGATATTTTTTTGATTTTGTTGAATAACCGTTTTTTAATGTTTTTGAGGGTGCTGAATTAGAATCTGACCTCAATTTTTGTGTGAAAAAATCTATAGAGGTAGTTTGCTTGAAAAACTAATCATTTTTTTAGAATTTAATTAACCTAAACCAAAATCTATGGAGCGACTGTATTTTTCCTTTAATTCGCAATCAAAACTGAAAATCTTGGTGCAAGAATCATGTCGATATCATTTTTTAAACTCGAGATAAAAAATAAATTAGTTTAATGCTATTTTATTTTTTTTTCTCGGCTTCTAGGGCCCATTGGTCGGAACAGCAAATTATGTGTCTAATATTTTTTGACCAGGAACCTCCAAAAAATTGCCAACAAGATCCCTGAGAGACTGAGTGTGTCCTCCCCTTGTAAGTGGGTTAAAACTCCCTGCATCATGTTTTTAATATAAATTTACAATCAATAAAAAATATTAATATTTACTAGCATAAGCAACCCAGCATAAGATTCCCATACGTTTATCAAAAATAATCATAGATTTGAACAGTGGGGTATTTGACTGATTTTCTAGGCCAAAAATATTTCTGATGTTTAATTCATTTCATTTGATCAGTTATGTTGAAAAATAGGTTATATATGAAAATAGAAATAGGCTTTAAGAAAATAATATGTTTTTTGCTGTTTTAAATAAATAAAAAAAATTATTAATATTAGATAACAACTCATTAAATGTTCAACCACATATATAACATTTCATTTCATTTGTAGACTAGACGTTGAGTTTGAGTTGCAGCATTACTCACTTTAGCATAAACTATTTTCAGTAACAATGTATGCTTCACATTATACAATCCTTGTCCCAAAACAATTGTTGATTCTTCTAACTGGTTTGATGAATTTTGAATATATTGTATTTCTTTATTCGTAATGTCTGCGTTATCCTTGACAAACCTAATTCTGATGGGACAGCAAAAGCACGGCGAGGATGGTGTTAGATTCTGTCAAACAACTCGCTTTTCACATAATCCACAAGTTAACTGCAGTGGGCACGAGTGAAGTTTGAAATATGTTTGCATCAGAGTCATAATCATTTGCAAAGTTCTGGATTCTTCAAATCTCTTTAATGCATTTTGCCATTAGTAACAATAATACACCTTGAAGTCTTCATTTTTTGAATCTTGAATACTTCATTAATTTTGACAAAAATATCTTCTTTTTTGTGTGATGGCATTTTTGTTAAAACTGTGGCTGAAAATGAGAAAAATTAAGCTTGATTTCATTTATTTGTTTTTTTTTGAGTAATCCTCAAATTTTAACAAAATATTCTGGGCATATTCTAACTGAACTTTATAATTAAGGTAATTTTTTTGACATATGATGTCAAATACATTTTTTCTAGTCATTATTTTGACTTCCAAAGGTCCTAAAAGGCAAAAAAAAATAATATTAAAAATTATCTCAACAACAATCACATTAAACAAACAAAAAAAAAACAGACATTAACTGGCATGTACATGCATTAATCCGCGATTACCGATTATATATTCTTAAAGCTAAATAATTCCTCTTTATGTTGATATAAAAAAAAGTGATTGGAAATGCTAAGAAGTATAACAAAAACATTCATATTCTTTTAAATTTGACACTAAAAATGCCTTTGTGGTCTAACTAAATTACAAATGATCTAATTATTACTAAAGAATGATAAATATTTACTCACTTACCTGCTTCAGATTGACCCATAATCAAACTTTTCTAAAAAAAAATTCCAAACTCTAGAAAAATTACTTTTTACACAGATAAATATCCTGATGAAATTTAAAAAGTGAGAGCATAAATAGAGTGGTGACTTTGTAGTGTTACATCTGGTTCAAAGATGATCCAGGCAAAGGAATTAGACTTATACATTGTTGACAGACTATTTAACTATCTCATACATTAATTCCTTTACGTTTGAGATAAATTTTATAAAATGGACTATTGGCTAGCATTTGAAAGCAAATACCCCACTGTGCGATGGACGAGTTTATTCAATGGAAACTGTACTGAGTACGAAACAATTTTATCTTTTATTAAGTAGAAATCGAGCCATGTAATCCTCCAGGTAAAGGACAATTATCTACACAGGTCGTAGAATAAGATTTTTTAAATTATCAGTAGTTTTAAAACTAACGGCAAAAATATTAAGCCCCTAACTACCATTTCCTGGTATTTATTATTGAGGGGCAGTACTATTTTTATTAAGAGAAATGAAACAAGAAAAAAAGTTTATTGCTCAATAGTAACTTTTTTTGCAACCATCGATTAACAAAAAGTTAAAAGTTACCAATAACAAAAAGTTATTGGAAAAACATTTTTGAAAGGAAGAAACTTTTTCAGTAAATATATGAAATTTTTCCATCCAGTTATCAATTTAATTTAAAATTGAGGGGAGAGATTTAAAATTTCAAATACACTGAAAGAAATCTTACAAGATGACGAAAAATCAGTGAAGTCATTGTTTGCTTTTTTAAAGGCTATCAGGTTTTATGGACGGATATAGGAGATAACAAATTGAAGATGAACTGCCAATGACTCTGAAGGGTAGAGGCAATCAAATAAATAAATAAATTTTATCAAATGTCGATTGAGATTTCGTTTTATTTTTATTGTGCAAAAAAAAAAAAAAAAAAAAAAAAAAAAAAAAAAAAAAAAAGAAACTTCAAACTATCTACCTGTAAACAAAAAAATGTTAATAAAATTATTTAAAAGAAAAAGTGCCAAGTAGTAAATGTTTCAATAAATACGAGAGATTCTTATTCAATTATCGTTCTTTTTTTTAAATATTATTCCTGATGTTTTTATTCATAAATCAACTTTCAATTGAAAAATATTCATTATCAATCCATTCATAAATTTTTTTCTGAGATCTGAGGAAGGGTGGTAGTCAGAGGGTTTTCTGAGGATGTAGTGGTGGGTAGTCGAAGGGGGTTGGTGCATGCGCAGAACATTTTGCTCCTTGAAACATCAAGCATCGTGCTGTATTGGATCCAGGCTTCGAACAACTGCATGTTCCAAGGCGTTGTGAAACACCTTGCAACATTTGCTCCTCCAGTGTGTGGGACTCCTATGAAATACACGGAGCGCTCGTACCCAGCAAAACATTTTGTTTTGCAACATTTGCTTCAGGTGAAATGCTGGATCAGTGTGCGTCCGGGCAAAGACTTAATGTCTCTCTTCTGACTGATTGGGTGAACCCAATGTTTCCTTTGATTTGAGTCCAGCATTTGCAAAAACTGCCATAGAGCAATAGCTACTTTGACTTCCTCGTCACCCATGTTAATTGCGCCACTACTGTAGAGGAACAATACAAATAATATTGTGTTGACGCAACATGTTGCTTGAAACAAAATGTTGCGTCGTGCAAACCTCCCACACACTGGAGGAGCAAAGAAGCAAAACGCTTGCAACAAAACGTTGCGAAACATTTTTCTTCAGGTGAAATGTGGACCTGTGTGCGCCCAGCCTTAAAATAGTATAATGTGTTGTGTAGTTATTGTTGACTGTTAAATTGATTTGTTTTAAGGTTCTAACCTGAACAGGGGAAAAAAAAGTTTTACCGAAACATTCTTGAACTCTTTACTAGCTACAATTTTTTTTTTTTAATTTGAGATTTAAACACTATTATCTCTTGTTGTCAGTATATATTTATAAATTTTTCTAGCTAAATTTTAGTTATATTAAATAATTTTGTAGTCAATTAGCTTACCTGAAGAACTTTTAGCCCCTTTAAAATATTTATATTTTTACCACATAATGAGCATTTGATTATAAACTCAGTTGTAGTTGTGGGCACAATTATTACATTAGTGCATTTCTTGTTTTCGCACCGAAACCTTAATCCATTGTTGTCCATATCTTCTAGTAATGGCCATTCTTCTGTGCAAGGTATGCATTTACAATCAAACCAATACCTTTCCCGCAGTTCAGTTTGTCTTTTATTTTTATCTACTTCAGTAAAAACTGGTCCATAATTCTCAGATACCATTTCACCAGCTCTGATTGGTTTTATTGCTTTTGCGAAGACTTTAGTACCTTGAAAATACCTAAAAGTAAAAGTAATTACAACTAATAAATAAATATTTTAAAATTATAAATAAATAAAAATGTGTAATTCAATACTCTTGAATTACCTGACAAAACATGGATCACACGAATGGTTAAATAATGCCAAGGTGGGGTACAAACCACCTCCTATAAAATAGGATTTGCTCTTGGACAAATCTAACTCTGAGCTTTGTAAATCGAAAATTTCATGTGCATTAAACTGTAACAATTGCAGGTTCTGCAACAGCAATCCTCCAATGAGAGTACAATACTTCTGTACGTTGTTTGGTACATCTAAGAAAAAAAAAAAAAATACTATTGAGAATAATCTGTTTTATCAAAGTGTAAAATAAAAATTTAAATATCTTTAAACGAATCATATTCGTAAGCACTACAAACAGTTTTATGACAAATTTAATGGACACATAAACAGACTAGTACAAAACATGTATACAAAAAATATCCTTGAAGTAGCATGGTGTCAGCTAAAGAGGAGCTGGATGAGAGATCTCCTAGAGCAGGGGTTTCCAAACTATGGCCCACGTGCCAAATCCAGCCCACCAGAGTCATCAATCCGTCCCGCGCATACACTTGAGCTTTCGCCTTGAATGTGCAGGCTTTCGCCTTTATTTTGTTTCCAAAATCCGTCCAGCCGAATAACTGTCATCTAGAAGTGAATTCACCAGGACTTTCTCGAACCAATGGATTTTTAACACGATTTGAGAGCTATCTGTTAGCAAAGGATAGACAGGGTAAATTACCCATATTCGCGTGTAACCACCCATGTCATCACGTTTCATGGTCGTGGAAATACTGTACAACACACTAGTGATTGAACTAACAAATTTAGCAAGCTTATGCTCCTTATCCTCACTCAGGGCGTGTAATCTAGAAATTATAGATACTTACCGGAAAATTAAACCGTTTTTGGCCCTTTGAACCTTTGGAAGTAATCAATATGGCCCTAAGGTTGAACAGTTTGGAGACCCCTGTCCTAGAGTAACACTTAAAATTACTGAAGTTCAGGAGTGTGCACCACTGGGTGCTATCTCTCTCTCATGCCCTCCCATGCAATGATTATTGTATATTGCATTACTTTTGCTGATTGCAATTTGTATTACAGGTGCAAATAAAAATTTTAAAGTAAAAAAAATTCTTTAAGATTTCAATTTAAATCTTCAAGTTGATGAATGCCAAGGAAGAGTTACCATTGGTATCATTCTTCCTCATGCCGTTAGGTGTTGGCATGTTAATGCCATTTTTTCTTGTCACACATAATGCTCTTCGTCAATTTATCCTTTTGACTGGTGTGGATAAAATTAAAGAAGAAAATACTATGGAAGAACATAAAACTGGATAAACACAATTAGAAGGGATAACTAAATAAATACATGTATGTTAAAGTTAATATGTAAAGATCATTATATTTTAAAAATTGCTACACATTAACTTCTCTAGAAAACTGGAGTACCATATACCAAGATTTCTTAATCTAATCTCTCATTATTATTTCTTTATTTCTTAAACTCGTCTCTTTTTTGGAAAAGGATATAAAGAAATTTAAGCTATTCAAAATGAGTCAAATATGAAACTGTATAAGGATTACTACATAAAAAATTTAATTTGTAACAGAAATGCTAATAAAATTTTAAATTACTCCTATCATTGAATAAATTTTTTAAGTTTGAAATTAGTCAGTTCAACAAGAGGAGGTTTTACTAATCAAAATCAAGAATCTCTTCTGTTAAAGCCAAATGTCATTCTGTATCTCTAATCAAACAGGCTTTCTATGGCCAAAATTGTGGCTAAGAGGTGCATTTAACTTACTTTCCAAATATACTTGATTCCTGATGTAAACCGATTTTAACAATTTAATCAATAATGTCTATTATTGTCCTTCATGCCACAGAACTCCATCTATAAGTACAGATCTATAAGGGTTAGATCAGTGAGGTTCCAATGCATATATTTCACTAATTATTTTTATATTATTTTAGTTTAAATATTTTGTAGGTATATTGACTCCCTATAGTACCTTCTTCAGTCTATTTTGTAAAATATAATACAAATATGAAATAATTGTTAATGCCTAAGAAAAGCCAGATATGAATATTTCTTTAGCTTAAAACTAATTGTTAGCACTTCAATTATAAAATGCATTAATATTTTTTTAGTCTTTCTTTCTCATGTTTTCATTTTATCTAAATCACATTCTCCATTGTATTATATTCACATTATATCAAAGTAAATTTTCAAAGTGAAAAAAAATGTGCATAAATTAACTTGATTAACCTTTGAAATAACTTGTTTCCTCTAGACAGCGGAATAAAAACACAGCTATATAAGCCTTATGTATCAGAGCATCTATTGTTCTCTTTTCTTCATGTCGCACCAATTGATTTACAGTGCAGTAGTCCTTAAATGAGTACTGTTTTTTATTCCATGGTTGATTTTTGTTGTTTTCCTAGTATATAAAACAAACATAAAAATTAGAATCAATCACCTTTACTTTTAAATTATGATTTTGATAGATTATGAATATAATACCATCAATATATTTTCCAAGTCAGCAAAGTATTTTGGATTTTGCTGGCTTATTATTCTAAGAGCCATGAGACATGTAATGGATATGCCAGATTTCCATAGAGTTTGGAGTATTGGACATTCAATCAAATGGAATGTGCTCAATGCCAATTTTTGGCATCTTCCACTGCAGAATTTAACTCTGTCACAGAGGGGACATGGTTCCCCGGCAGCAATACTAAAAAAATGACCAAAGTTTACAATTCTTAATATAAAAATGGTGTAGGTAGAATTATCTGTGGATATAATAAGAAGTCGAGATGATTGGTGGTGTATTTAAAAGAATGCACACTGTTTAAGTATGTATATACAGTCAGAGTCAAAAGTATTTGTACACCTGCCATAAATCATAAGAAATAACAAATATTAGCATTATTTCATAGGATTGATTTCAAACAATAAGACCATTTAATGTATACATTAGCACTTTTATCAATAAATATATTTTTGAATTTAGAATAGAATAGAAAAATAATTAATAATAATAACAACGTCCCTTAAGAATAACAGATAAGTAAAGGTATAAATAAATTAAATCTGGTCAGAGACATAATGAAATAAAAAAATAAAGAAAAACAATAATACCATAATGACACTATGTACATAGATGATAGTTAAATATACAGAAAAGAAAATAAGATAACATTCTACAAATTAGAGAAGATAAAATTAAAATAAGAAAAAAAATAATATAGAAAAATCTTTTGGTACAGTGATTAGATTTGTATATACAATAGAAGTACCCAATGTTATATTCATGGAAAGTGAAATTTGTATTAAAAGGAATCTCAATTATTCCAGAACAACAGAGTTGGAATGTGTTCTATGGGATGGGGTATACAGATCAGAAAGACGGGATCTTGTATGTATTGGATTGATTGCAGATCTGAATTGAAGCTTATTGTAAATATAAAAAGGTTGAAGGGTATTGATAATTTGGTACAGGAATGTTCCATGGAAATATTGTTTATTGAAAGTGGGATAGAGCTAATTTAGTTGGGAATAGAGGTGGGAAACATGGGAACACCTCGGACTACCAAAGACAAACCTGACGAAGCAGTTCATGATTCCCTTCAGTCTGTCCTCGAGAATCGTCGAGAGGCCACAGTAACCCAGACAACCATAAGGGAATAATAAAAAACTAAAAGCTTACAGTTTGACTGGGGAAGAAGGTAACGGTTTCGGTGGAATAATTTGAGAAGGCCTATGGAACGGCGGAAAATTTGGGCAATCTGAGGTTTTCAAGAAAGGGTTTGATCAAAAACAATCCCGAGATTTTTTAGAGGAGTAGAAAGAGATAGGATGATTATTTAAGGTTAAAGGAGGGTATTGTGAGTAGGAATTAAGGAGGGAGCTAAAGCCTATTATAATGGCCTGAGTCTTCTTTTCATTAAGTTGTAATTTATTTAAGGTCACCCAGGCACTGATTCTGTCCAGGTCTTCCTGAACTTTAGCGAAAGCAGTGGACAGCTCAGAAGGGGAGAAGGAGAGATAGACTTGGGAATCATCTGCATAGAGGTGGTAGGAACAGTGATAAATTGAATTAGAAAGGAAGATCATTAATGTAGGAATTGAAAAGGAGAGGAGAAATACTGGATCCCTGAGCAATACCTGAAGTAAGAGTAAGAAAAGAAGATAGGGGATGGTTTGGTATTTTAACTGCTTGGGAACAGTGAGATAGGAAAGATTGAAACCAGCGGATGGAACTGTAGGAAAAGTTTAATGATTTTAATTTGGAGAATAGGATAGAGTGATCAAGGGAATCGAAGGCTTTATAAAAGTCAAGGAGTAACAGGACGGTTAATTTGTTATCATCTATTGCGGTAAATATGTCATTAGTGATTTTTAGGAGAGCAAATTGGGTGCAGATATAGGAGATATAGGGTTTAATGTTTTATTTATAGGATGAATTAATGCTTTTTTCCATGAGATTGGGAAAACTGAATTTTGGAGGGAAAAACTATAAATGAATAGGACTGGTATGATTTTGGGTATACATAGCTTTATTAGTTTAGTGGGAATATCATCTGAGCCCATAGAATTGGAATGGGAATTCATTATGGAGGAAATAAGTTCAGAGGGGGAGATATCGGAAAAATAAAAATTAGAATCATTGAATGTCGGAGCTGGGGTTAAATAGGAGAAAGGATGAAGAGAATCAGGAGAAAAGGCGGAAACAAAAAATGAATTTAATTCATCGGGAGATACAGGATAGGTAGATGAGGATACAAGGGAATCACAGAGTGGAAGTTTACGGAGGATATGCCATTTCGATTTGGGATCAGGAGCAGAGGAGAGGGCTTCATGGTAATAATTGGATTTTGCTCGACGAATCGAGGCTTGTGTTGAGTTACGAAGCATCTTGAACCTTTGGTAGTCATCCTCGTGCGTCTGGAGCATCTTCGGGCTGCTTCTCGGTTTCTTTGGAGCTGCTTTATTTCTGAAGTTATCCAAGGAGCAGGGCGACGATGAACTGAGAAGGATTTGAGGGGTGCATGGATATCAAGGATATTTAGGAGGTTAGTGGTGAGGATGTTTACCATGGAATCAATCAAGGAGGAGTAAATTTCAGCCCACTTCTGTGCTTCAAGGTCTGGAAGGATCTTCTCACGGGTTAAGAATTCTATATTGCGGAATGCAATAGTTTTTGGAAGGAATGGAGGTGCTAGAGTATTGTATGATATTTGAATCAGATCATGAGAAGAAAGGAAAGGAACAGGTAACTGAGAAGAAGAGAGGAGGTTTTTTGCCGAATCAATGATGATTAGGTCAAGCCAAGTATCAGAGGAGGAAGTATAGGATAGGATGGAATGGAACGGCGAAGAGATGTAGGGGAAAAAAGAGGTTTTCTAGGAACAATTTATCATGTGAGTCAGAAAGGAAATTAGAATTCAGGTCCCTAGAAATAATGACATTAGCATAAAAGGAAACGTAGTTGTACAGGGAAGTCTCAAAAGATGGGTCAAAAGGAACATGGGGTGGGCGGTAAACTACCACATACAGAAGATGGAAAGTTTTATAGGAAATTTCAATTAGAAGGAACTCTATTTGTGGTAGATCAGTTGGATGTGAACGTTCAAGAATTCAGAACTTGAGGATTTCATGGACCAATAAACTTACACCACCGCCCGTCCGGCTAACCCGGTCATGGCGGATAAGTGTGTAGTTAGGAAGGAAAACTTAGTCTTACTCTTTTATTAATTGAAATTTACAACTGTATTAATAAAAACACATTTAGTAAATATGCTGTATACAATACAAATAATGGCGTGATTAGAACTTATAGAGGAACTACCCATTGGTAGTACTCTAATGAAATAATTACAAAAGAAGATCACGAGAAAGGATCTTCTTTTCGGGCGCCTCGGAGGATTACCAGGAATGGAACGGGAAGCAAGTTGTGCAACAAGTGGATTTGGATGAGGAGTGAGATTATTATGAAAGGAGAGGTATCTGGTTTGTGCCAAGTCGGCGACATATGGGATATTAAGGTCATTATGGATTAATTCATTTGTGACAAAGTAGGATTAATTCATTTGTGACAAAGTAAGGAGCATTAAGGATTTTCGATTGGAATGATTGGATGCGGGAAGAATTCGATGGTTTAGTGGATCCCCACAATTCTATACCGTAAGTCCAAATAGGTCTGATAATCGTCATATAGATGAGTTTCTTGTGGTGAATCGGGAGATTTGAACATTTGTCTAGTAACTGTTGTAGCAGTCGAAATCGACGTGCAGCTTCTTGTCTTTTCAATCTTGTGTGAGGGTTCCAGGTAAGTCTCTTGTCCAGATAAAATCCCAGGTATCGTATTTGTTGCACATTATTTAGCGGTAGACCATTAAAGGATACAGGACAGGATGAGGTAGGTTTTCGACGGAGAGTAAAGGTTATTTGCTGGGATTTGCTAGGATTTATCTTAACTCTCCAGTTATGACACCATTCTTCAATGGAACTGATATGTGACTGGAGTGTTTGGGATGCAGCTATAGGATTGTCATTGACTGATAACACGCTGGTATCATCAGCATAGGTTGTAAGGATAGTATTAGGATGAGTTGGGATATCAGCTGTATACACGGTATAAAGAATGGGGCCCAGGATACTACCTTGTGGAATACCAGCGGTCTGAGGAAAGATAGATGAGTATGTAGAATTATGGTTAACTTTAAATACTCTATCAGAAAGGTAGGAACGGAGGATGAAGAAATATGTAAATGGAGGGAATTGGCAAAGTTTATAAAGTAGTCCTGGATGCCAAACCCGGTCACAGGCCTGTTCAACGTCAAGGAAGACACCTGTGAAATACATCTTGTGCTCCAATGCATATGAGATAACATCCACCACGCGATGGCACTGCTGGGTAGTGGAGTGAAACTGACGAAATCCAAACTGGTGATCAGGAATAATGTGATAGGAATCAAGGAAGGGATAAAGGCGTTTCAAAAGGAGCTTTTCTAGGATTTTGCCCATGATAGCAACAGGTCTGTATGAGGAAGGATTTTCTGGTGGGTTTTTAGGTTTTGGGATCATTTTTATAATTGATAATTTCCAGGAATCGGGAAAACATGTTGTACGGAGGACAGTGTTATAAATGTAAGTTAGGAGTAATTCTGCTTTCCTTGGTAGACATTTGAGGATTCTTGAGGTAATAAGGTCATGTCCAGGAGCTTTGTTGGAGGGCAATCTATAGATTATGGCTATTATATCTGAAGGGTGGAAGGCTTTAGGAGGAAAGGTCATTTGGAGAGGAATAGTCAGTTCTGCTTCAATACGTTCTACATGGTAAGGATTTAGGATGTTAGAAAGAGGTATAAATGTATTATGTAACTGTTCACCAAATAACTCAGATTTTTCTGAATCAGATTTGGTCCAGGTTTGAGCTGGAGTAAGGAGAGGATGATTGAAGGATTTAAATTTTAAAAGTCTTTTGGTAGTGGTCCATAATGATTTGTCGGAAACAGATAGTTGTTCAGTTTGTTTCTGTAAAATTTGAAGTTTTAGTTTTTTAAGTTCTGATTTAAGTATGTTAGTTAATTTGGTATAATTAGGAAGGAAAATTAGGGAAGAGGGAATGAAAGGTTTGAGCCAAGTTTCAGACACTGTGGTGATATGGTGGGAATTTCGGGTAAAATACTGTAGGAATTCGTCATAATGAGCAGATAAGGATTGGGCATTTATGTGACAGGTAGTTAGGACATCGGTCATTTTGAAGATATGGGGAGAAGGAAGGAATTTGATTGGAAGATGCAAGCTTTCAGATAATTGGTAAGACTCCAATTAAGCGATCAAGTATGAAAGTAATAATAGCAATAGTAATAAAATATGAATGAAAGTACTAAGAGTATGAAAATAAAAATTGAAAATCAAAAATGTATAATAATAGAAACAACAAAAGATATTTAAATTTTCTAGAATAAAATAAAAATAATAAAAAATAATTGAAAAGTGATATAACAAGAACCGTAGAGCAAAGCCTGTTAATATAGACTGAAGAAGGCAGATAAGTTGACAGGTTTCGAAAAGTCAGAAGGCGTCGAGGTCTTGAGACTGGTCTATGATAACAACTGGGTGGCCATCATCTTTTCGACATCGAACCCTCTCGGCAGAAAACCAGACATATTTAATTTTTCCCGCCAACCTCTTCTGGCGGGCGAGCCAATATAAATTTCTGTTTGTAGAAGTCATTTCTTCGTCGAGATATATGTGGTGGGCGTCATTATCCTGCCATCCCAAATCTCTCGTCAAAAAGTCTCTTCACTTTTCTTTTTTGTAGAAGATCGTCCCCGAGTGTCTGTCTCAGGAAGCGTACTATGACAGGTGGTGGTTGTGGATCTTCTTTTCGTGGTCTGCGACGCTCGACCAGGTCTATATCTATAGGTCTATCTATATATATCTATCTATATATATAGGTATTTCCACAAATGCTCAATAGGGTTACTGTCTAGTGTGATTGCGGGGGAGTGACCATCCACTTTGGTGTTTTTCAGGATCCACATTTTGGAATTCCAAGCTTGGGATCATTATCCTAATGAAAAATGTAATTATTTTCAATCCCAAATTTTTCAGCTCTGATTGGAAGATTTCTTTTTATTACCTCAATATATTTTATATAGTCCGTTATGATAAATTCAAGACACCACACTCCACTCCACTCCAGCAGCATTTAAACAACCCCAGCACATAACTCACTATTCTTAACTATTGGAGCTATATTTCTTATTTCCATTTTTGTATTTTTTTTCTCCATACTTTTTGGCTCCTCTGAATTTTACTCTCATCAGTAAATATTATCCTATTCCAAAGGTCGTAATCAAATTTTATATGTTCTTTGGCACTTTGATATCTTATTATTCTTTATTGGTGGTTTTCTCCTAGCTGTTCTGTCATGAAGCGCATTCTGTCTCAAGCCTTGGCTCATTGTTGAAACATTCTATTAATCCCCTATTTCAGACACATGTCCATCCACTAATTCATAGTTTTCTATTAACTTTCCTGGTGATATATCTTTCATTTTCAGAGTTTTTTTTTTTTTTTTGTCCTGTTCTCTCTATATATTCAAAAGTTTTTTCATTCTAAACCTTTCAATGGTGTCTTGGAGTGAGGTCTGTTCACTTCTCTAAGCGACCATAACTCATTATGTAGGCGCACAATAATTTGTCATTCCTCTTCATATTTCTCTCCGATTTTGCGTCCAATTTTCAATTAACCAACAGTAATTGTTCACGCAAATCGGCGCTTTTGTGAGGGGGGGAAAGGAGAAAAACTGTAATATACCCTACATAGTCACGCACTCTATAAAATTACTAGATAACTGCCCTTATCGCATGCCCTAATCCCTACATGCTCAATCGTTCTCACTCTTCTGCTTCCTGCTTTCCTGTAAACAAGCTTTTCTATGTCCAAGGCCCTTTGGTTTTCTTTCATTTTTCATGCTCTCTCCTGTTCCTGATAGCAGAGAATGGGCAGACGTAGAAATTGAAGAAGAATGCGAGCCTACATCTGCATTCGCAGAAACAGCAGTAACAAATCGAAGGTCGCCTTATGCTGCTATTCAAACTCGAGAACGTTTTGCTGATTACTTTCTCAGAATCAACACAACATGAAATAAATTAAAAGAAGCGAAACGAGCTCGTCTGAGTAATTTTTTATCCTTAAATTTCATTCTAAAAATTTTAATTTATAATAATATTTGCAGGATCATACCGTATTAAATACTAAAATAAATGTAATGTTTATTAATTTTAAAAAAATGGTACTTACTTGTTGAATTTAATTCTTTTGCTATCGCATTCCTTGCTTCCGCCTTCATCAAAACATTTTTGTAATGCACGTCGGCACTGTCATACAAGCACTTATATTTTCGAACATTTTCAATCAATAATTCGATTTGTTCGGTCATTTTTTAATCGCAGGTGATGAGGCGGACAGGGTTGAATTTGTAATTTTGTACTATTGGATCGCTTGTCGCCACGACGAAGACTGGACTGAGGGATGAGGCAATGTTGCTATTACAACAAGACCGCCTGACCGATTTGGTTACTGATCGCTGACCGCCACGACAGACCGCTTTCTGTGTGTGCCCAAGCCTTTATTGTCACTGAAGTGGTTGAGCTAACTACAGTCAACTCTTACAACTTTTTTCTTTGTGAAATACACAAGTTTCTGTATTCTCTTTAAAGATGTACATAAGAACTACAATTAGTGTAACTTTCAGACTTTATTCTCCAGTCCAATTGCTATTGAAAGACAAAATGAACGATTTAAAAATAAAGACTGATTCTTTGAAAGTTCATAAAAGAAATTAGGGGCTTTATTGTACAATTGATATTATTTGTGGTTATACTACAAACCTATATCAACAAATAAAAAAATTAATCACATTGCACATAATAAATAAAATTAAAAAAAAAAAAAAATTCATTTTGAATTTCTTTTTTCCACCTCTGAAAATCGTTTTCAATATCAAATGAAAACATTTCACAGCAAAGGTTAATTTCATGACTAATCTAAAAATGCTTAATTAAAGAATATTTTGACCCGCTGAAATTACAAATTGGACAATTCTTTAGAATCTTTTTGGATTTGTTAAAATGTACATTCCTTTCATGTTTGAACGGATTATCCTTCCGATGGAAAATCTCCGAGCATATAGGGCATTTAAATTGAAGTTCAACACTATTAATTTGTAAATGTCTTTTCAATGTAAATGAACATGAGAAAGTTTTAAAACATTACGTTCAAGAATAATTATGTCCTGTATGTTTCGTTTTGTTATGCCGATTTAAATTGCTCTTGTTGTGAAATGATTTATCACCTATCTTACAAGACCATTTATCCATGTCGCAGCAAAAACAAATAACATAACTCAAGGAGTGTTGACAACGGCAAGGCAAGCCGAAGCCGATGACCGCCGACAACTTCCGAATGAACCCGATGGCCCTCCACTCCACCTACCTAGTAAACCTCATAGTTTGACACTAGAGTCTGGGGATAGGATATTCCAAGAGCCGAGGATATTATATATTATATAATATTATATATGAATCAATACTATATATTAATATTAATTAATTAATTAGTCCAATATTTTGTAATTAATCATTTAAATGTAGAAAAATTAAAAAGTCTACCATTTGCCTGGCATTCCACTCAAATTACTGTTATTCATAATATTCATAAGACAAAATATTAAAATAGTGTATTCAGTCGAAATAAAAAATTAGATTTTTTTTTTTCAAAAATATTGGTGAGGAAAATTTTTAAACTAAAAACTGATTTCATTTTCAGAATCCTCACCTCAAGAAACATGTTGAAACCGAATTAGGTCGAAATCAAAAATTAATTTTTACACCTCCAAGAATGTGTAGTGATTTTAGAAGGCTTTTTAAAAAATATATCAACATGATTCTTGCATTAAAAAACAATGATTTTTTTTTTTTAATTCACAAAAACTTGAATTGCGACTAGACGGTCATACCTCCCTACCGTATGGATAGGATATTCCCGTCGCCCTCAAATTTTATTAATGTTGTTTTTATGTCCGATTCACCCATTACCCTAAAAAAGAAAGCTAACTAAAAAAAAAAAAAAAAAAAGAAAAGAAACTCGTGGCGAGGAAGTGGTGTGCCCCTTCTTGTACGCCACGAGAGACGGCAAAGAGACGTGGCGCGGACTTTAGTCTCTTCCGCGCCACTCCTATTAAACAAACGTTCCAATTCACACAGAAGGGACGCACAGTGGAACGAACGTTAGGGCGGAATGGACATTCGTTAATATCTCCGCTTCTGCTTCTCCTAGAATAATGCTATTGGTACCGTTTTAAAGCTTTTTGAATGGACTATTAAATGATATGCTAATCATGATCAGATCGTAAGAGGAAACATGTAAGAATTCCTGATTTGATATTTCGATGTTGGATAATTTATCATCATTTACTTACCATTTATTGTACCTATATACTACGAGAATATATGCAATAAAATATTCTATGGAATGATAAATACATATGTATTAAATAAAATTACAAAATAAAACGTAACAAACTAAAATATTTAATTATTAAAAAAAATAATATAACAATTGATAATTACTTTTGTCAGTTAATATCCTAGGACTAATTGATACATCAAAATTATAATATATGTAGGTGCCTATATACAATTGTTTATTTAAATAACGATCAGAATTAAACTCATAACAACATAATTTTAATTAAGATTCTTTTTTCTATATTCTAAGTAACAATAAGTGGTTGTGCTTCTGGTAATAAATCACGTTTAATGTTTATTATTCTCGGTCTAAGAGTCGAAATTAAGGGACCCGAATTTATTAATAAATTATTTAAAACATCTCGATTGATTGATTGCCTCGATGATTTTCTGGCATGAAACAGTCTGAAATTTCGGAATAAATTGTGATTCGCTTCTTGAGCATCTTCTGACAATTGTCCTATAGGTATTATAGCATTTTTGGCTATCAGTGTTCCGTGCACGAGCAGTTTGTGCACGGTGACTGGCATATAATACCAGCCATGCAGAGATACATATAACCGTGCTGTCTCTTTCGTGTAGGCTTCAAAGTTATCAAGTTTTATAATTGACCCAGATAAAATAGCTTGTAATATTATTGCAAAGCGTCTAATTAGATTTTCGTCAACCCCTGTTATAGCTGATGAAGTTTCTGGGGAGGCAAAAAATTTCCTTGCAGTATTTCCATCATTGCTTGTACCAAAACCTTGTCTTACGTGGTCTACACAAAGTCCTAACTGAATTTTAAAATCATGTTGAACTTGATTTTTTTTTCCTTGCAAGTAACTCCTTTTACTCTGTTGTTTTTGCACTCCAGGACTTGAAATCTAATCGGTAAGAGATGTGAATTAAGCACTCAAAACACCTGATCAAACAATGCAAAGGGGACAAGCCAAATGAGTAATACTCATCATTAACTATTTCCTTGTTTGTAATAATTTTTAAATTGTTCATTTCTTTAGGTGTTGCATTGCACAAAAAACACCTCATAGCTGAAGAAGTTTCAGTTAAAATATTACATATTTTGCCATCAACCATAGTTAATAACATTCTATAATTGATAGAGATTTTGTCATTTCTATAGGGAAGTAAATTATCAATTTTTGTTTCTGAATGTCTCGAACTAAAGACGTTACAGTTTCATCTGTTTCTTTCGTATAATTAAATGAGATAGGCCTACAAAATCTGGTCGATGACGGACATTCATTTTGCCAGACTATTTGACAATTCTCTGAATTTATCAAATTAATCGGTACTAAACAGGCAATCAAAATGACCGAATCTCCGCTGAAAGTTTCAGATGAAGAATAACGTTGTTTATATTGTGATTGGTTATCCGCCCCATCACATCCCCACTTAATGTTTAACGTTAAACTACGAAAGTTATCATTCCCTATTTCACCACCCACGACTTGTAAAATCCGAGAAGAAGTATGGTCAGGTAAATTTTGCAATACGATATTTGCTCCAGTGTCACTAACCTATATGGATTCTCCTGGGGGATAACAATCTTTTTTTAATTTTTGGATCTGATAGTAGCTGGGGTAAAGTGATGTATATCCTAATGTTTTTGCATTATTTCTGACGGCATTGTACTGAAACTTAGTAAAATCAGCGGCTGTATATAATGCTAATGCCTTTTCGTTCTCTTGTGGTCCTTTAGATTTAAAAGGTTTTCACAAAATTTTTTGACACTTAGTACATGTTCTGGATGCTCCCTAATAAAATTAACAATGTAACCTACGTCATCAGATTTGAACCTTTTTTTCATGACAAAAGCGAACATATCCTCTGAACATTTTCTAAAACTTTCCGTTTTTCTCCGTCTTTGTCTATCAGATAATTGCTCGAATGATTGAGAACAAGATGGTATACTTGCGCTTGTTGATGATGATGATGAAGGTAGGTTCTGGATAACATCTTCAGGAACAATGAAATCCAAATTCAACCAGTTTTCATGCTTCTCCAAAAAACTATTGATCTTCCTATGGGACGAAATCCAGCGAGAGTTCAAACTACTACTGAATTTTCTTAATTTTTCCCGTAAGCAGAACTTTGCGGTATTTGAAATTTGTTCCAGTCCAAACGAATTAATCCATGTTTCCAATGCCAAGAAAAAAAGGTCATAATCTTTAAAACTTATATGATTAAATTGGAAAAATTGAAAAACTTGAAAATTTGTTTTAGGAACCATTTCACCTATGTCGTTAAAATAACACACACAAACTGAGCATTTTATATGAGGACAAATGAATGTAAACAGACAAACAAAAGACAAAAGTAGGTAAACAAAAGAAAACTTGCGAAAAGTAGCGCCAATATCAACAGAAATCATTTAAAATTAATTCTCAAGACCGAGAAAAGAAAAGAAAAAAATCATTTTCTCGGAAAAGAGCACCTAAGAGCAAAATCCAACTAATGGAAAAAAAACTTCAAGCATTCTAGTTATTTACTGTGAAGGTAGTTTTTTGGGCGATTTTCGCATTTTACATTTGAGTTTTTTCTCTTAATTTTCATCGAAAATTCCCAGACGTTTGAAATAATCCCGAGTTTTATTTGCCTAAAATATCTTATTATGGATAAGTTGTTTTCCAGTAGTTGCACGGTTAATTTAAAGCATTACCTCAAACAATGGATTTTTTTTAAAATATGAGTTTAAAAAAATATATATATTTCAATGCAGAATTTTTCCTATAAGATTTGATTTTAACATTAATTTATCTATGGATTTTGTTGAAAAGAAGTATAAAGTATAATTTAAGATCCAAATAAAAGACAAATTTAGTTATTAGAGAATGGGTCCAATGTCCAACAAATTCGTTGATTCGTTCCACTGTGGGACGTGGCGCGGACTTTTTTTAATAGGACAAACGTGGAAGAGACAAAAGCGCCACGTCCGTTCTGTGTCAATTGGGCCTTACAGTATAAATTTTGAGGGCGACGGGAATATCCTATCCGTACGGTAAGGAGGTATAACCGTCTAGTCGCAATTCATGTTTTTGTGAATCAAAAAAAAAAAAAAAATCATTGCTTACTAGAAAAAATGATTTATTTAATAAATTGGTCTGGCAAGGTTTGAGAATTAAGCTTTTTTATTTCAATAAAACTTCCTATTTTAGAGATGTTTTTAATGCTGAATTCAAATCTGATAATAGGTTCAGTATTATTCCTTAAATCTTCACTAAATAATACAAATTTTAGTGCAAGAATCATGTTGATATATTTTTTTAAAAGCCTCTTGCCTTCTAAGATCACTACACATTCTTGGAGGTAAAAAAAAAATAATTTTTGATTTCGACCTAATTCGGTTTCTACATGTTTTTTGAGTTGAGGAATCTGAAAATGAAATCAGTTTTTAGTTTAAAAATTTTCCTCACCAATATTTAAAAAAAAAAAAAAAAAAAAAAATCTAATTTTTTATTTCGACTGAATACACTATTTTCATATTTTGTCTTATGAATATTATGAATAACAGTAATTTGAGTGGAATGCCAGGCAAATGGTAGACTTTTTAATTTTTCTACATTTAAATGATTAATTACAAAATATTGGACTAATTAATTATTTTTTTCTTTGTCGGTTAGAAGAGTGCGAATGGAAGAAAACAGCATCCTGATACCACCCATTCTACAGGTGAACAACGGATTGCCAATACAAGAGAGACGGTGGCTGAGGCCCATGCTAATACTCTCGCCTGGTTAAAGGTCAGGACGGCCACTGCTCAGGACCTCAGGAAAGCGGTCTCTGATATAGAGAGGTTCACCGGGGAAACAGGTGAGCTCAACCATTTTATTAAAAGTGTTGACAGAGTATTGGCAAGGATAGAGGGCAAGAGGGCCGAAGACCTATTCGACGGCCACGACGCGGAATCGCTGCGGGCAGACCTTACCTGCAGGGTGAAAAGGAGCGTCTTGAATTTAACTCAGGTGGATGAGGAGACACCCTGGGAGGTGATTAAGGAGCGGCTCAAAAAGGCATATGGTGTCGGCAGATGGACTCCTGAAGAGGACTTGTTTCAGCTCTTCAGGGAGATGAAGCATCCACGCCAGAGCTGCGGCAAATATGCAGGTGAGCTGTTAGCCAAGTTTAACAGGGTCACGGATAAGTTACGGGGAAAACAGCGAGCGCAGCAGAAGTAGAGGCCAAGATGGCATTCGTCGGCACGATCCTAAAGATACAGCTGGCCAGAGAGACGGGAAAAAAGGAAAACTTTTCCCGAGAAAAGAGCTAATATGCTTTATGTTATCTTCAAACACCTAATCAATCTAAATTAAACCAAGTTAATAATGACTGCTATGCATAAAAATATCATCAAAAATATAATTTTCAACTATTCACTTTAATACAAGATTTTTATCGATAAACATAAAAAAAAATCAATTATTAGTTAAAATTATCTAACGGGGGATGATGAAGTTATATATAAAAGGACAAGCCATTTCCGTTCGTGATCACTAACCGCGAAAACTATAGAACTATTCCGTACCAAATATAACTACATCATCTTCATAGTTCAAGGAAGGCTTAGCAATAATAAAATTTACATATTTTCTACTAAATTACTGTTTAAAAAGCGATAAATATATGGTGTGCAGTAAAGCGTGCGCCATTCAATAGAGGTTACAATGATCCGGTGTTCAAAATAGCTAGAAATTGATAATAAAATTACTTTTATATCAATAATTTTTATAATTCTAGGAAGGTTTTGCATTGGTAAAATTTACAATAACTAAAATTTAAATGTACAATGTTGAGAGGCAGGACCGAGGTTTGCCACACTGTCATATACTTTAATAGTTCGAAATCAACATCCAACCAGATTAAATCAATAAAGTTATTTCTGCCGAATACAAATTATTACTAAATCAAAATGTCGATCCTTTGCTTTTTCATATTGTGTGTAAAAATATGATCCACGGGCCTTTTGTCGTAAGCACTGATAATGCAGTTTATTTTCCGCAAGAGTTTCTTAATAGTCTTTATCCATCTTGATAATCAATTCATACATTAAAATTAAAAATTTTATGTCTAATGGTGCTTTTACGTAATCTTCAACCACCTTATCAGTGCAATTATAACTAGATTAATAATTACTGCTATGCGTGAAAAAATCATTGAAGAAATAATGCTCAACCACATGCTAAAATACTAGAATCTTATCGATAAACAAATAAAACTTTAATTTTTAGTTGAAATTATCTTTACTTATGAGGGCGGGCGAAGCCGCGGCGGGGATGCTAGTGACATATAAATTGCAAGCTTCTCTCTAACATTTTCTTAACATTCTCTCAACTAACATAACATATTGTATTTCTTTATTCGTTATTTCCGCATTCTCCTTGACAAACATAATTCTGATAGGACGGCAACAGCGAGGCCAAGATGATGTTGAATTCTGCCAAACAACTCGTTTATCAAATAATCCACAAGTTAACTGTAGTGGCACAAGAGAAGTTTGAAATATATTTGCATCGGAGTCATAATCATTTGCAAAATTCTTCATTCTACAAATATCTTTAATGATCGCCCTTGTCACATTTTTTCCATTGATAACAATAATTTACTTTGAAGCCACACTGCATTTTTGACAAAGATAGATTCTTTTTTATGCGCTGCCAACCATTTTTGTTTAAACTGTGACTGAAAATGAGAAAAAATTTTGCTTGATTTAATTTTTTTTTTTTTTTTTTTTTTTTTTTTTTTTTTTTTTTTTTTTTTTTTTTTTTTTTTTTTTTTTTTTTTTTTTTTTTTTTTTTTTTTTTTTTTTTTTTTTTTTTTTTTTTTTTTTTTTTTTTTTTTTTTTTTTTTTTTTTTAGTAATCGTCATATTTTAACAAAATATTCTGGGCATATTCTAATTTTTCCTTATAATTATGGTCCTTTTCGTGACGCATGATGCCAAATACATTTCCTCTAGCCATTATTTTGATTCCAGTAGGTCTTAAAAGGAAAAAAAAAAAATAACATTAAAAATATTCACAAAAACAATCACATTAGAAAAACAAAAAAAACAGGCATATACACGCACATCCGCGCTAATCCGCGATTACCGATTATATATTCTTAAAGCTGCATCATTCCTCTTTATGCTGATATAAAAAAAAGCTGTTGGAAATGCTTGGAAGTATGACTTAAACATTCGAGTTGTTTTAAATTTGACACTAAAAATGCCAAAAGATTCTGTATTTTCCTTGTTGATCCAACTACTTTATAAATGGTCTAATTATTGCTAAGAAATGATAAATATTCACTCACTTACCTGCTTCAGAGTAATCCATAATCAAAATTTTCTAAAAAATTTCCAAACTCGAGAAAAATTACTTTTTACACAGATGAATATCCGACTGACAGTTACCAAGTGAGTGCACAAATAAAGACTTTGTTGTGTTACACCTGGTTTACAGATGATCCCAGGAAAGGAATTAGCCTTATACATTGTTGATAGAATATTCAACTATCTCTGGCAGTAATTCCTTTTCGTCTGAGATAACGTTTACAATATGGACTTTTGGCCAGCATTTGAAGGCAAATACCCCATTGTCTGTCGTAGCGAGGTCATGCTTCCTTACTGAAATGACTCTCGAATAGGTAGTTATTCCTCGATTCGTGAAGAGCCAAAGTAAAATTTTATGATTTGTTTTCATTTTATTTTATTTTCTTTCTTTTTTGCATTGTAAAATTCAGCCTATTGAAAATTTCTCATTTTGGGTAGGGAGAATAAGGGAATAAAAATTAATTTCATGAATCGATAAAAGCTGAATTAAAAATAAATTAAAGTTGTAATATATCTTTTGATGAATTTATCAAATGTTTTAAAAGGTGCTGGAATGCTGGAAAAACAACAATGCAATCCTTGTTTTATAGTGGTATCTGGCCTATACCAAACGCTATCTGGCACTTTTCACTCACTAGTTATTAGGGACAAATAGTCCTAGCTACAATAATTTGTAAACTTTTATTTCATTTGCAGCATTTGACGGTCCAACAGATTGAATGTCAATCATGATAATTAAAATATATTATAAAAACAAACAAATTTGTTTTACTATAATGTGTTCTACACTACATTAAAGATCAATCAAAAATCAGAAAAATCTTGAATTGATAAAAGCTGCCTAGTTATAGTTATAGTTTAGCCTGAAACTTTAACATTTTATTATAAACAATAATGTGATGGAATTAAAAAAACAAAAAAAAAAACAGCATTTATTGCTTCCAAGTTCAAGGCCAACTCCAAATTACAGATAGGAACAAGGGCTATTTTGTAGTGGGACCGCTAGAGATATGCAATATGCAATATGCATATACACCGAGAGAATCATTTCTGGGAAACAAGAATGATTAGAAAATTAATATTCTGCTATAAAAATGTGATTCATCCTGAATTGTTAGATCCCAGGTTGGTGAGGTCATTGGCTATTAGGGAACCCGACTTTTCTAAGCTGTAGTATGCAATATAGCTGTATAAATATACAGAAACAATAATTTTGTTTTATACTTTTTTTTTTTTTTTTTTTTTTTTTTTTTTTATTATTTTTGTTTTTTTTTATTTATTAAATGTGCTTATTTTTGAATTTGGAGTATTCTCCATTTCGTCCATCTATTTTTTCAAGAACCACACCCAAACATACTGAATCCTGCCACTAATTCTTCAGTTAAGTTGTTGAACTATTTTATTGAATGAGATTTAATTTTTAATATTTCTTTTTAAGGCATAACTCTTGTGCATGCCCATACCGACCCTTAACTGAGGGTCGGTATGGACATGCACTTTTTACTACCTATGTGAGGGAAATCACAGTTATCCTGAAGATGGAGCAATGTACTCCGAAACTCTTTTTTTCCTTTTCTTTTTTTTTTCTCTTTTTTCTTTTTTTTCCCCCCCTACCTTGCCTTTTCAGGCATACGGGGTTTTGACGGCAGCGGGTTCAACATATGGGTTTCAACATCTACTCCGAAATATGTTGAAGAAGATAAAAGATAAATAGGAGTTATACTTTAAAAAGAAATATTAAGGTTTGTTTTTATATCTGCCCCCCCCCAAAAAAAAATTAAAATTAAATCAGTTGCAGCCTTATAAAAGTGTTGGTATATAGGTATGTAACTACGATATAAAATTTGACGGTTTTGTTTACTCTGACCAAGAAAAGACTGAATTACTGGCCAAATATTTTAGTTCTGTACGCACCCTCACACCAAATTACAAATCAAACCACCATCAGCGGAAAGTTATTAGTTCAATTAACAAATTCCTCAAAAATCCTGTACCTTCTATTTTTCCATCCATATCCCCAAAAGAAACTAGTAATATATTGAAAAAAATAAAAACAAAGAAATCCGCAGGTCAAGATTCAATACCCGCAATAGTCAACAATAGTATTATCCGTTTTAATTACTACCCTGTTGTGTATTACCGTTAGACTTGTAGTAATATATACTGGTAATCGATACTGCGATTACCTTTTCTTTATGGTTATCTATTGTGTTGAATAAAAGTTCTGTTATGGTTAGATTGTGTATAATTCATCCCAGTTCTGTAAGGGAGATGCCACGTCCACAAAATGTGGATGACGTTCGTCGTTTTGTGGGCATGTTGTCTTATTATTCGCGCTTCATTCCTGATTATTCGACATTGTCATATCCTCTTCGTAGGCTCCTTTGCAAGAACCAGATTTTCCAGTGGACTTCCCGAGTGCGAGTCTGCTTTTCTCAAACTGAAGTCAGAAATGTGTAGTGATCGTGTACTGGTGCCCTATGACCCAACCCTGCCAATTGTTTTGACTTCAGATGCTAGTCCAGTTGGCATAGCAGCTGTTTTAAGCCACATCGTTGAAGGAATTGAGCGACCCATTGCTTACATCTCCAGATCTCTATACTCATCAGAAAAAAATTACAGCCAACTTGATCGCGAGGCCCTTGCCATTGTTTTTGCTGTAACAAAGTTTTATAACTACATTTATGGAAGACGCTTTATCCTAGTCACTGACAATGAACCACTGGCCAGAATCTTTGGTCACAACCGATCAATCCCTCAAATGGCATCTGCACGCCTACTGAGATATGCCTCATTTCTTGCAGGATTTGATTATTCAGTCAAATTCAAGAAAGGAATTGACAATGAAAATGTTGACTGTTTGTCTCAAGCACCCATTTCATCCAATCAACAATCTTTTGATGTTAAGATTAAGGAAGAGGTTCATTTAATACAATTTGAAGCACTACTTTAGATATCAAATGTGGAAATCACAGCTGAAACCATAGCCCAAGAAACCAGAAAAGACCCAGAACTTCAAGCTATAATTCAACATCTATTGTCTCGTTGTGAAGATTCGCCCTTCACTATTTCAAATGGCTTATTGTTTCGACAAGACCGGGTAGTCATCCCAAAAAGCCTCAGACCCGCTATACTGAGCCAGCTGCATGCCACCAATATTGGAATCATGCGAATGAAACAACTGGCAAGGCGTTACATCTATTGGGAAGGCGTAGATAGAGAAATAGAACATCTAGTCAAAGCCTGTCAGGATTGTGCACTACTGCAGAAAAACCCTCCAAAAGTCGTCACTCATCCATGGAATGAACCTGGGAACAATTGGGAACGCATCCACATTGACTACGCAGGACCCTTTTTTTTTTTTTTGTTTGTTTTTTTTTTCCCTTCATAGCCCCTATCTATAAGAAAAACAGTAATACTCTTTACATCGTTAGATGTAAAGAGGTAGAAAGGTAAGTGCCTTTTACTGTAACTGTGTTACATTTTAAGGCCTGTATGAGTGGGGGTGATCTTGAGGTAGAGGGCGCTATGTATCTGCAGAGGTGTTGGGGCACACCTTTTGTTGAGGTCCTTTTTAGAAAAAATTGGAAATTAAGACAGTCAGACTGTCTTTTGCCATCGTACAGGGGGTGGTGCCGGAGTTAAGGAATTAAATAGAGGGTTATTGAGGTGTTGGAGGGAATCAAAAAATTTGATATGCCTCCGCTTTATGTATTCCGGGACCGTTGGCAGTTCGAAAATTTCGTGCAGCTCCGGGGGCTTCTTCTTTCGCAGCGTCGTCGTTCTCACAATTCTTCGAAGGATGGTGTATTGAAATCCCTGGAGACATCGTCGTGTACCCTCGGAGAGATGTGTGAACAGCGGTGCGCCGTAGAGGAGTGATGGGCGGAGAATCGATTTATAGATGGCTAGTTTTAGCCTGAGAGAGAGTGCTGGGGAGGTGAGGAGGTGATGAAGTCTATAGGATTTTCTCCTGACTAATTTGGCTTTCTTGTAAACGTGAGCCGAGAATTTAAGATGGCGGTCCAGCTGAACGCCTAAATAAAGTATTTTGTTGGAGGGAGCTAGTTCCATGCCAGCCTAGTGCTCTTGGCAGTGCCGTTCTCTTCTTTGATTGGTGCGAGAACACTACGCAGTCCGTTTTGGCGGGATTTACTTTGATGTTAAGCAAATCCAGCCGTTGAACAATCTCCGCACAAGTTTGTTCGGCCTGACGTAGTGCTTTCGTGGCATTGAGGCTACTGCTGTAGATGGCGATGTCATCAGCATAGGCAGCTACAGCAGACTTGATGTAATTTTTGCCGACTATATCGGCAGTATAGATAGAAAATAAGACTGGCGATAGAACTGCTCCCTGTGGAACACCACAGCTGAGAGGGATGGTGCTAGAAAGTTCCCCACGAACCTTTACAGTGAGTTTTCTGCCACTCAGGAATGAGAATATGATGTTATAGAGCTGTTCTGGGCAGTCGAGATCCATGAGCTGACGGCATAGAATGCCGTGAGACACAGAATCGAAAGCCTTAGTACAGTCTATGGAAATCATAGCCGTTGCCGTATTTCTGTTGAAGTTTCGGTTTACCTCAGTTTGAAGCTTCAGTAGATGGTGTTCTGTGCTGAGGTGGGCTTGAAATCCAGCTTGCTCATACGGAATCACTGAGTGTTCCTCGCAAAAATCTCTGAGGTAATTGAGAATAATTTTCTCATAGACCTTTGCGAGGTGAGGCAGTAAGCTGATTGGTCTGTAGTGCTCAGGTTTCCCACCGTTGCGACTCGGCTTGAGGAGTGGAAACAAGATGGCACGTTTCCATTGGTTCGGAAAGATTCTCAGTCTCAAGCACGAGTTGTAAAGGTTCGTAAGGTGGGCGATGCCTCTTCGAGGCAGCTGCTTGAGCAGGATGGTCTGTATCCCGTCCTGGCCAGGGGCCCGGTTTCCATTGGATCGCCTCAGGATGGCTTTGAGGCGTCTCGGGCTGGCGAACATGAAATTGTTGTCCCTGGCCATGACTGGATACGGAGGTGCATCAATGGTACGGGCTTCGATGTCTTCCCTGTAGTAGTCTGCTAGCAGCTGGGCCTGTTCTGAGGGCATCAACAGTCTGTCACCATCGTGCAGACGGACACTGGAGCTCTTCTTTGTTGCTGGTTTGGTCAACTTCCAGAGTTTTCTGTAATCCCCGCGTGTAGCCTGAAGTCGATCGTGCCAGGTCGCCGTCTTCCACTGCCGCATGAGGTTTCTTATCTGGGTGGTGATCGAGTTCAGGGCCATCTTCACTGCTGGGTCTCTGGTTCTGGAATGACGGTTCTTCAGTGTCCGCCTGCTTTTGATCAAGGCCATGATGTGGGGTGGGGGTGATCGGAGGTGGGGGGGCTGAGGGTGAAAAGTGGGGATGGCGAGATGTGCGGCCTCTAGCAGGAGTTTCGTGAACTCTTCGATGTAGGCATCAACAGCGTCTTCTGATTGGAGGACAGGCATCTTCTCTGGTAGTTTTCGGCATACCTCTGATTTGTATAATATCCAGTCGGCCTCCTGATATTTGAACTTTTTCTCTTTAGGGCTGTCCCTTTTGCCTTCGATCTCATTAATCACTGGTCGATGATCAGATGATATGAAATCGAAGACATTACAGCCTGTAAAACGATGGGGCTGTCTTGTAAGCAGGAGGTCGATGGTGGATGTAAATCCTGAGCCGGCGTGTCGGAAGGTGTGAGTTGATGGGTGTATAACTGTGAAAGTAGTTTTCGTCAGTTGTACACCCGCTCTGTTAATTTTTGTATTATGCCAAGAGGTATGCCGAGCGTTGAGGTCTCCTACTAGCCAGTGGTTTGCTGTAGTCCCGCATGCGTCGACTAGTTGCCGGAGCTGACTTAGCGAACCTTTTGGGCGGCGATACACAGCTGTGATTAGTGTTGGCTGTCGAAGTATCACTTGGATTGTCAGGTGACTCATAAGGCTGTCAGTGACGTTGAATGGTGGTGGCATTTTTTTCCATGGTACACAATGTTTGACAGCTATTAAAACACCGCCATGCGGGTCGTGCTGGTCGTCAGTTATGGCAGCATAGCCGAGCAAGCGGGGTGGATATCCGAGTAGTTTGGTCTCAGTCAGAACCAGAACGGTTGGCTGAGCCATACCCAACAGCGCCTCTATTTCTTCTACTTTCGTAGAGAGGCCTCGACAGTTGAAATTAGGTAAAGTGAAGCCTCTCATTGGTGGTGGAGGGATGGGGGGTTGTGGCGGTTCCTGATTGGTCCGGTTAGGATCTCGTGTCACAGACCCTGTAGAACTCTCTCTGTTACCTCCTCTTCGACTGGCTAGGAGCTGGGCTAGTTTGAGCCTATGTTGACACCCCCTATAGGAAGCAACATGCTCCCCTCCACAGTTGCAGCATTTTGTGGGTCCTTCCTCTCACAGTCCTTGATATCATGGCTGTCCCCACATCTAACACATTTAGCCTTTCGGCCACAGTAGTTCCTTGTGTGTCCGTACTGTTGACACTTATAGCATTGTGGGGGGAGGGGGTCCTTTGTTTCTCTGTAGGGCTCCACCGAAAAAGAACAGTGGTCCACATGGCGGACCTTATTTTTAATATCTTTGGCTGTAACGCCATTCGCTACTGTAATGCATATGTTGGAAAGAGGAGTTCTCGTTCCATCAGGGGCGGTTTTATGAAAACGCCGGGCATGGCTAATTTCAACCGGCTCAAAAGCCTCTAGCACTGAGTCTAGCGGTATGTCTGTGTCGAGATGTTTTATCACAAATCGATTAGGTTTTGCTTTTGTTCTCTTAGGGTGCGTGAAGAATTCCGCCTTATTTTTCTCTAGGGCTTTGAGAAAAAGTTGGCGGTCTTTTTCAGAGTACAATGTTATTTTTAAGTCTTGTGATCTTGTGGTCATAATATATCGGTCAATATGTAATTGATTCATAAAGGTTCTCACCTTGTTTTTATATTTTGTAGAGATAGTCACTGGTGGTAACGGGTTCGACCAAGCATCGCTGCTATCCTCCTCCTGTAGAGCGTCGAGCGTCTCGTATCTATTTTCTGTAGGGATGTGGGGTGGAGAAGTCTCTTTTGCCTTTCGCGCCAGTTGTCTGGTGTTCGGACGTTTGAAACCCTCCTGAAGCGACTCTTCCTGAACCTCCTGTTGTTTAATATTAGTTTTATTAGCAGCCATTATAATTGGTATTAAACCGCACTTACAAGAGAATAAAGGAGGTGTTCTAGACAAAGGATTTGTGCGCGAACAAAGAACTCGCGAACAATGGAACTCACAGACAAAGAACTCACGAACAGAGAACTGATAAAGAACACAATGGAACTGATCTGTGTTTTTGGACCCTTTGAGAATCACCACTTCCTCATATGTATTGACGCTAAATCAAAATGGCCGGAGTTTCGGATTTCCAGAGAAGCACCAACATCCTCTTCTACTATCTCACTGCTTGAAGATATATTCTCATACCATGGGTATCCATCAATCATTGTATCAGATAATGTTACAATCTTTACATCGCAAGAGTTTCGGAAATTCTGTTCCAGCCGAGGGATAAGTCAGAAGCTCATAGCACCGGGTCACACAGCCACAAATGGCCAGGCTGAGCGTTTTGTGCAAACCTTTAAACACCGAATGAAGGCATCTGTACATGAAAAAGGAACGCTGGCAGAACGTGTGCAAAGAATTTTGTTCCATTACCGTGCTTCCCCTCGTGGGAATGGAGTATCACCAGCGGAAGCATACTTGAGCCGCAAGATGAGACTTCAATTGGATGCTATTTTCCCCAAACAGAAGGAAAGGCCCCATCCCAGGGACAAGCTGGTTCGATCACTTCAAAAGGGGAAGAGGATTCAAGCAAAGATGTTCCAGAACAACTCTGAAATATGGCAATTTGGCATATTGGGATCACGACACTATCTTGTGAAATTGGATTCTGGGCGTATCTTGCAACGACATGTAAACCAGCTCAATTTCACCAGGGTGCCATCAGCTCAATCAATGACCTATACCCATGAAAGAGATCTGGGAAAAAGTCAGTGATTATTAATGCTCCAATCCTGCCCAAGCAAAACCCAGTTTCAGAACACTGCCAGCCAGAAGGAACACCTAGTAACCCGAATGAGGCCCCATCTACTGAAACCACTGTACCTTCAACAAGTTCTTCAGGAAAAGAAGACCCAAATTGTTGTCCAATCCGATGCCGAAGACCACCATCATATTTTAAAGATTATGAGCACTAATATTTCAATATGTTTTGTATGTTAGATTTTCATGTTTCATATTTCAGTTATTCATATTTTTGTAAAAAATCAAATTTTCAAAATCCATAATTTTAGTCCCTGTCATATAAGTGGGGGAGACACTGTTGTGTATTACCGTTAGACTTGTAGTAATATATACTGGTAATCGATACTGCGATTACCTTTTCTTTGTGGTTATCTATTGTGTTGAATAAAAGTTCTGTTATGGTTAGATTGTGTATAATTCATCCCAGTTCTATTACATATCAGAAGTATATGATATACCCCTCTTCCTGGAAAATAGCAAAAGTTATATCCATTCCAAAACCAAACAAACGCCTATCAGAAACTGAAAATTACAGGCCAATAAGTCTACTAAATAGAATATCTAAAATGTAAACTTCATAACCTGATTCCAAATGATCAGTTCGGATTTCGAGCACAACATTCAACCGTTGCACAATTGACAAGACTGACAGACTACATAACCAAAGGTTTTAACGAAAAGAGACACACAGGTATGCTCCTCCTAGATATTGAAAAATCGTTTGACAAAATCTGGCACTCTGGACTAATTTACAAAATCATTATATACAAATTCCCACCCTATATAATCCACCTTATAAATTCCTGCCTAAACAATAGGTCAATATATGTTACAATTAATAATTCCTCCTCATCTACCCATCCAATAACAGCTGGACTTCCTCAAGGTTCATGTCTTTCACCCACACTCTTTACCATCTATTTATCAGATCTCCCTAGTATCCCAACAATTGAACGATCCCTATATACCGATGACACCGCCTTTTATACAAGCTCAAACAGGACTGATACCACAGCCCACCGTTCATCGGGCGTATTTAAAAAGCTTAACAGATACTACAACAAATGAAAAATCAAAATTAACAGAAACAAATCGACAGCAATAATTTTCACAAAACGAAGACCTACAACGAAGAGCACTATATATCCATAAAAGACTACCATATACCTTGGGCACAGACGGCAACATATCATTGTGCAGAACTAGACCGAACACTCACATTTACGGCATATGTAAATAAAAAATGTAACAAAATCAAAAATCTGATTAGCAAAATGTCCCCTTACTTCAAGAAGCACTCAAATTTGTACAATTAATCTACTATATATTTGTCAAATACCACTCACTCATTTAACACGAAATCTCACAAACCACCGAACGGATTGGAATAAAATTCGATATGTAGCTTCCTCTAGGGCCATAGGTGCTCGCTAAGAAAGGAATTAAAAAAAATCGGCCTGGATCGCGGCTAATTCGCGATAAATGCGATTACAATTTTTATTGGGTGAATAATAATGGATTAATTGTCATATGGTATTTGGCGATAAGCTAAGTTAAAAAATAGGTTAGATGTTTAAGCCGCACACTTTGACCACAAATTAAGTTCCTTATAGTTGTAAACAAACTGCTTTTGAATCTAAGTACACAAACGATAATGGATAAAACTGGAAATCTACAAGATTTCCAGGTGGTTATCAGTGCTGACAAGAAGCCTTCAAATGTTCACTGAGGACGTTACAATACTCCTACCGCTAACGAAGTTGCTGTCTTGATTGTTGGCCAGTTGTTTGAAAAGCGAGAAATTGTTCTCCACAGCAGGGACAAAAAACTAATAAGAATCAGTGAGTTCTATCAAGTGTATGATTCTCATCAGTATGGTCTCATGTTCTACCATGGAGAAGATGCTTACAGAATTAACATCCCTCAGCGTGACCCAAACACCAATAAGACCACTTAAGAAAACTGTGTCGGCAGCTGATTTTTACGCCAAATGTTGATGGAACGAGGAGGTGAAGAACCTTATTTACTTTAATTTTATAATCTCCTCAACCAATTTATGCTTGATATGTACGCAAAAATAGAAACAGAAAGACTAAACTTTATTCGGAAAAATCAAAAAAGTTGAGAAGTTGAGACTATATTCACTTAAAGTATGCCATAAGAAAAGCTGATGGTCTGGTATCAGAGCTGGGTAAGATGGTAGTGCTACCTCGAAGCTTCACTGGAGGACTATCAAAATAATATAAAATTACCTTTTCGGTGACTGCTATATAGAGTATATATGCCTAATATAATCTTGCTGTCTCTTTCGTGTAGGTTAAATAAAGATTATTCGGATAAATGAATGGAAACAAACATTGGTAAACAAAAGAAAGCTTGCGAAAAGTAGACATCAATATCAACAAAAATTATTTTAAATTAATAAAAAAATCATTTTCTTGGAAAAGAGCACCTAAGAGCAGAATCCGACTAATGGAAAACAAACTTCAAACATTCTAGGTACTTATTGTGAAGGTAGTTTTTTGGGTGAGTTTAAGCCATTTTTGCAATTGGTTTTTGAGTTTTCCCCCCCCTAATTTTTATTAAAAAATCCCAGACGTTTGAAATAATCCCAAGTTTTATTTACCTATAATATCTTATTATGGATGAGTTTTTTCCAGTAGTTGCACGGTTAATTTAAGGCATTACCTGAAATCATGGATTACTTTAATAATATGAGTTTTAAAAAAAAATTATTTTTCAATTAAGAATTTTTCCTCTAAGATTTGATTTCAAAATTAATTTATCAATTGATTTAGTTGAGCAAAAGTATAATGTACAATTTAAGATCCAAAAAAAGGACAAATTTAGTTATTAGAGAATTGGTCCAATGTCCAAAAAATGCGTTGATTCGTTCCACTGTGTGGCGACCCCATCGCTCGGTCATAGAACCGCAGACAGCCACTGGGCCTCCAGGTTGGAGGAACAGTACACTCCGCTCACACAGTACACAACACAGCACACTACACTCATCCCTATATTACAAACTAAGGTCATCAACAGTACACACCCTAGGATCACCTTCCCTATGTAGCCGCTCCGGATGGGGGAGCAAGTCAAGGAGCTCTGAGGACACAGCCCCTCCTTCTGACTCGGAGGTCGAGGGCTGACTTCCCTCACTTCATAAACAACCAATTTTAAGAATCCTCGAATAGAAGAAGCTGGATTGTCTAAACGGGTACGACCCAGGAACCACCATTAGGACATATGGTACGTATTGGATATTGGAACATTTTAACACTTAACCGACTGGGGGCTCTACGGAATTTCCTTAAACAACTGGACTCATACAAGGTGGACATAGCAGGAATCCAGGAAATCCGCTGGCTGGGAAGAGGAATACAAGAAATTAATCAGCATAACATATACTATAACTGCCATGAAACTCATCACACCTTTGGAACTGGATTTGTTGTCAGGGGAAGATCCAGGCAACTGGTAAGACAATTCGTACCATATAGCCCACGTCTAAGCTGCATCAGGCTCAAAGGAAAATTCCTTAACTACTCAATATCATAAATTGCCACGCACCAACCGAGATTGCCACAGAAGAGGATAAAGACCTTTTTTACGAAGACCTTTGCAAAGCTCTAGGCAAATGCCCTCACTGAGACGTAAAGCTAATACTTGGAGACTTCAATGCCCAGGTCGGCCAACAACAGGCATACCAACGCGTTATCGGAAAATATAGTTTACACGGAACAAGCAATGACTACGGGCATCGACTGGTAAGCTTTGCGGCTGAGCACGGACTAACTGTAGGAAGCACGCTACTCTATGCTAAGAAACATTCAAGCAAACATGGATATCTCCAGATGGAAAAGTGTCAAATCAAATAGCCCATCTCCTCATAAGCTCCAGATACAAATCTAAGCTGGAGCTCTACCAGAAACTTGAGGAAATGGGAATACCTAAAAAGCTGACGCGCATGGTAAAAATGACCATGAAGAACTCAAAGTGTGTAGTACGTATTGGAGCCGACGTCTCAGAGGAGTTTTGCACAAATAATGGAGTGCAGGGAGATGCATTTGCATGCCTGCTCTTCAACCTAGCCGCAGAAGGGGCTGTCAGGAATTCGGCCGTGTTCAATAGATTGGTGCAGCTGCTGGGTTATGCTGACGACATTGACATAATGGCCAGATCCAAACGAGCTTTAAGGGAAGCATTCCTTGCCCTCGAGGAGGCTGCAAGAAGGTTTGGATTAAAAGTAAACCAGCAAAAAACTAAGTATATGCAGGTTGGATGGCTAGGAAACCACGAGGCGTACTTTGAGGTTGGACAGTATAGATTGCAGGGTGGTGGTCAACAACTTTATATACTTGGGAAGCGAAATAAGCAACCAAAACGATATCACCAAAGAAATCAAGCGTAGAATAATAACCGCTAACAGGTGCTACTACAGCTTATCAAGAAACTTCAGGAGCCGATATCTGTCCAGAAAGACAAAAATCAAGCTATATAAAACAATAGTCCGACCAGTACTAATTTATGGCTCGGAGTCATGGGCTAAAAAGAAGGCGGATCAAAAACGGCACTTGGCGTTCTAAAGGACGATACTGAGGAGGATAAAACATACTTTACGTATTCTACGAGGATATTGATAGCTTTTGAGGTAGCGTTGTATATATTATTAGGAATTAAGGATTTTGTATACTTGTAAATAATTTATTTCTATTTTGTAATAATATCCTGAACTTTCATCATTTTATATCACTAAGTTCTTATTTCATCTTATTTGATTTAACTTTTGATATCACAAATATTATTTGTTTAAAGCATATAATTATTATTTTAACTTTGCTTAGATTATTATTATTATTATTATATTATTTTAAGCATACTTTAAAAAGTGATTGTGTAGCTATATACTATTTAATTTTAAAATTCTATAGTTAATTTTTTGGTAAAGGATGCTTACCCGGATTTAAATTGATTTTGTTTTCTTAATATCTCGTATATTTTTTTTTTTTTTTTTTTTTTTTTTTTTTTTTTTTTTTTTTTTTTTTTTTTTTTTTGTTTGGAAATAATTTTTCTTCTAGATTTCGTTTTTTTCTTTGATTTTGTATTTGATATCACGTTTGCAGTTTTCACTTATTTTACTTTTCGCTTTGGGCTAGGGGACAGGATGTTTTTGCGGCGGTTCAGACTATTTTTGATAAATCGCAAATTTTGGATAAACAGTAGCCTGTCTTAAACCCGTCTATGAGAGATTAGTTAAATATGAAGTCAAATTTGAAGAGCTTCAATCTCAAATTAGAATTTTTAACGCTACCGTTAAAGATAAGAAAGAAAAAATAGAAACTACTGCCGTACAGAACTCATTTTTAGAAACACTAGATATGGCTAAAGCTAATTACTTTAAAGCTGTTAGCACTAGCGTTGCTAAGGAAGAAAAAAAGCGGCCGTTTTCCCTACCACTTGTCATCCAGTTGGTCAGGAGCTTCCGATAGTAAATTTACCGATATTTAAGGGGAAATTAGAAGAATGGAGCGAGTAACGGATTTTGTTATGGAGCGAACCCGAGTTTGCGATATGATGGCTGAGGAAATGGGTCAAGAACCGACAAGCCCAAGAGAGAAATCCCGTACCGCAACTTCTAAGAAAAATACTATTCGGTCAAAACGTCGGGAAGATCGAGTTTTTTTCAGCTTTGTACCACTACGTTCTTGCGAGACTGACTTATTTAACCAAAATAATCGTAGTAGTATTCCAAAATATGTCCAAAGATCATGCTCATCGGAGAACAAAACTCTTGACAATATAGGTGAAACGGTTGTTGAGAAGAAGAAAGAAGAGAGAAAAGAGCAGTACCGTGCGATGAAACTGATGGATCTACTAGGAAATTAGCTTGTTCGAACTGCGGTGGGCCTCGTGTTTATTCTAAATACTCGCTTCCTCGGAAATTATTTTGCTACCATTGCGGTAACCAAATGTCTCTTTGCGCCTGTCCTAAATGCACTCCGGGAAAAGGGCAAGGGAAACAGAAGTAAGGGTCAACCCTGTTCCCATTGTCACTGCTGACCCATCAAATATCGTATCGTCTCTCAATGGTAATAAGACCTCTGCCTCTTATTTGGGTAATCTGGTGTCGTAATGCGTCCTGAAGAAAAACCTATCTTATCGCATTTGCTATCTTTACCGCAACAGATGAGTACCTCGTCTAAATAGTTATTTATTCACTTAAAATAGACAAATCGTTCTGTAAAAGAGAACCTGAATTCTTGGCTCTGTTTGCTAATGCAGAGTTTACGATTTTTGTCGCTAGTGGAAGCTCAAGTATAGTAAGAGAACGATTTTATGTACCTGTCATCATAGGAGGCCGGTGATTTGATATAACTCTTTACATTCTTGCTTCACTTCCACTTAGGTTCTTATTTGGCTTGGAATTTTTAGTGAAAGCGAATTTCTGCACGAATTTGCAAAAGACTGTTTGGTGGTTTGAAAATGAACCCAAAATTATCTATTCATTTCGTCGAGATGATTCCCAAATGGGTCTTAATACTTCAAACTCATGCAGTGTTAGTCCACTTCATTCTTCGGAAAGGAGAGAGCTGGAGAAAGTAGTTAATGGAAGGCTTGAAAATGCTTCAGGATTCCTCGGGGTTAACAACACGTATAACTCATAAAATAGATGTCGAGGGAGCCCAAACTATCAAGCAGCGCCCCTACCATTATTCGCCTAAAGTTCTTGAAGCAATGCACAAGGAATTGGATCGGATGTTGAGGGATGGTCTCGTAGAGCCTTGCAAATCACCGTGGTCATCAACAGTAGTCATGGTACGCAAAAGCGCAAGTTATCGTTTCTGTATCGATTTTCGAAAAGTTAATCAGGTCACTTTTAAAGATTGCTATTCCATGCCTAATATTACTTCCCTCTTGGATGGACTTCGACAAGCAAAGTACCTTTCAAAATTTGATCCCAAACAGGCGTTTTTACAAGTCCCGCTAGCTGACGAAAGTAGTAGAGACATTACTGCGTTTGTAGTTCCTGGAAGAGGATTATTTAGGTTTAAAGTTATGCCTTTTGGATTAAACAACTCTCCAGCGACCTTCCAAAGATTAGCTGATACAGTCTTTGGACCTGAACTTTATCCATACGTTGTCGTTTTTTTAGATAAATGATAATGATTTCTCTATTACATAAATAAATCAAATTTAAGAATTTCATCACTGAATTAAATTCCAGCTATAATATACACAAGCCTATATTACATATAAAGCTACCAATTGATGAAATAGTTTTATTTTTTTTTTTTATTTTATCACCATAATAGGATGTTATTTTATATGTGCACCAACATATAAAATTATCATTAAAAAGTATGTTAAAAACTTAATTTTTTAAAATTTTATTTTATCAACACACAACATATAAAATTATCATTAAAAAGGATGTTAACAACTTAACATAATGAAAATAAATTAAAATTGAAAATAATTTTTACAAAAATCAATGGTTAATAGAAATATTATAAATTTATTCCATTTTGTTTGAATAAAATTTTTACAGAAGATCAGGAATAAATTACATAATAAAACCAGATGCAGTTGTTGGAGTAGTGGTAGGAAAGACAGTGGTACCAGCAGAGGCAGTTCCAAAAGAAAGGCTTGTTCCAAACCTAGTGGCAGCTGGGAAAAAAAAAAAAAAATAAAAAATAAAAATATATATATATATATATATATATATATATATATATATATATATATATATATATTATTTATTTATTTATTGAGTATTACTATTAGATGTTTAATAAGTTTATATAGGACTGAACCTCAAGAACCTTATTAAACACTATCACACAAACATATATTTTGTAAAGATATAAAGATATTAAGGACAGAACATTATATAAGATTGTTTCATGTCATAGGTAGCTAACTGAAATCAGAAAAAAAAGTCTTCAAAATAGTTAAGATGTAACAAATGAATAGTAGGAATGACATGTCAAATTATCTTTCTTTCGCAGTGATTAACATGTTATCTGCAGGAAGCAATAGTCACAAACATACTATCTTAACTTAAAAGATTCTATTACTTGAAGAGCTAATATGACTTATGCAAGCAGAGTCTATTATCAGGTTGACAGAAGTGATTAAATTTTTTAAAACTATTTATACTAAAACAATATTGATAAGAACATCATTTTCATTTTATTGCATTAATAATCTATTAACTGTTCATGAAATAGATACTTTTAACAAGTTTATCCAATGGATTACTATGGTGTGCTTAATTGGAAAAAGGATGCAAAAGATCTATTACAGCTGGAGGATTTGCACTAGAACAAGTTGAGTGTACACATCTACCAATGATGAATTTGTCACCAGATGTGAGATCACTAGTTGTAAGTAAATTTCAATACAGTTTAGGATTAAATTAATTTATTTTAAATAAATAAATAAAAATACTGTATTTGTATATTTAAGAATAACTAAAGAACTAAATTGATTTTTGCTCCAGCTAAATTCGCTAAATTTAGTAGTTCACCTTCAATCAAAACAAAAACAATTTTAGGATAGTTCCAATCCAAAAACATAGAAATCACAAAAATGTTTTTTATTGAAATATGAGAATATCCCTAAAATAAGAATTAAAAAATGATTTCTTTTCTTTTTTTCTCAAATTAGAGAACATTATTAGGATCAATGCCAATAAATCTATCTATCTATGTGGCACAACAGCCCTTGAGTGGGTCCTGGCCTCCTCCAACATTTTACGCCAGTTGTCTCGATCTCTTGCTGCTGTAATGTCTGTAATGCCGATAAATAAACTTAGGAAATATCTTTTTTCAAAGTAAATATTATATTCAACATTATTTTCAGGTATTCAGATAAGACCATCTTGAGTGTAATTTTCACAACCAGTAGAATTAGTGGCAATATTACTATTATTATTTTAGAAATTAATATTAATTTATGTTTTTATTCACCATGGGATAAGAAATTGGGCATAGGAGTGATGACCATACCCCATATATCTTAATTGGATGTAGTTTGCTACATAGTATGATCTGGTTTGCTAGGATGTCATATGGCCTCCTGGAGCTTCAGTCCATGGATGACCTGTTTCAGGAAAAAGAAATATGTGTCAAAGTAGACCTGTTAACCATGAGAAACCATTATCTGTGGATTAGACAGATTTGTCACTACTCTTTTTTTTTTTTTTATCTTTATTAAACATTGCATCAACATTACAAATTTAAGCTATTAGCGACAATAATCGCTACTCTTGAATACAAAAATTTGAATGTATGTTACTGGGAAGATTACAGGTGACTGGCCCAAATAGGATTTAATTTCTTCCTTACTAGGAAAAATAATAGATCATGGATATTTTTATTTATAATCTACTGTTTTTCCAGATTTACATTTCAGAACTAAAAGGATCAAATGACTTAAATTAATAATGGAATGAAGAAAATAAGGGTTTCAAACATGACTTTTTCATTCAAACCATTATAGCTCCTTGTGATAAATGTTATATAACAAAAAATAATCTCCATAAGTTTCTGATAAGGAAACTGTCAGCAAATTTTTGCAAATCTGAGCAACACCAACAGAGCTAGAGCGTGTCAAAAAAGCCCCAACAATTAAAACATGTAAGCAAAATGAGACTTTTTTTATTCAAAACAATATAGCTTTGAAACTATAGGTCCTAGCAACAAATGATATATAAATAAAATATTCTCCATTAAATATCCGATAAGGAAACCGTCCACAAATTTTCGATGCGAGTAACACCAACAGAGCTAGAGCATTTCAAAATGTTACATTTTTGAGGTAAAAAAAATACAAAAAAAAATTTACATATCCCCAGTCAAAATACATATCCATGTGAAATAGAAAAAGGGGAAAATAGTAAGTCAATAATTTTAAAATATGCATTCCGTATCTATTCTCAAAATATTTGTTATTTACTAAAAATAAAAAAATTTAAACCAATGAAATATGATGCTATTCATCATTTATTTATCTTGGTTCTTTATAAATCATTAAATATGAGATACTTAAGATCTGTTTAACAAGATACTTATTCTTGGAATTATTAGGTACAAGGAGATCTCAGAATAATAGAGAAAAAAGTACTAGAAAAAAGTTTCATGTTACACAAATTAAATTTTTCTAATTGCAACATAACTTTTATCCAAGATAGAGCATTTAGTAAGATGAGTCAGCTTCTTATACTAATACTAACAAACAACCATATAGAGTACATTGAAGATGGCAGCTTTAGGTAAAGTAAAAATTCATCTACATTTAAATAAATGGATATTGTTTAGCAAAGTCTGACAAATAATATATATTATAAGAAATAAAAAAGTACAGTATTACATATAAAACTTCTACAAATTGCCAATTGTTTGCAGTAATCTCAAGTTACTAACAGAACTGCATATAGATGGGAATAACCTCAAAGTAATATTACCAGGATCTTTAAAAGACACTGCGAATCTTCAGATTCTAAACTTAAGAAATAACCAACTGTTTGAAATACCAGTAGAGCTGCCGAAAAATCTTGTAATTTTAAATTTGGCAAATAATAATATAGAATACGTTGATATGGAAAGCCTAAAAAATATGGTAAGATACTATGATCTATAGAATAAATTAGCAATGAAAAAACCAAGATTTTTAAATTTAATTCGTACAAGTAGATTAGACTTCTTACTTAATGCAAAACAAACAATGTCAAAATTTCATATTGAGGTTTAAAAACAAAAGTAAATATTGAGCATTATTTATTTTTTTTAAAAACATTAGTTTCATGAAGATCCAAGTCAACATAAACAATAAACATTTTAGTAGTTATATAAACAGGGTGAGTATCTCTTAGTGTTTAAAAAAAAAAAAATGGGTGAAACTACATCAAACATGTAGCAAAAGGCCGCAGATCTTACATTTCTATTCCAATCCATTGCAGATATATGATAAAACAAAGACTTTTTTGAGGAAACCACATTTTTTTTCTATAAAAACTGTAATATCTCCATTTTTCTTAAATATTTTTCAAATCTTGACCACATTTTCGGATTTAGCATTAAATTTTCTATAGCAGTTGGGTACCTGTAACCTTGAATTTCACAAACTAGGTATCTAAAGAACAGCTTGATCTTCACCTTATTAGGGAAAGTCACAATGTCTGATATTACTTCAACGCTCACTGTTTTTTAAAAAAAAACTATCCACAAAACGTCAAATCTCACAAAAACTTGCAAATTTAATAAGCTTTCGAATGATATGTTAAACGTGTTGCTGTCTTTATAGCTTCAGAGATTTTAGAACCTTTTAGTCAAATAAATATAACTTCACTTTTTTATATTTTTATTTCACACATTACTTTTTTACAATATGTAACCTTCTGATTTTATACATATGACTAAAATATCAATCGATATTTTAAGTAATTATTATTACGATTTGATACCCTACAAACGTAATGATTTTGTTATGATTTCATGGAGAAATTTACTTTTCAAACCGAAAAAACATGGTGTTCTCATTTGGCATACAAATCAGTTACTTGTGTAAATGAAACATTATGACTATCCTTTAATGAAAATATGAATTTAAAACATCATAGACTCTTCATTGGATTAAAAAGAAAAAAAAAAAAATTATTGTTTAATAGAAAATAAAGAAAACTGTCAATAAAGCGACACCAGATAAGAGGATCTTATGTTATTACAATTATTATTTATTATTATTATTTTAGGATATTATTTAATCAACTTTTCAATGTAAGGTTTAAAACTCAATTATAATGAACATAGACCATAATTTGCTATTAGCCTCTGACTAGAGCTGCCGAAAAATCTTGTAATTTTAAATTTGGCAAATAATAATATAGAATACATTGATATGGAAAGCCTAAAAAATATGGTAAGATACTATGATCTATAGAATATATTTTTTTTTTTTTTTTGTATTTTCATCATTTTTACGGGTCAAGGTTTTAGACCTTACATTGAAAATTTAATAAAATAAAACTTAATAATAATAATAAATAAATAAATGTAGTAACATAAGATCCTCTGATCTGGTTTTGCTTTATTGACAGTTTTTCTTTATTTTCTATTAAACAATAATTTTTTTTCTTTGCTTTTTAATCCAATGAAGAGTTTATCATGTTTAAAATTCACATTTTCATTAAGGGATTGTCATAAAGTTTTATTTACACAAGTAACTGATTTGTATGCCAAATGAGAACACCATGTTTTTTCGGTTTGAAAAGTAAATGTCTCCATGAAATCATAACAAAATCATTACGTTTAACATATCATTCGAAAGCTTATTAAATTTGCAAGTTTTTGTGAGATTTGACGTTTTGTGGATAGTTTTTTTTTTTTTAAAACGGTGAACGTTGAAGTAATATAAGACATTGTGACTTTCCCAAATAAGGTGAAGATCAAGCTGTTCTTTAGATACCTAGTTTGTGAAATTCACATCAAGGTTACAGGTACCCAACTGCTATAGAAAATTTAATGCTAAATCCGAAAATGGGGTCAAGATTTGAAAAATATTTAAGAAAAATGGAGATATTAAAGCTTTTATAGAAAAAAATGTGGTTTCCTCAAAAAAGTCTTTGTTTTATCATATATCTGCAACGGATTGAAATAGAAAGGTGAAATCTGCGGCATTTGCTACATGTTTGATGTAGTTTCAACCAATTTTTTTTTTATACACTAAGAGATACTCACTCACCCTGTATAGTCCAGAAGCCCGCCACAAGCAAATTTAATTGGAAAGACATGAATTTGTTTCCGATCCCATTTTATAGTATCATCGGCCATGAAATGATATATCCTGGTCTGGCAGCCTGTATCCGTCGGAACACGGTATGGCGCACGCTTAACATTGCCCAAAATAGCAAAAAATAATTGGAAAGGTATGTGTTAAGTATGTTCTCAATTTTTAGTGTATCCTTTTCTAAACACAAATCAAGTGGTCTGGCAGCAGAAAGCCGTCGGAAACATGCTGCCAGACCGGTTTTTATTCCGTGGAAAACTGACCCTAAAAGTGAAAAAAAATTATTAATCCACGATTTTTTAATATGCTGTTAGGTCTCATAAGAGTAATTAAAATCCAAGCTTGCAACCCTCAGAACCAAAAGTTACTTTGTAGTACTCGAAATTTTTGCACTGTTTTAATTTTTTCGCTTATATCTCGCAAAATATGAAAATTTGCTGGACATAGCATATTTACAATATTACAGAGCACTAAATGTGTGCAAATTTTAGTCCAATTGCATTTCTGTAAATTAATTTATTGTGGACAGATGTCCGTAGATGTAGTAGTTTTTTGATATGGAGGTAAAGATTGGAATATAGGAAAATCGGGTTTGGAGAGAAAATTATATAGACTGGTTTGACAAGGGTATGAGTCGGTAGGAATCAACCTATTCCATTTTTAATTTATTAATATATACATATAAGTATCTATTTCTTTATTTAAAAAGATGTATCAGTACCAATAATTTCGCTTGGAGGAAAGTTAACTATAAAATGGGATCGGAAACAAATTAATGTCTTTCCCATTAAATTTGCATGTGGCGGGCAAGTGTCTAATACATTTTTTCACAGAAATTTAACATAAATCTAATCTTTATAAAAAATTAAAATTAATATACCTAATGGAATTGTCCCACATGAAATGTCCATTTTTTGAAACAGGAAGTCACTAAAAAAAAAAAAAAAAAAAACAAATCAAATATATTTATTCAAAACATTTATCATCTTTTTCAACACATTTTTCCCAATGAATAACCAACCAAGTTTACAGTGCCAAATATATAAAAAAATTGAGTCACATGATAAAACAAAGCCAGAAAATTAGTTTGAATGTCTTAATCATTAGTAAACAATTTTCCTTACATAAAGTTATCTAAGTTCTTGAAAAAAGTTAAAGTCCATTCAGGATATATCAGGAGAATATGGGAAATAAGGTAGGGCTTTATATCCCAACTATTTTGATCTATTTTAACTTTTGATGTTTATACAGCTCCTGTGAGACCCAGGAATCATGCCTTTAAGGCTTTTACATTAATTTTAAAAGCCTGAAAGTGGTTATCTGACTTAAACTAAGTAATGACTATTTTGTAACGGTATCCTAAAACAGCTTCATCAGAACCAACGGACAAGGCTCTAGCCTTAGGTAAACATTAAGATTAAAAAATCAGACATTTCAAGTGGGACAACCCACTATATTTTTGGGGCAAACTACAATACATTAAGGTAAATTTACTTTATATGAAGCATCCAGTTGCAAATCGTAGCAAAACCAGATTTCTAAATTTTTCACCTGAAGCCAAAAACCATAGCAATATGATGCCCAATTGATATGAATGAAATGTTTCTTGTATAATTAGCAGAAAATAGATGGTTTTAGTTGGGCAAGCGTAATAAGGGCCCCCTGTTGACCAGTTTTTTTTGTTGTTTTTTTTACCAGGCTTTTCTTCTGTAATTACTCTGTTTTGCAACAATTTGAGACCTTTTTGATAATGAAAAAAATACAAGTGTTGAGTTGATTTATAGAATTGAAATGATGGATTTAAAAAATGATTTTACGTTCAAAAATGTTTCTTATTAACTAGGTGAACAATAAAAACGGATAGTAAAGTAATAAACAATATATGTACATGCATGGACTAGTCTATGTAATCATAATACGCATTTTCCTAATTATTAATACATAATACAAATTATTATTCTTTTTCCATCTTACTTCTAAACAGACTTTTAATAAAACTTCTTTGAAAATGGTTACATTATTAATGGTTACAATTATATATAATTGTAACCATTAATATATATTGTAACCATTTGTAACCAATTGTAACCATTAATATATATATATATATATATATATATATATATATATATATATATATATATATATATATATAATTTTATAAATGGACTAGTCAATAGTGATTACGATCACAATAACAGGTAACTTTTCTAAACAGCTACTGTGTTTCTTCCTCCTCGTTTATGTCTCCAAAATCTGACAAATAATTATTACCTTCATTTTCTCCATTATAATTTTGTCTCAAATATTTTCTTGTACATCCTTAATTCTTTCCAACTGTCCCCATAATGTTTTCTTCATAATTTTTTGACATCACTCTTCTTGAACGGCTTTGCTTCTTTGAACGGGACTGAGTGGCCCGCAGCACGCCGCTAGATTATTACGTCTGAGACCGTGCCAAAGATTTGGTTTATAATGAAAATTTTTTCAAAACAAGAACTTCTTAAAAAAAATCAATGCCGCGATTATCATAGTGAAGAAAGAATTTATTTTAAGAACAATCACCACAGAAATAAGAAAAAGATACCGTGCTTGTATTAGAAACAGTGGTGATCATTTTGAGCAATACCTGTGATACTCTACAAATTAAATTTATGAATAATTTAAAATTTGTTTAATTTTGTTCCCTGATTTTTGTTTTTATAAATGTAGTTTACATAAATGCAGTTTACTCTGATAAAATCCACATTCTGAGAAAGAAAGAGAAAATATGCAGTTTAACCTTTTTTTTTTTTTTTTTATTGATTGCGATAAAGTATAAACTTTATGGCAATTGAGTTAGCCAATAACAATAATAATTACATAATAGTAAATAAACAATAAATACAAATAGAGAAAGAGTTCTACATGTTATATAATTAATACTAACAAACATGCAGTTTAACCTATGCTATAAAGAAACACAACTATTTGTTACGTTTTGCATAAAAAATATGATTCGATTCATTATTATTGTCAGTGTGCGATGGTGGTGGCGCCCTTTTGTTACTTTAAAAAAAAACAACTAAATGTGCTGCATGCCTGCAAATGGTTTTTTTTTTTTTTAAAGAGTATTAACTAGAGAAGTTTTTAAAATAATTTGGATTTGGCTGTTGCTCTAATTTTTTTTTTTTTTTTTTTCGCCTTTACAAAGATTTAATGATCTCCCGTTTTTATGGTATTTGTTTTTTTGCATCATATCTTCCTTATTTTACATGGACAATGTATTAGTAATTGCAGCAAAAATAAATGGCGTTGATATATCAGTAAACAACGGAGTTATAAGACATAAATGTTTGAATTTGGCTATTTTTACAAAAAAATTCATTAAAAAGAAGCCGTAAGACTTTAATATAGGTAAGTGACCTTAAATAGGTTCGAAATGAACCTTCCTACCCGTGATACCTTTTTGGCTAACGATCTTCCGAACACCCTGTATAAAACTCAATTTAGATTTTCGGTGGATTTGCTACGTTTTGCAATTAGGCACCTCATATATAGATTTATAGCATATGTATGAACATTATTAATAAATGATGTACAGGAATAAAAAAATGGAGTGAAACTAGACCCAAAATGAAAACAAATACCGCTGATCTCACCTTTCTATTCCAATCCATTGCCAATATACGAAAATTCTAAGATTTTTTCAGGTAACCTATGTCTTTTTACCATAAAACCTGTAATACATATCTTCACTTAGCTCAACGATTTTTTTAAATTTTTACCACATTTACGAATTTAGCATTAAATTTCCTATAAGGCCAGAGCACATGTAACCTTGAATTTCACACATTAAAACTTGGAACCTAAAGCACAGCTTCATCTTCAACTTATTTAGGAAAGTTACTATTTCTGATATTACTTCAACATTCAACCTTTTTTCGAAAAATAATCCACAAAACTGCAAATATCACAAAAGCTTGCATATTTAACCAGCTTTCAAATGGTATGATCAAATTAATGATTGCTTGTAGATTTGATGGAGAAATTTATTTTTGAAATTGGAAAAACCTGGTGTTTTAATTTTCCATACAAAACAGGAAATTAGGTAAATAAAAAACTATGATAATGCACATGAGAGCATAATAATTCCTTGTCATAGATTAAATTTATGTAATCAGATCAACTCAGCTACATTTATACAAAATGAAAAAAAAAAAAAAAATTCTTCATTAAAACTCGTAAGGATCTTGGTCACAGTGAAAAAATGCAATGTTTATTTACATTCTCGGGTACCGAGTTTACTATTCATTTAATTCCTTTAATGAAAACAAAAATAAATAACATGAATACAATTAATCAGTCTTGTTCGAGCTTTTGCTTAAAATGGGTGCGCATACAACTATTCCTGAACGAGAAATACTAATCAACAATTTTAAAATGGGCAAAACACAACGAGAAATCGCCTCTATTATCAATAGGAGTTATGCGACCGTTTAACAAATTATTGAATGTTTTAGAAAGGAAAACAGGATTATAAGAAAACCTAAGGTGAGTGGGAAAAAATTGTTTTACTGGGAATGATGAACGTTGGATTTTGCGCCAAATAAATAATAATCCAAAATTAAGTGTTCCAAAGTTGGCTACATTAGTAATGAAACATTCAAATAAAACGGTATGTGCTGAAACCATTCGAAGGGTCTTAAGAAAAAACCAATGCAATGGTAGAGTTGTATGGCAAAAACCTTATATCAATGACAAAAATAAAAAGGTCAGAATTAATTTTGCTAATGATTATTTAACAAAAGACATGGACTTCTAGAAAACTGTTTTATATGGATGAATCAAAATTTAATTTGTTTGGCTCTGATGGAAGAGGTTTCGTCTGGAGAAAGGCAAATGAAGAGCTCCATGAAAAAATCTTCGCCCACCCATCAAACATGGAGGTATAATGTCTTGTTATGGTTTGGGGGTGTATGGCTGCCTCGGGGGTAAGAAGTCTTCATTTTATTTAAGGAACAATGGATAAACATTTATATTGTGGCATCCTGAGAAAAAATGTTAAAGCAAGTGCAACCAAGCTTGGAAAAATAAATAATTTTGCTTTTTATTGTGATAACGATCCCAAGCATTTTTCTTATCTTGCAAGAGAATGGTGTTTATATAATTGCCCCAAAACTATAAAAACATCCCCCCCCCCAATTACCAGACCTCAACGTCATAGAGAGTTTATGGAGTAAATTAGAAACCGAAGTGAGGAAACATGAGATATCAAACAGAGATCTCAAAAAGGCGCTTCAAGAAGAATGGGAGATGATATGTCATCTTACACAGAAAAACTTGTCTAATCCATGCCTAATCGTTTGAAAGAGGTAATAAAAAATAAAGGCTTACCTACAAAGTATTAAAATTTAAAATATTATTGTTTTTTGGATGTTTTTAATTTTGCATCATTTTCATCGTGACCTGTAAAGTGTATATTGATTTGTGTTTTTTTTTTTTAAATTTTATGATTTGATCTAAAATAAATTTTAACTATTGTAAATTGTAGCCTAATGTTTCTACTGTATTTTTGTAAACAAGGATTGTATTGTATCCCAAAAATATCAAAATAACATTTATTTTTTATCAATACTTTAGTGCAGGTGTTTGTAAACAATTACCAATAAAACATATGTTCTAAATTAATCTATATCTATACTATTATATAAAAGGACAAGCCATTTTTCCTTTGTGATTACTAACCGCAAAAACTACTGAACCAATTTTTACCGAATCTTAACTACATCATCTTCATAGTTGAAGGAAGGTTTAGCAATAAGAAAATTAACATATTTTTTATTCCATTGTTGCTAAAAAGCGATAAATATGTGGCGAGTGCCATTTAAGAGAGTTATAACGGTACAGTGAGTTAGATCTAGAAATTGATAATAAAGTGGCTTAATTCAAACAAATTGTCATTAAGAAAGTTATAAATATTTAGTGTGACGTGTGGATCCTAGGGATGTTTAATAATCGAACGATATGTGGTTAGCGGCATTCTGCAACAGAGTTTGCAATGGTAAAATAATTAAACCCATCTGTATCAAATTTTAACTGCAAAATCGGTAGATTATTTAGATATGTTTACTTGTAAACGAGGGTTCGGCGGGCGATCCAGAGGTACCGGGAGACGAGCAGCTACTCAAAGAGGTCGGGATCAGGTCGGCCAAGAGTAACAAACTAAGCTGACAATAGATTTTTTGAAATGGAGACTCTAAGGAACCGCTTCCAGATATGTGTAATGACTTTCCACCGGCTTCGTGTTGCTGGAAGTGTGGATGTCTCCTTGCATACAATAAGTAGACGCTTGGCTAAAATGAATCTATACTCTAATATTCCTGCTTCCGGCCCTCTCCTCTCTGCAGCTCGACTCCATTTTGCTCGAGAACATGTTGCATGGACTGAAGCCGATTAGGCCTCTTTTCTCTTTTCAGATGAGGCTAGAATCGGCCTACATGCTTCAGATGGTCGAGCTAGAGTCTAGAGAAAATAAGGAGAACGCTACGCTCAGTGTAATGTTGTAGGTACAGTACAGTTCGGAGGAGTGTCGGTGATGGTGTGGGGAGGGATTTGTTTAAAAGCGAACACAGACCATGTGTTCCGAAGGCCATCCCTCAATGCACAAACGTATATAAGAGATATCCTTGAAGAGCATGTAGTCCCTTTTGTGCCGTTCAATTGCCTTAATTTTATGTTTATGCATGATAATGCACGGCCACACGTCGCCAATGTTATTAGTGACTTCTTTGATGAGGTCGGTATCCGAAGCTTGGAATGGCCAGCTCGCAGCCCGGATCTCAGTCCTATAGAGCATCTGCGGGACCATCTGAAGAAGGCCATCCGACAGCAACAGAACCTTCCAGGAGCTGAGAACTGCCGTAGAAGAACAATGAGAGCAGATTTCTCAAGATCGAGTGGCCAATCTTATAAGGAGCATGCCTGCAAGGATGCAGGCTGTTATTCAAGCAAGAGGAGGAAACACTCGATATTAAAGACCATGAATTGTGTGTTTCTAGCATTGTAAACGAAGTTTAGAGGTTTTATTTTTATATTATAAAATCAATAAATGTTTACTTTTTGTTTGATATATTTTTTTTTGCTTTAAATTGCATGCTTTATTACTTCTCCTTTTGTGACATATACACAGAATATATCCGCTAGATATATTAAAAAAAATTGGCAAATTTTATTAAGTTGTGTAGGAGAAAAAACAAACAATATGCTAACTTTCAAGGCGCATCGGTTTTTTTGCACTCAAGTGTACTTTCTATCAATACCACTTAGCCATAAAAACGAAACTATTGTAACCCTTGTTAAAAAACAGTGTAATCCTTTATAATATTTCAGAAATATTTACAGGTAATTTTCATTTATTAAAGATAACTATTATTCTACTAACCTTAGAACATTAAGTAATAAATGTATTAAATATGCAATTCATAATGATTTAAAATATTGTACCTCTACTAATCTTATATAGCAACCTTTTATAAAATATATTGACATAGATATTTATGTAACATTTAGTATCAAGAATATTACTATTAAAACTAATATATCTCACCCCTTATCTTTGCCTGAGACTACTGTAATTAAATTAGATAATAATGAATTCATTGTAAACCAAACAAGAAATATGTATATAAATGTAGATACTCTTTCATTTAATCATAAAATTGAGACATATAAGAAACTTAATATAACTTTGGAAAATTAGATTTACCTATAGAAGATAATAAATACATCTGAGGAATTAGAAATTGAAAATTATAATATATTTTAATCATATCCTATAATTGCTATAACTAGTATTATATCATATTTATTAATAATACATGTAATCTCTGTATATTACAAAGCCTCAAAGCTATGTCAACGAACAACGCAACAACCTGCACCTGAACCCTAAAAGACATTTAGACCATGGGAAGTACCTGTTTTTTTCTCACTGAGTTCAAAATCTTCAGAAGGGAGGAGTTTTTTTGATAAATTGAATATTGAAGTGTCAGCAAATAGCTGGCTGTTCCTCCCAAGCCTGTATAAATACCCCCTCTCTTTTTTTCCTCATCAGTAGCAGTATTCAAGTCTTGTAGTGAACTAGTTTAATTATAGTATATTTCATTTCATGGTAATTGTACAAGTTGCTTAAATAAAGTTTTTTTTTTTTATCTGTTTGTGGAGAATATATTTAATTGACGATATTTGCGGAAAAGTTCGGTTGGGCTGTTGACTATGGTTGGCTCTGTGAGTTAGGCATGTTTACAACAGGTTTTTATTAGTTATTCATTGTTTCTGAGGCCTGTGATCTACTGATCCATATAGATTGAGTTGTTTACTAAAGAAAACAGCAGAAAAAGAATATAAACTTACATTCACAATTTTACAATCAAAGAAATTGAAAAGGGAACCTCAGTTCCCCTTGCCAGGTTACCAGTACATGTACTAGGGGAACCTCAGTTCCCTGGATACCTTGCCTGGATACCAGTATTTAAAAAAAGGCGATTGATCTTACTTCTTGCCTGAATAAAAATGTAGATAAAATGCAATGTAGCGAAACGAAGAGAGCATAAATTTGCTAGAATTTTCTCTAAAATAATCCAGGGCTGATGTCGCCTGACAGCTCATCCTTACTGGAGTCGGTTCTTTATCCAGGAATGGAGCTTGGTCGCGCTTCGTTTGCAAGCCACAATCGAATCACTAATGGAGGGCCTGCGACAATTTCGATGAGATTTTATGTGGTGAACATTTCCAGACCTTCACAGGAAAAGGTAAATGACCTCTATATCACATCAAGAAAACAATTTTTCTCTGATCAGGAATTGGCAGTTCTTACCAGAAACTGTCCTTTCAGTACCACATCACTTCCAGTATTAGTCGTGCCGTGTAAGTAATAGGCATTTCATTTTTTTTTTTTTTTTTTTTTAATTTACGTAGGGTGGTCCAAGTTGTCCCAAAATTTTTCATTCATTTTCAAGATCCATTTTTATTTCTTCATTTTAGTCATATTTTCTTGATTTTGGTCTCTTATTCTTAGAAATGATTTATTTTAGTTAATGTGGAATTCAAATCGATTCTATGTTGATACCAATTAGATGCTAAAAGACTGAATTTCTACCTTTCTAAAATCTCAGAAAGCAGCTGATATTTGTTTTCGATATAATTTACAATTTTATGACACGTTTAATGAGATTTAAATTTTTATCTTCCCTAATTTTCATAGACGGTAACCAGGCAAGGGGAACCACGATTCCCCTTTTGTTGTAGGAGCAAACTTACGATAACCTGGCAAGGGGAACTAAAGTTCCCTTTTTTGACGAATGACGATAAAAATAATTAAAACCAATTTTGGCCAGAATAAATTATCGTTTACTGATTTGTTAAGGCTAAACTTCAATTTTATTTATTGTTTAAAAAATTCACAATACCTCTGTTTTTGCCAGGAAAAGGGTTAAACGTTTCATAATATTGCAAATTATATCGAAAATAAATATCAGCTGCTTTCTGAGATTTTAGAAAGGTAGAAATTTAGTCTTTCAGCATCTTATTGGTAACAACTTAGAATAGATTTGAATTCCACATTAACTAAAATAAATCATTTCTAAGAATAATAAACCAAAATTAAGAAAACGACCCAAAAATGAAGAAATAAAAATGGATCTTGAAAAAGAATGAAACATTTTAGGACAACTTGGACTCCCCTAGGTAAATTAAAAAATGAAAAGGCTATTGCTTACACAGCACGACTGATACTGTAAGTGATGTGTAACTGAAAGGACAGTTTCTGGTAAGAATTGTCAAGTTCTGATCAGAGAAAAATTGTTTTCTTGATGTGACATAGAGGACATTTACTTTTTCCTGTGAAGGTCTGGAAATGTTCACCATCTGAAATCTCATCGAAATTGTGACAGGCACTCCATGAGTTATGCGATGGTGGCTTGCAAACGAAGCGCGACCAGGCTCCATTCCTGGATACAGAATCAACTCCAGCAAGGATGAGCTGTTAAGCGACGCCAGCCCTGGATTCTTTTAGGGAAAATTCTAGCAAATTTGATGCTCGCTTCTTTCCGCTAGGTGTTTTATCAACATTTTTCTTTCTTCTCAATCTTCATTTTCTTGATGTTCTTTTTATAAAGATTTTTATTCAGGCAAGAAGTAAAATCAATCGCCTATTTTTCAATACTGGTATTCAGGCAAGGGGGACTGAGGTTCCCCTAGTACAGTATTGATGTCCCGCACTTCGACACAATTGAAATTAAAACGAATGAAGATTTATTTCAATTTTTTAGATCCAACAATATTAATTTTAAGGATTTCGACACGGCTTTGAAAAAATGGACTGACTTGGTTTTGCAATTGCAAAGTGAGAAAAACGGTTTGCGGCAGAAATTAAGGAATGGTGCAATAATTTTCAACTTAAATGGAATGCTGCAAATAGATCTTTACAACCATTTTTTAGAAAAATCACACTGGTCAAGCTAATTTTTCCAGAGGTATGTTTTTAAGAACTTCCATCTTCATCCACTCCAGGTATTCCTACTAGATCAGAATCATTCGAGCATCATTCATTTTTCGGAAAGAAAAAATGGAGAAGAACCCGAGATTTCAGAAATTGTTCTAATGAAGTGTTCAATTTCGTCCTTCAAAAAAATTCAAATCTGAAAATTATCGTTATGTTTTTGATTTTATGCCGAACTATCCAGAATATATTGATCAATCAAATAGGAATATCTCAACATAGACAAGAAAAATGTTATGGTCCCTACGCGTAATATTAAAAAGTTTACAAGAGAAACGGCTGAGATATTTGTGGATTTATTTGGGTGGTATTACATAACTGTACTAGTTCACAAACTGTTAATATGTGGCCGGAAATAGTCAAACATGCTATTGTACCAATTGGTATGCTGTCAGACGATACTCAGGAGGCTAACCATAAATATTATTAATCAAGACCCTTTGATATCACATACATATAAGGCCAACACTTATATAACACAACGAATTGCTAAGTGTTAAACAACGCATAGTTTAAAAACAACCTCTTCAGAGGTAAAATAATTTATAATTGAAAAATAAAAAACACTTTAAATTTTTGAAATATATATTCTTTCAGCTAAAAATTCTCATTATTAAATTAAATACATCGAATTTTTTAAATTTTTATTTGTAGATATATATTTTTTGTGTTTCAATTTATTAAAAAAATAAAGCTTTACTAAACATATGTTGATATTATGAGTTTACAAATCATTTCAAACCACAATTCTCTATTTAGCAACAGATACATAATATGTATGTACACATTTAAAAGTAATCCTACCCGTTATACCGCTACTGGCAAAATCGATGATCATGTAGTTCAATAGAGTATTCGATATACTTTAAAATGACACCAGAAGCAATACTCTAAGACCAGTAGAAACGGAGATATTAAAGAATGTCCGGCAAACCTTATCATTCACCCCACTGTGCGCCGTCTCCATTCAGATAGTGGCTTTGTAGGGTAACAAATCGTAATAACAATTATTTAAAATATCGATTGATATTTTAAGTCATATGTAAAAATCAGAAGGTTACATATTGTAAAAAGTAATGTGTGAAATAAAAAATATAAAAAGTGAAGTTATATTTATTTGGCTAAAAAGTTCTAAAATCTCTGAGGATATAAAGACAACAACAATTTGGTGACCCCGACATTCACGATGCCGCAAGACGGGAGTGATGATGGCGAAACAGATGAAAAAAAAAAGAAACAGATATAAATAAGGAAGAAGTAAAAGTAGAATCTAAACCAGAATTGGAAATTTAAAAAAAAAATCACTGAATATTCCAAAAGGGAAGGTAAAATAAAGAAACCAGAACCAAAGATAAGGAAAAATGAAGATGTGGCTGAAATAAAACCAGAAACTTTAAAAAAAAAATCAGCTGAAAGAAAATATACTCTGGATACAGAAAGTACGGTTCAGAAATAGATAAAATAAAAGTATATGAAGGAAAGTGAAACGAAAAAGAAAATATTGTTAGAAGAAAATAAAGTTAAGCCAGTCGAAGAGAATGAAGAAAAATATTAGAAGGTAATGAAGTTAAAAACAAAAAAGAAGCCGCAGAGAGGCTAAGACAGGAGGCAAAAGCTGAAGAAGCAAATAAAACAAAAGCTGAAGAAGCAAATAAAACAAAAGCTGAAGAAGCAAATAAAACAATAAGCTGAAGAAGCAAATATAACAAAAGCTGCAAATGAAACAAAAGCTGAAGAAGCAAATAAAACAAAAGCTGAAGAAGCAAATAAAACAGAAACTAAAGAAAAAATAAGGAAGAATAAGTAATTATAAAACATACAAACCTAAATAGAAAAAACAAGGAGGAGGAAAGCCATAATAGAAGGTGAATCAAAGAAGATAAAACTAAAATGAAAGGAGAAAAATTAAAATTAGAATCTGAAACAAAAGAAAACGATTAATGAAGAAAAAGTTATAATTGAAGTTAAAAAAGATGAAGAAAAGGTGTTACAGAATGCTCATTAAAAAAAAAATGGAAGAATGAATATTAACAACACACTCCAAAGCCAAAAAAAAAAAGAAAAAGAATCTGTTTAAAACAGGAAAAAGGAAAATGCAAAGATACAATAATGAGGTAACAACAAAAATGGGTAGAAGAGTTAGGTTTCCCCAGCATTACCTACAGTGATCAGATGTGAAATATACCACTAGTGATTAATATAGGTAATGAGTGAAGTGGATTGTTAACATTTTATTTTTTAATTATTATGGTATTCTTATTATTTTTTAGAAAGAAATATGTAAAATATGTTAGGTATAATTATGTTTTGTAAAATTGGTTTTCAGTTTAGAAAAAGTGTTTATTTAGATAGTTTTTCTTTATTTTTTGGCATGATAATGTAGTCTCAAAGTCAAAATTGATATTGTAACATACTGATGTTACTGGGAGAGGAGTAATGTAGGGTAACAAATCGTAATAATAATTATTTAAAATATCGATTGATATTTTAAGTCATATGTAAAAATCAGAAGGTTACATAATGTAAAAAGTAATATGTGAAATAAAAAATATAAAAAGTGAAGTTATATTTATTTGGCTAAAAAGTTCTAAAATCTCTGAAGATATAAAGACAGCAACAACTTCACTTAATTTGACCAAAGTTGATGGGAACTGTAGTTCCCCTTGCCAGGGTAAGGGTTAAGTAAATTTCAACCAAATCATTGCAATATTACCGGGTTAAAAATTACAGCTTTGATTGAAAATAAATGGAAATATTGTGAGAAAATAATTCTCAACTGCATTATTAGATTTTTATTGTTAAAAAATAAAAGTTTTATTATAAGTTAAACCTATTTAAGTTCTTTACTTATAAGAGCTGGTGAAGCCGTGACTGGGAATGCTTCTTAGAAATAAACCTTTCTTTTTACTTAATATTTCATAATAAAAAGAAAAAATAATGACAGACTTTTCTCAGTACTTTGAAAATTCTTGCTTTTATATTATTAATGTTCCGGTTTCATTTTAAATAGGAGGAGATTATTACTCAGTTTATCGATATGCCTACTTAAACTTGGCAACTTTTTTAAGTGGAGCAACATAAAAAGCGCACACATAGCTACGGCAGTGATAAGCATTTCAGTTTTACAAACAAGGATTCTAGAGGACAGTACCAAAGAGGAAGAAGCTGCATTTGAAACAATGGAGGACATTTTGAAAATCTAATAAAATAATGGACTCATTTGATCTGGCAGTGCTTTATTGACAGTTTACCTTTGTTTTCTAATAAACCAGATTTTTCTTCTTTGCTTTTTGCTCCAATGAAGGGTTTATTTTGTTTAGAATACACATTTCCATCATGCTATCACCATAATGTATTATTTATCCGATTTCCTGAATTATAGGGCAAATTAAAACACCATTTTTTTCTGGTTTAAAAAGAGAATTTCACCATAAAATTAACAAGTAATTATTACTTTGATCATACTATTCAAAAGCTGGTTAAATGCTCAAATTTTTGTGATATTTGCAGTTCTGTGGATTGTTTTTCATAAAACATTGAGCATTACTTCAACGTTATATTACTATAAGAAATCGTAACTTTTTAATTGTTACCCAAGTTTGAAAAATTCAAAGTTACTTGTGCTCTGGTCTTAAAGGAAATTTAATGCTAAATTTTGGTCTAGTTTCACTCTTTTTATTTTTACACTAAGAGGGAACCATCCTGTATTTTTATTTGCTTTCTAATACTATTGCATTATGGTACCCATCTCATGACTTGTTTTCAATAGGAATTTCAGGTTATTTTCTAGTGCATTAGTTAATATCTAATGACTTAGTTTAAACAAAAGATTCCAAACACTAAATTACAATCAGCAAACAAATAATAAGTATAAACATAAAAGACTGAATTCTTAGAAATATGCATAAATTGGTTGAATATGATATGTGAAGACATTTACAAATTTCAGGAACACTTGGAAACATTAAACTTAAGTAACAATTCAATTAAAAACTGGGCAAAGGGTAATCAGTCTTTACCATCATTAAAATATCTTTATTTGGGATCTTCATTAACAACAGCACAAATTACAGGACTATCATACCCAAACTTAAAATATCTCCACCTTTCTGCAAAATTAATAGATAATGCCAGTTTTCAAGGAATTAAAATAACTGACGCCCATATTTTAGAACATTTGGCATTAGGTATAATTATGATTATTATTATTTTTTAAACAATTCCTGAGGGAAAAAAATTTACTATAATTCCTTATTTATGTTTTCAGAAAACTACAAGCTATATGATCTTCAGTTTCTAAATCAGTTAAAAAAATTAAGAACACTGTATTTCACAAACAACAGATATTTTGGGGAAGATGTATCTTCACTACCATCAGATTTAATTCAACTATATCTAGAAACAAGCCCTGAAATGGCTAATTTATTACTAAACTCAGGAAAAATATTTCACCACTTAAGGATCTTAAGGTACCTTTTATTATATATGAACTAACTGGAACATATTCATATATTAATATGTGTGTGTGTGTGTGTGTAATACATTCATATTCATGCAAAATCTGAAAAACTGTTTTAGCCTAAAAAACTCAAATATTACACTCATCAACAAAAATCAAGCAAAACGATTAATGAAAACAGTTAGCAGTTTGGATATCAGTAAGAATCCATTAAGGTGCTCAATACTAGAATGGAGTTGGATTTTTGAAAAAGTTCAAAAACATCCTTCACTTTTGATTGATAAAGACAATATTAAATGTAATGCTCCACCTGAATTAAAAGGAAAAAATCTCTTAACTATTATTTCCTTTTCTAATAGTGAAGAGCAGAGGAAGATGACTTTTATGAGCATTATGGAGGAATATGCAGGTGTGCATATGAAAGAAAGGCAAAATATTATAAATGAGCCAGAGACCATTAATGAACATGAAGCAAAATATAATATTTTTTATGGCATTATAATTGCCACAATTCTAATGGGTCCATTATTTCTAATTATTTACCTCTGTCCTAAAAAAGCCATCTGTAAACCAGGGCTAGATAACATTACAATAGAATATTCATGTAACAATGAGCAAGTCAATTTTAAAAAAACCAATACCTATGCAAGCTAAATATGAGTTTTTAGTTGTGCTGATAAGGAAACCAAAAGTGGAAGGCACTGAAAATAGGGGTAGTGCCAAAATTAAAAGCCATATTTAGATTAAAACCATTTGGTCACCTCACAATTCAGACTTAAAAATTACAAAACAAATTCAAAACCAGGAAAGTAGCACGATTTGGATAACCATGGGGAGGTTACGCTGAAAGAGTAATGTTGATATACTGCATTACTTCTTGGCTTCAATTTACCTATTTTTCAAAAACGTAAAAGTAATTATGGATTTGCAGTAATTATTTACTAAAGATATAAAAAAATTATGCTTTATTTGTTTCATTTCATTAGTATACTACAAAGCCCCTTTTAATGTTTATTTAGTTATTAAAATTTATTGATTTTCACTTAATCTATGTTTACTTTTTTAGGAGGTAAATTATGAATTTGAAATAAATTTATTTATTATTAATCAGGCATTTTTAGTTGCTTATTAACTTTTTAGTTGTTCAAAAACTGTTAAAAGGCACTTAAAAGGAGAGAGAAATTATTTATTCTGGATTTTTAAAGTTTTTCTTTTATTTAATACAATTATCTGAAACAAATATTTAAATAAAATTAACGGACCCAAACTCTGTTATTTTATAACTGTATCACAGTGTCCTAAAAATAGATACCTAATTATGAGATGTAGTGAACTGGGCATACAATAGGATATACTCATTTTTGGTTTTAAATTAAGGCTAAAACTTTATAAATGTATTTATTTATTTGTTTGATAAGATGTTAGAATCTAGTGATACTGCTTACTTAAAGCAATACTATTTGGATTTCAAAAAAGGATTAAATGAAGATCAGTTAACTCAGTTTTCAAAACTAAAGAATGATTTTGAGAGATTTGAATATATCAATGGATTGCCTGTAATATTTCCTGAGATAAATAAAATAAATAATGGTAAGAATAAAGAAGAAGCCAAAAATTTAAAAGATAAAGGAAATAATGCTTTTCAAACTGCTAATTACGACTTAGCATTAAAATTCTATACTAAAAGCTTAATGAAGTCACCTATAAATGAAGGTAACCACTATTTCTATATATTTATGTTTACAGCATATTTTATTTATAATTAGGTGATGATATACAGAATGAATACCATGCTGAGTTGTATTAACAATGGGGTTACATTTTGTTCACCATACTAGAAAATAATTGTTAAAAATACTTTGTAATATATGTTAGCTATTATTGCCATCAATAGTGTATAATTTATTTTACATAATTTAAATTTTAGTTGATATTTAAGCAATATTTTTCAATTCTATTAACAAGTTTTTAGGCATATTGATAAATGAGATTAAAGGAGTAATATTGATGGACTGAAATCTGGTGTTAGGCTTAGATTTTTAAATTTTAGATAATAGTATTTTATTCTTACTATGATAAACTAATCAAAAAATATCAAATTAAATAAAAATGATTATTTCTAAAAAAAAGATACTTTTAATAATTCAATTGTTGTGATGGTGTGTTTGGTATTTCCTGTATAATGATACTGTTGTTTATTTAAATACAAGTTCAGTCAGCATCTCAAATCAGCTCAAACTCTTGGACCATACATGCATATGGTTACCTAACGATTCTGAAAAACCATGTCACAACTCCAGATGCTTGTTGTAGGACTATCAATGCTATGCCTTGTGAGAGTAAGTTACTAACGATAGGATTTCGAGCTTCATCTGATCTTTAATCTTCTTAGAAGGTCCCAGTCTACAAGATCCATTATATTGACCAGATATCTACTGCGGATTTTGACTTCAAATAACTATTGTGAATGCATACTAGCCTGTTCAGCTATTGCAATCTTATTCTCGAATGTATTTGAAAATAAATTGTCTAGTTGGATTCATAGAATGTAATAAATTACATAAAACTAAAACAAATGTTATTAAAATAAAAAAAATTATTTAATTATATACATGATTCTGATATCTAGATTACTGGTCAAATGACATTATCAACATGAATAGAGTTGGGTTTTAGCATATATTTAAACAAAACAAAAAAAAAAAAAAAGAGTTATTTTTCCCAAATATTTTAATTGTTTATTCTAAAGACTCTCATCTTTGTGAAAGATAGTTGTTATTTTTAGTAGTCATTTAGTCATTTATTTAAATACTTTTCGAACCTAAAAATCATAATGACTGCAATATTTACTGTAATCCACTTATAAGAGTAAATTTTAATCTTTTTGATAAACATGATTAATCCATTGAAAGTATTTTCAATATATTAAAGAACGGATTTAATTTTATTACAAAAGCAAACTGTCCCTCCTGTTCTAGTTGAAGTGCATAAGGATGTTAAGCACCAAAAAAACTTATAATTTAAACTTAAACTGACCAGTGGCCAGTGAGCTCTGATTGGCCTAAGGTTCGGCGATAGACGATAGTTAATATCGATATATCGATAGGTCATGCATATCGATCGTCACTGTCGATAGGTCATGCCTATCGATGGTCACTATCGATAGTGTCTACTATCGATAGATCTTTTTTACCCTCAAGTTTTTAAACTCTCGGAATTATGCTGATCTCTCTCTGTCCAGTGTCGAGTTCTTTTGAAATTGAAGGAATTCCTAGAGCTCAAGGGTTCTCTTCTATATAACTTTGATGCCGAGATAACCGGAGTGTCATTATTTAATTCTCCGAAATGTTGGGTAGGACATGTAGTCCTCACACTTGTGCAAGCAAACCAAATTCGCGGGATTGATCATTTACTCTTCTAGGTTTTTATAATCTTAACTTAGCTATAAGAGGAAGTTAATATCTTTAATTAAGTATCTTTTTCTACAATTCTTCGAAAATTTTGTATAGCGTTTTCTCTTCGTTCCCCTACCCTTCTTGGCACCTCTTTCTTGTAATTGTTTGTTGTTAGTTCAGTTTTGCTTCCGATTGTGGAGTAGTGCCAATATGCCACGAAAATCAGATGTATGGAAATTTTTTATTTAAGAAGAAGAAAAAAAGTGCGAAGTGTTTGTTATGCATTAATTTTTAAAAGAAGTTCTAATACGTCCAATCTGAGAGACCATCTCCTGAGACGGCATCGAGAAGTCTTAAGAAAAACAAAACTATTTTAATGGTGATCCAAAACGTAGCAACTCTTTTGAACAGCACCTTTTTTTATGCTGAAACGTTTACTAGATATTGGGGATCCATTGATTTCAGCCCTTACAAAGCTGGATTCTACACGTGCAAGTTATTTCACTGCACAGGAAATACAAATCATTCACGACTTGTTAACAATTTTGGAGACCTTTAAAAAAATAACTGAGGATATTTCGGGGGAACAGTACGTTACTGTATCATTAATTACCCCTTTAGTTTATGCCAAACAAGGAATTACAATTAATGAGAAATAAAGTACAAACCGATACAGGCAAGAAATTCCTTGATTTGTTAGCAGACAGTGTATTCAGCCGGTTTTTACCCTACGAAAAAAGAAAAATTCCTGCTTTGGTGACTCTACTGGAACCAAGGTGGAAAAATAAGGCATTTTTTTTTAGTGATTTAAATGCTAAAAACGCACAGACTTGGCTACAAAATGCGTTAGCTTCATTCAAGAACGCTTCTAGTAGCTTGGAGGAGCAGATAGAAAGTGGAGACGATTCCACATTGACATCAACACCCGAATCACACATTTAGGACCCTTTACATATAAGGAAAGCTGTAGCACCCTTCTCATTCATGAATGAAGCTCGACTATTACAATTCTGGAGAAAAAAAGAACTGTGAGGTGAATACAACCGACTATATAATGTAGCCAAGAATTACCTTTGCGTTCCAGAGTCATCTGTACCATCCGAATGTGTGTTTCCTTCGGCCGGGAAAGTTATATCTGAACAACGGACAAGATTAAGCCAAAGGAAAGCAGAAATGCTAGTTTTTCTTTCGGGAAATATGTGGCTCAAGGAGCACACTTGACTCTTGAAATAACTATTCGGTTATTTTTCTTTTCTGAAGATTTGATTTGCTCATTATTATTGTAACCATGTAAATTGTAAATATTTTTTTAAAGTTCAAATAAATTAGTTTTTTTCTCTCATATTTATGAAATAATCTTATAATTTATAATCCTGCAAATTTCAAATAGTAAGTAAATAATTGATTTTAATTAAATTAATTGAAATTCTTCATTAAATAGCTTTGGAAAAAAAGGAAGCAACAACTGAAAAAATTTCAATAGTTCTCTACCGATAGTATGGGCCTATCGATAGTGCTAACTATCAGCATAGAGTCCTGAAAACGCTACAGGTGCGTTTAGTATATCTTATCCCCAGACTAGTGCCTAGTTCCGTCTGATAGGCGGGTGAGAAGAGGGGCATTGTTCAGGAGGGCAGGCCTCAGGATACTTTTGTATATACATAGTTTTAGTCGGAGGGAAAGTGCTTGAGAGGATAGGAGGTGGTGGATACGATAGGATCTTCTCACCTTGTAATAATGAGCTGAGAATTCCAGTCCTCTATTCAAAGTGACACCCTAGTAGACAATAGAGTTAGAGTGGGCAATGGTAGTTTTTGCCACTTGCTGGGTCTTTGGCAGTGTTGTCTTTATCCCACGTTGGTTTGAGAACACTACGCAGTCCCTTTTAGCTGGATTCACTTGGATGTTAAGTGAATCCAGTCGTTGAGTAATCTCTGCACAGACTGTTTCGGCCTGGGGTAGTGCTCTAGTCGGATTTATGCTGCTGCTGGTGATGGCAATGTTGTCGGTAAAAGCCGTAAGTAAACAAATGTTTTATTTTTATATATAAAAATAACTATAAATAAGAACTCAGCTGCTATATATGTTACAATGGTGCTCCTTAATTTCATGAAGATTAATAAAATAATCAATTTCATATGTGAGTGGTCTTGTTATTTTATTTTATTTTTCTTCAGAAAATAGTGAAATATCTATTATACGAGCGAATCGATCAGCAGCTCTTTATCATTTAGAAGAATACCATGCCGCACTACTTGACATTGAAGCAGCTTTCAACCATGGATACCCTAAAGATTTGATGTATAAGATCAAAAAGACAGGTATTATAATGTTATGTTTCAATAACTGGTGATTTTATGTTTACTCAAATAATTAAAATATTCGATAATTCATTCTTTACAAAGTAATCACTCCCAATGAATATTTATTAAATTATTTGTGTATACTAAACATATAAAGTTCCAGTTATACCGTTTTTATTGTTTCTGTATAGTATATCATCATTTGATAGATAGCTCATGTTTACAAAATTAATTGAACATTATCTTTGGAAGCACTTAGTTACAGAAATAAGTTCTAATCAAACAAATTGTGAGGTTACAATGTATATTTTATCTTTTTAATTTAGAAAGGCAAGATGTCTCCTGGCCTTAAAACAAAATAAAGCAGCACTAGACACCCTGAAAGAAACTGTTACAGTTTTAGATGATTCAAAATTAACACTGGAGAAAAGAATGAAATGGCAAAAAGATGTGCAAATCATGATAGCAATAATGTTAAAAAATAAAGTTGAAGATGGTAATATCATTTCGGAAATTATACTATTATAATAATAAATAATATAATAATATAATTTATTCTTCTAATTTTTTTTTTTAGTTAAAATAAAACCTATGAAGCAAGACCAAATTAATGGTGGAATAAATAAACTTTATCCTGCATTAAATGATTCTATTGAAATAAAATATGACAAATATGCTGGTAGATATGCTGAAGCTAAGAGAGATATAGAACTCGGTGAGATATTTCTCAGTGAAGATGCTCACTGCTCTGTATTACTTGAAAATCAGTGCGAAACCCACTGTTTTCATTGTATGAAGAGGTATTATTTTAAATTTATTAATTTTTTAATATAATAAATTAATAATTGTTTGAATATTAACATGTATATGAGTGTGTATATACACACGCATATATATATTATTATTGACGATTATTCCTTTTTTAAGAGAGCGAATGAACTTGAATGCCTTCATGACTTCTTAATCCTCTGGCTGTTATTCTCTCTTATGTTCTTCGGTCCACTTGCTTCATCTTCTTTTCACTATAAGTTCTTGTTCAAAAGTATGTTTTCTAATTCTGGTTTAAATTTTTGCCAAACATGTACATCATTTCCAGTGAGGTTCAGCTGTACGAGGTCTTCTTCTACTTTGGTAATCCATTTGGACTTATTTTTACTAGTGTTTACTATGTCGAAGATTCTTCTTATGATTCTGTTCTTATCCATTCTGTGTATGTGTCCAAAAAATTTTGCTCTCCTTTTTCTGAAAACTGTTGTTACTGTTTCAGTGTGCTTATATAATGCTGAAGATGATTGCTTAATCCTTGTTCCATTTCTGTTCACTGGCCTGAATATTTTTCTGAGGATCTTTCATTCATGTTTTTAAATATCTTTCACTTTAGTCTCTCCATAAATCAGTGTTGTTTCCACTGCTTATAGTGCTTCAGGAAGTATGACTGTGTTATAGTGTCTAATTGTGGCATTGATAGATAATGATTTTTTGTTGTAGTCGTGCCAGGTTAGTCTGTAGGCCTTCTGTAGTTTTGTGGTTCATGTTTGATTTGCTACAAGGTTCAGTCCAGATGGTTGGATGATTTTCCCGAGGTATTAAAAATGGGGGATGCGTGATATTTTCTTAGTGACTTTCAATGGGGAGGTTGTTTGATGGCAACTGTTCAATGAATTTGTTTTCTCATAGGAGATTTTAAGGCCGGTTATCAATTTCATTTAGCTTTTCTATTGTGACATTTGCTTCTTCTCTGCTGCAAGTGAGGATGGCGAAATCATCGGCAAAAGCCAGGCATTAAATTTTCGTCCTCTGTTCTTTTGTTTTACCAATCTATACTCCCTTGATTCATGTCTCCCACATTCTGATTACTTTCTCGAGAATTATATTGAAGAGGAGGTGAAAGACAGTCACCTTGGTAACCGTGACCCCTGTTAGTATTTTAAATGCCTCAGATTTTTCCCATGAATTTGACCTTAGCTGCGGTTTTGGTGAGCGTCTGTTGGATAATTGATCTGGTTTTTTTGTTGATTCCAAACTCTTGTAGAGTGTTAAAAAGGGAGTATATATCGTCAGAGTCATAGGCTTTCTCAAAGTCGACGAAAGTGACCACAGTGTTTCTACAGGATCTGATCTGCAGAATGGTTTTTAGGTTCCAGATCTGTTCAATACAGGAGCGAACTTTGCAGAATCCCACTTGATAATCCCCAACCTGTGGATCTGCTTGTTGTTTCAGTCGATTCAAGTGAACTTTAGAAAGGATTATGTAGGCAACTGAGAGAATTGAAATTCCTCTGTAATTATTTGGGTCCGTCTTGTCCCCCTTTTTATGCAGTGGGTGGATAAGTGCACATTTCCATTCTGAGGGAATTTGTTCAGTCTTCCAGATCTCTGTTATTAAATTGTGAATTTGTTGAAAGAGATTGTCATTGGGTAATTTCCAGAGTTCTGCAGTGATCCCATCTTCTCCAGAGGCTTTGTCATTTTTCAGTGGTCTAATAATTTCAGCCAATGACATCCAGGTCCAGAGGCTGGTCTATATAGATAACAAGTTGGCAAACTCGTCCTCCCGCCAGGGCCGCAGAGGGCAGGGGGGACAAAATCCCTGGGGCCCGAGCTAAGGTGTCTACTGTTAGGAGTGGGTGGTTTAAAGTGCCTGGACAATGCATTTGCCTCGGTGCCTGGTTTGGCTCTCGTTGGCCCTGCCTCCCGCGAACGTATTTCAGTTTGCCAGCAGATCTCTTCTGATGGGCGAGCCAATACAGATGCCTATTGGTCGGAGGCATGTTCTCGCTAAGATATATCTGGTGAGAGTCATTCTCCTGCCAGTCAATATCGCCCATGGTGATAATGGGTATAAAATTATTTTCTATTATCATTATTCATTTACGTATTACTATTTATATTTTAACTTTAAATTATTATATGTATTTAGGTATTTCTATTTTACATTATCATATTTAGTTCACTTACTATTATGAAGCTCATTCTCTACCTAGTAGCTATGCTTACTGCCACGAAGCTCATTCCGTCTCAAGCATTGGCTCATTGCTGAAATACTATTGTTCTCCTATTTCAGACAAATGTCCATCCACTAATTTAAGGGAACTAATTCTTAGTTTTCTGTTAACTTTCCTGTTGATATAACGAATAACATAAAACAAGTTTTAGGGATTGCCCCCTTGACTGTCGGTGCTCATATGATTTCTAGTTTGTTTTTTTCGCTTACCTGTGATTCAGTTTTCTTTAGGAGATAAATTTTCAAATTAAATAGCTTAATCCTGCTGAACATCTCTGCTCTTGAGTTCTTTAATATATAAGGCATTGTACTTAAACCTTAGGAATTATTTCCAATCTTTATTTAACTATACATCATTTGTAAAGGTGCAGCGCTTATTAGTAATTATTATTACTGTTTAGTAAAAGTTCAAGATATTTTTCGATACAACTCCGCAAAATTCGCACCGGCCTCTAGACAATGGACTGTAATTAAAAGTATAAAAGCGAGTGCTCGCAGTCTTGGGGAAATCTTATTCAGAAGATATCAGAACCAGATATTACAGTAAAAACCACTCACCTGGTTGAAGCGGCGGACGTACTTCCGCGTCCCTTTGGAGGCCTCCAAAAGAATCGCGGGCGAACGAATGACTCTCGCAGCTGAAATACTTGAGCAGGATATCCTCTTCTTGAATCACCACTTATTAATAGGGGATATTAAGTCTTTATTAATAACACGGAAAACAAAACCACTTTGAGAAAAAGAAAAGAGTTTTTGGAAGGCTATCTTAGCCTTGGTCATAAAAATGAAAGAAAACCAAAGGGCCTTGGACATAGAAAAGCTTGTTTACAGGAAAGCAGGAAGCAGAAGAGTGAGAACGATTGAGCATGTAGGGATTAGGGCATGCGATAAGGGCAGTTATCTAGTAATTTTATAGAGTGCGTGACTATGTAGGGTATATTACAGTTTTTCTCCTTTCCCCCCCTCACAAAAGCGCCGATTTGCGTGAACAATTACTGTTGGTTAATTGAAAATTGGACGCAAAATCGGAGAGAAATATGAAGAGGAATGACAAATTATTGTGCGCCTACATAATGAGTTATGGTCGCTTAGAGAAGTGAACAGACCTCACTCCAAGACACCATTGAAAGGTTTAGAATGAAAAAACTTTTGAATATATAGAGAGAACAGGACAAAAAAGAAAAAAAATACTCTGAAAATGAAAGATATATCACCAGGAAAGTTAATAGAAAACTATGAATTAGTGGATGGACATGTGTCTGAAATAGGGGATTAATAGAATGTTTCAACAATGAGCCAAGGCTTGAGACAGAATGCGCTTCATGACAGAACAGCTAGGAGAAAACCACCAATAAAGAATAATAAGATATCAAAGTGCCAAAGAACATATAAAATTTGATTACGACCTTTGGAATAGGATAATATTTACTGATGAGAGTAAAATTCAGAGGAGCCAAAAAGTATGGAGAAAAAAAATACAAAAATGGAAATAAGAAATATAGCTCCAATAGTTAAGAATAGTGAGTTATGTGCTGGGGTTGTTTAAATGCTGCTGGAGTGGAGTGGAGTGTGGTGTCTTGAATTTATCATAACGGACTATATAAAATATATTGAGGTAATAAAAAGAAATCTTCCAATCAGAGCTGAAAAATTTGGGATTGAAAATAATTACATTTTTCATTAGGATAATGATCCCAAGCTTGGAATTCCAAAATGTGGATCCTGAAAAACACCAAAGTGGATGGTCACTCCCCCGCAATCACACTAGACAGTAACCCTATTGAGCATTTGTGGAAATACCTATATATATAGATAGATATATATAGATAGACCTATAGATATAGACCTGGTCGAGCGTCGCAGACCACGAAAAGAAGATCCACAACCACCACCTGTCATAGTACGCTTCCTGAGACAGACACTCGGGGACGATCTTCTACAAAAAAGAAAAGTGAAGAGACTTTTTGACGAGAGATTTGGGATGGCAGGATAATGACGCCCACCACATATATCTCGACGAAGAAATGACTTCTACAAACAGAAATTTATATTGGCTCGCCCGCCAGAAGAGGTTGGCGGGAAAAATTAAATATGTCTGGTTTTCTGCCGAGAGGGTTCGATGTCGAAAAGATGATGGCCACCCAGTTGTTATCATAGACCAGTCTCAAGACCTCGACGCCTTCTGACTTTTCGAAACCTGTCAACTTATCTGCCTTCTTCAGTCTATATTAACAGGCTTTGCTCTACGGTTCTTGTTATATCACTTTTCAATTATTTTTTATTATTTTTATTTTATTCTAGAAAATTTAAATATCTTTTGTTGTTTCTATTATTATACATTTTTGATTTTCAATTTTTATTTTCATACTCTTAGTACTTTCATTCATATTTTATTACTATTGCTATTATTACTTTCATACTTGATCGCTTAATTGGAGTCTTACCAATTATCTGAAAGCTTGCATCTTCCAATCAAATTCCTTCCTTCTCCCCATATCCTCAAAATGACCGATGTCCTAACTACCTGTCACATAAATGCCCAATCCTTATCTGCTCATTATGACGAATTCCTACAGTATTTTACCCGAAATTCCCACCATATCACCACAGTGTCTGAAACTTGGCTCAAACCTTTCATTCCCTCTTCCCTAATTTTCCTTCCTAATTATACCAAATTAACTAACATACTTAAATCAGAACTTAAAAAACTAAAACTTCAAATTTTACAGAAACAAACTGAACAACTATCTGTTTCCGACAAATCATTATGGACCACTACCAAAAGACTTTTAAAATTTAAATCCTTCAATCATCCTCTCCTTACTCCAGCTCAAACCTGGACCAAATCTGATTCAGAAAAATCTGAGTTATTTGGTGAACAGTTACATAATACATTTATACCTCTTTCTAACATCCTAAATCCTTACCATGTAGAACGTATTGAAGCAGAACTGACTATTTCTCTCCAAATGACCTTTCCTCCTAAAGCCTTCCACCCTTCAGATATAATAGCCATAATCTATAGATTGCCCTCCAACAAAGCTCCTGGACATGACCTTATTACCTCAAGAATCCTCAAATGTCTACCAAGGAAAGCAGAATTACTCCTAACTTACATTTATAACACTGTCCTCCGTACAACATGTTTTCCCGATTCCTGGAAATTATCAATTATAAAAATGATCCCAAAACCTAAAAACCCACCAGAAAATCCTTCCTCATACAGACCTGTTGCTATCATGGGCAAAATCCTTGAAAAGCTCCTTTTGAAACGCCTTTATCCCTTCCTTGATTCCTATCACATTATTCCTGATCACCAGTTTGGATTTCGTCAGTTTCACTCCACTACCCCCAGCAGTGCCATCGCGTGGTGGATGTTATCTCATATGCATTGGAGCACAAGATGTATTTCACAGGTGTCTTCCTTGACGTTGAACAGGCCTGTGACCGGGTTTGGCATCCAGGACTACTTTATAAACTTTGCCAATTCCCTCCATTTACATATTTCTTCATCCTCCGTTCCTACCTTTCTGATAGAGTATTTAAAGTTAACCATAATTCTACATACTCATCTATCTTTCCTCAGACCGCTGGTATTCCACAAGGTAGTATCCTGGGCCCCATTCTTTATACCGTGTATACAGCTGATATCCCAACTCATCCTAATACTATCCTTACAACCTATGCTGATGATACCAGCGTGTTATCAGTCAATGACAATCCTATAGCTGCATCCCAAACACTCCAGTCACATATCAGTTCCATTGAAGAATGGTGTCATAACTGGAGAGTTAAGATAAATCCTATAAATCCCAGCAAATAACCTTTACTCTCCGTCGAAAACCTACCTCATCCTGTCCTGTATCCTTTAATGGTCTACCGCTAAATAATGTGCAACAAATACGATACCTGGGATTTTATCTGGACAAGAGACTTACCTGGAACCCTCACACAAGATTGAAAAGACAAGAAGCTGCACGTCGATTTCGACTGCTACAACAGTTACTAGACAAATGTTCAAATCTCCCGATTCACCACAAGAAACTCATCTATATGACGATTATCAGACCTATTTGGACTTACGGTATAGAATTGTGGGGATCCACTAAACCATCGAATTCTTCCCGCATCCAATCATTCCAATCGAAAATCCTTAATGCTCCTTACTTTATCACAAATGAATTAATCCTACTTTGTCACAAATGAATTAATCCATAATGACCTTAATATCCCATATGTCGCCGACTTGGCACAAACCAGATACCTCTCCTTTCATAATAATCTCACTCCTCATCCAAATCCACTTGTTGCACAACTTGCTTCCCGTTCCATTCCTGGTAATCCTCCGAGGCGCCCGAAAAGAAGATCCTTTCTCGTGATCTTCTTTTGTAATTATTTCATTAGAGTACTACCAATGGGTAGTTCCTCTATAAGTTCTAATCACGCCATTATTTGTATTGTATACAGCATATTTACTAAATGTGTTTTTATTAATACAGTTGTAAATTTCAATTAATAAAAGAGTAAGACTAAGTTTTCCTTCCTAACTACACACTTATCCGCCATGACCGGGTTGGCCGGACGGGCGGTGGTGTAAGTTTATTGGTCCATGAAATCCTCAAGTTCTGAATTCTTGAACGTTCACATCCAACTGATCTACCACAAATAGAGTTCCTTCTAATTGAAATTTCCTATAAAACTTTCCATCTTCTGTATGTGGTAGTTTACCGCCCACCCCATGTTCCTTTTGACCCATCTTTTGAGACTTCCCTGTACAACTACGTTTCCTTTTATGCTAATGTCATTATTTCTAGGGACCTGAATTCTAATTTCCTTTCTGACTCACATGATAAATTGTTCCTAGAAAACCTCTTTTTTCCCCTACATCTCTTCGCCGTTCCATTCCATCCTATCCTATACTTCCTCCTCTGATACTTGGCTTGACCTAATCATCATTGATTCGGCAAAAAACCTCCTCTCTTCTTCTCAGTTACCTGTTCCTTTCCTTTCTTCTCATGATCTGATTCAAATATCATACAATACTCTAGCACCTCCATTCCTTCCAAAAACTATTGCATTCCGCAATATAGAATTCTTAACCCGTGAGAAGATCCTTCCAGACCTTGAAGCACAGAAGTGGGCTGAAATTTACTCCTCCTTGATTGATTCCATGGTAAACATCCTCACCACTAACCTCCTAAATATCCTTGATATCCATGCACCCCTCAAATCCTTCTCAGTTCATCGTCGCCCTGCTCCTTGGATAACTTCAGAAATAAAGCAGCTCCAAAGAAACCGAGAAGCAGCCCGAAGATGCTCCAGACGCACGAGGATGACTACCAAAGGTTCAAGATGCTTCGTAACTCAACACAAGCCTCGATTCGTCGAGCAAAATCCAATTATTACCATGAAGCCCTCTCCTCTGCTCCTGATCCCAAATCGAAATGGCATATCCTCCGTAAACTTCCACTCTGTGATTCCCTTGTATCCTCATCTACCTATCCTGTATCTCCCGATGAATTAAATTCATTTTTTGTTTCCGCCTTTTCTCCTGATTCTCTTCATCCTTTCTCCTATTTAATTCCAGCTCCGACATTCAATGATTCTAATTTTTATTTTTCCGATATCTCCCCCTCTGAACTTATTTCCTCCATAATGAATTCCCATTCCAATTCTATGGGCTCAGATGATATTCCCACTAAACTAATAAAGCTATGTATACCCAAAATCATACCAGTCCTATTCATTTATAGTTTTTCCCTCCAAAATTCAGTTTTCCCAATCTCATGGAAAAAAAGCATTAATTCATCCTATAAATAAAACATTAAACCCTATATCTCCTATATCTGCACCACCCAATTTGCTCTCCTAAAAATCACTAATGACATATTTACCGCAATAGATGATAACAAATTAACCGTCCTGTTACTCCTTGACTTTTATAAAGCCTTCGATTCCCTTGATCACTCTATCCTATTCTCCAAATTAAAATCATTAAACTTTTCCTACAGTTCCATCCGCTGGTTTCAATCTTTCCTATCTCACTGTTCCCAAGCAGTTAAAATACCAAACCATCCCCTATCTTCTTTTCTTACTCTTACTTCAGGTATTGCTCAGGGATCCAGTATTTCTCCTCTCCTTTTCAATTCCTACATTAATGATCTTCCTTTCTAATTCAATTTATCACTGTTCCTACCACCTCTATGCAGATGATTCCCAAGTCTATCTCTCCTTCTCCCCTTCTGAGCTGTCCACTGCTTTCGCTAAAGTTCAGGAAGACCTGGACAGAATCAGTGCCTGGGTGACCTTAAATAAATTACAACTTAATGAAAAGAAGACTCAGGCCATTATAATAGGCTTTAGCTCCCTCCTTAATTCCTACTCACAATACCCTCCTTTAACCTTAAATAATCATCCTATCTCTTTCTACTCCTCTAAAAAATCTCGGGATTGTTTTTGATCAAACCCTTTCTTGAAAACCTCAGATTGCCCAAATTTTCCGCCGTTCCATAGGCCTTCTCAAATTATTCCACCGAAACCGTTACCTTCTTCCCCAGTCAAACTGTAAGCTTTTAGTTTTTATGGTTGTCTGGGTTACTGTGGCCTCTCGACGATTCTCGAGGACAGACTGAAGGGAATCATGAACTGCTTCGTCAGGTTTGTCTTTGGTAGTCCGAGGTGTTCCCATGTTTCCCACCTCTATTCCCAACTAAATTAGCTCTATCCCACTTTCAATAAACAATATTTCCATGGAACATTCCTGTACCAAATTATCAATACCCTTCAACCTTTTTATATTTACAATAAGCTTCAATTCAGATCTGCAATCAATCCAATACATACAAGATCCCGTCTTTCTGATCTGTATACCCCATCCCATAGAACACATTCCAACTCTGTTGTTCTGGAATAATTGAGATTCCTTTTAATACAAATTTCACTTTCCATGAATATAACATTGGGTACTTCTATTGTATATACAAATCTAATCACTGTACCAAAAGATTTTTCTATATTATTTTTTTCTTATTTAATTTTATCTTCTCTAATTTGTAGAATGTTATCTTATTTTCTTTTCTGTTTATTTAAATATCATCTATGTACATAGTGTCATTAATGTATTATTGTTTTTCTTTTTTTTTATCTCATTATGTCTCTGACCAGATTTAATTTATTTATACCTTTACTTATCTGTTATTCTTAAGGGACGTTGTTATTATTATTAATTATTTTTCTATTCTATTCTAAATTCAAAAATATATTTATTGATAAAAGTGCTAATGTATACATTAAATGGTCTTATTGTTTGAAATCAATCCTATGAAATAATGCTAATATTTGTTATTTCTTATGATTTATGGCAGGTGTACAAATACTTTTGACTCTGACTGTATATACATACTTAAACAGTGTGCATTCTTTTAAATACACCACCAATCATCTCGACTTCTTATTATATCCACAGATAATTCTACCTACACCATTTTTATATTAAGAATTGTAAACTTTGGTCATTTTTTTAGTATTGCTGCCGGGGAACCATGTCCCCTCTGTGACAGAGTTAAATTCTGCAGTGGAAGATGCCAAAAATTGGCATTGAGCACATTCCATTTGATTGAATGTCCAATACTCCAAACTCTATGGAAATCTGGCATATCCATTACATGTCTCATGGCTCTTAGAATAATAAGCCAGCAAAATCCAAAATACTTTGCTGACTTGGAAAATATATTGATGGTATTATATTCATAATCTATCAAAATCATAATTTAAAAGTAAAGGTGATTGATTCTAATTTTTATGTTTGTTTTATACTAGGAAAACAACAAAAATCAACCATGGAATAAAAAACAGTACTCATTTAAGGACTACTGCACTGTAAATCAATTGGTGCGACATGAAGAAAAGAGAACAATAGATGCTCTGATACATAAGGCTTATATAGCTGTGTGTTTTTATTCCGCTGTCTAGAGGAAACAAGTTATTTCAAAGGTTAATCAAGTTAATTTATGCACATTTTTTTTCACTTTGAAAATTTACTTTGATATAATGTGAATATAATACAATGGAGAATGTGATTTAGATAAAATGAAAACATGAGAAAGAAAGACTAAAAAAATATTAATGCATTTTATAATTGAAGTGCTAACAATTAGTTTTAAGCTAAAGAAATATTCATATCTGGCTTTTCTTAGGCATTAACAATTATTTCATATTTGTATTATATTTTACAAAATAGACTGAAGAAGGTACTATAGGGAGTCAATATACCTACAAAATATTTAAACTAAAATAATATAAAAATAATTAGTGAAATATATGCATTGGAACCTCACTGATCTAACCCTTATAGATCTGTACTTATAGATGGAGTTCTGTGGCATGAAGGACAATAATAGACATTATTGATTAAATTGTTAAATCGGTTTACATCAGGAATCAAGTATATTTGGAAAGTAAGTTAAATGCACCTCTTAGCCACAATTTTGGCCATAGAAAGCCTGTTTGATTAGAGATACAGAATGACATTTGGCTTTAACAGAAGAGATTCTTGATTTTGATTAGTAAAACCTCCTCTTGTTGAACTGACTAATTTCAAACTTTTTTTTTTTTTTTTTTCACTTTTATTTTTGAATCCACACCTGTCAAAAAAAAAAGAAAATTGACAATCAGCGGATGTGCTGAAATGATGATATTAACATAATTGGCATGTTAGGCATGAGGAGAGATAGTACCCAGTGGCACACCTTCCTTGTCTTTGGTTAACTTCTATAAAAGTAAGTCTCTCATCCAGTTTCTTTTCAGTCTCCTCCTGGTATTCTCCGGCATGAGAGGTGTGGCCATACTATCGATGAATTTGTTTGGGTGCCCCTTTAATTTTTCATGGAACAGTCGGTAGTGGGTCCGTATGTATTCAATAACTGTTGGTATTTGTAAGTCGGTGTGTATAGTTGTATTGTTAACGTACCATGGTGCTTGTGTTATTAGTCTTAATGTCTTGGATTGAAAAGTTTGTAATCTTTTTATGTGTGTCTGTTTAGCAGATCCATAAATTTGTGATGCGTAGGTCCATAAAGGTTTTAGTAGATGTGTGTAGGTCATTAATTTTTGTCTTGTATGTAGTTTTGATTTTTTCCTGAAAAGTGAGTACATCAGTTTCAGTCTCATATTTAATGATGTCCGTTTCTTCTTAATATGTTGGCCCCATGTCATTCTCCTATCGAATGTAAGTCCTAAATATTGTATTTTGTCCGTTTGTGGAATTGGGATATTGTCAATGTAAACGGGAGGGCATGTTTCGTGTCTTAGAGTAAACGTAATGTGTTGGGACTTATGGTGATTTAGTCGTGTCTTCCAAAGTTTACACCAGTCTTGTATATCTTGTAGGTGGTGTTGCAAATTCAATGATGCCTGTATTGGATTTTGGTGTCTAGTAATTATAGCTGTGTCGTCTGCGTATGTGGCTGTAAGAGTCTCGGAACTTTGAGGAATGTCATGTGTGTATAGTATATATAATAGTGGTGCTAGTATCGATCCCTGAGGTACACCTGCCAGAATTGGGTGAATAGATGAAATCCCTGAACCATATCGAACAGAGAAAAATCTGTCAGAGAGGAAAGACTGAAGAATAAGATAATAGGTAGGTGGTAGAGTAGTCTTAAGCTTGAAGAGAAGCCCCTGGTGCCAGACTTTGTCAAACGCTTGAGTGACATCCAGAAACACTCCGGTTGCATATAATTTCTGTTCTAGTGCCGTCGAAATGTAGTCAGTCACTCTGTGTAACTGTTGAGTGGTTGAGTGTAATTTTCTAAATCCAAATTGATGGTCGGGAATTATTTTGTTGTCAGTTAGTATGTCTAACAATCTTGGATACAATAATTTTTCGAATAGTTTGGAACATGTAGTAAGTAAACTTATTGGTCTGTAAGACGAAGGGCTGCTTATGTCTTTGTCTGGTTTTTTGATCATGGTTATATGAGAATATTTCCACTGTATGGGGAATTTTGTTGTCCTAAGTATTGAATTGTAGATCGTCGTGAGGAACACTAGAGCCTTTCTAGGCATTCGCCGGAGCACCTCAGCGTTAATTAAGTCATGTCCAGGGGATTTTCTTCTTGGTAATTGCCTTATTTGTTCTGCAACTTGTGAAGGTTTGAAGGAAGGCGGTGGTGGAGTGAGTTGTAAAGGTGTATCTAATGTGTTTTGTACTAAAGTGTCGTGTTCCAATATTGTGAAGTCAGTATGTGGTTTAAAAACAGAAGAGAGATAGATAGCGAAAAGTTCAGATTTTTCCTCGTCCGACACAGCCCAAGAACCATCCTCGTTTCGAAGTGGAGCTGACACCTCACGATGTTTTAGGAGATTTCTTGTATGCCTCCACAAATTTCCATCGTCAGCCGAAAGTTTGTTCATGTAATTTTCATAATTTGTGTTTTTAAATTTGTTAATTTGCCTTTTGAGCTCATTATTTAGTTGGTTAAACGTTCTTCTGTCCGATGGAAGTCTGTTAGTCTGCCATATTTTACGGGCCCTTCTCTTTGCTCGGATTAACTCCCTAATGTACATTGGATAATTAGGTAAGTTCTCTGGTTTTGAAGGCTTGGGTACAGACGAGAACCATGCGGCATCTTGCATATTTTGAGTAAATTTTTCCACTGCTTCTTCTAGTTCTTCTTGGTTTTTGATCGAGACTGGAACAGAGAGATTGGTGTTCAAATAATTTCTGAACGAATCCCAGTCCATATAACCTCTTATTAGTGTGGGTCTTTTTTGTGCTTCAGATGGCTCTTCGAAGAGAACCATATGTACAAGAGAATGGTCAGAGCAAAGATCAGGGCTAGTATTGATGATGTGTCGTACGGTTCTTAGTCCTTTAGTGATGAAAAAGTCTAGTAAGTCAGGAGTTTTCCGTCTAGAGGTAGGCCAATAAGTCGGTGAATTTGGGGTTATAGTGTCTAAGGAAAGTTCGTGGAGGGCATGTGAAAGATTTCTGCCTCTTGGAGTACACAACCTCGAGCCCCAAGCTTGATGCTTAGCATTATAATCGCCGCCTGCGATGAAGCATCTTCCTAACCGCTTGAAGAAATCCGAAAACATAGAAGATGTCAGGGTGTACCTAGGGGGACAGTAAATCGCAGCGAATGTGATTGTATGATGTTTGGTATATAATGTGATTCCTGTGGATTGAATATGTGGTGTAATGGGTAAGTCTATAGCGTTGTGTTTAAGATTAGTCCTGATAATTATAGCTGTACCTCCGTGTGCAGTTTTGTCAGGGTGGTCAGTTCTGTAAATAGTGTAGTCAGGAATGTAAATTTTTGATTGTGGTGTAAGGTGAGTTTCAGTTATCAGTGCTAAATCAATTCTTTTTTCGTGTAAGTAAAAGTCTAGTTCAGTGCAGTGTTGTTTAAGTCCGTTAGCGTTCCATAGGATTATGGATAGGGAGCCAACTGTCAAGTTACTGCTGTGGGCCATAAACAGAACACAGGGCTTGTGTAGCTTGGGATAGCTGTTGAAGGAGACTGAAAAGAGGCTGGATTAAGTTATTTATTCCATGAATCATGGTATATAAATTATTATCAACTGGAGGTGTAGGCTGGTTAATACCCCTCCTCATACCTGTACAGGTTTGCTGGTGCTGATGGATAACGACCGGAGCTGGTTGAGGTAGTGGCATAGGTTGATTAGGTCCGGGAATCGTCTCTGGTTCCGAGCGGTGATGGCGCTGCCTTATTGGAGGGAACTCATGTATTCTCGGAGGTTCTTGAGTAGGCCTAGTAGTGTTGATTGGAGAACGTTGATTTCTCAAACTCCGTTGAGCCCTGAGGTCTCTCAGCGTCTGACACCCTCTGTAATTGGCTGGGTGTTGACCACCACAATTTGCACATGTTGCGGGAGTGTCTCTGGTTTTGATGCAGGAGCTGGTTTCGTGGAATTCACCACATCGTACGCATCTTGGTCGGTGATTACAGTACGTTTTAGTGTGCCCATATTGTTGACACCTAATGCATTGGGGAATGCTTCTCTTTTTGCGTGGTTCTTCTATTTTAATTCTTGTGTAATACATGTATTCTGTATTAAATATTTCTTGTCTAAATGTATTTTTTGTTATATCCACAAAGAACATAGGTAGTGGCTTTTTGAATCTTGAAATCACGTTGACTATGTTTGTGGCTTCATAACCTAATTCTTTTAATTCATCTTTGATTATGTTCAAAGGTGTTGCGTGGTGTAGGTTTTTTATGACGATTCTAGGGCATCTTTCCTGAGGAAGCTGAAAAGTATGAAAATCCGCTCCTTCTGATCGAAGGCACGTGTTAATTTTTCGGTATGTATCTGGTGTAGCTGGTACACAGTCACGCCTTTAGGTGTTGACTTAGTGTCGAATGTTTTGGGACCAGCTACCTTTTCTAAGAATGAGATGAGGGCAGGAAAGTTTTCAACCCCGTTTATAAAAATTGGTGGGATTCTGTCATTTTGAGCGGGCGTACTTGTATTTACTGAATCTAGGTTAGGATTTTGAGTGAGAGCCTGAAAACTATTGAAAGTTGGGATGGGGGCTGTTTTTATCTATACGTTTTGGTTTTCGTGGCTCACTATCTGCATCAATAGGTCTTTTTCGACTTACCACTAGTTGCCATGAGCCGTTACAATCCCCAGTATCACTGTTTATAGCCTCCATATCACTTGCCTGTTTTTCAAGAGACTCAGCCATTTCTGGCTCTGGAGCCCACTCTGTTATAATTGTCTGGTTTCTAAACTAACAGTTACACTATTTGTTTACAAACTAAAAACATGAATTTCACTAATAAATAATACTTTTTAAAGAGACAAAAAAGTTACACTTTACACAGTTAGGTTATCACCATATGATCAATTTCAAACTTAAAAAATTTATTCAATGATAGGAGTAATTTAAAATTTTATTAGCATTTCTGTTACAAATTAAATTTTTTATGTAGTAATCCTTATACAGTTTCATATTTGACTCATTTTGAATAGCTTAAATTTCTTTATATCCTTTTCCAAAAAAGAGACGAGTTTAAGAAATAAAGAAATAATAATGAGAGATTAGATTAAGAAATCTTGGTATATGGTACTCCAGTTTTCTAGAGAAGTTAATGTGTAGCAATTTTTAAAATATAATGATCTTTACATATTAACTTTAACATACATGTATTTATTTAGTTATCCCTTCTAATTGTGTTTATCCAGTTTTATGTTCTTCCATAGTATTTTCTTCTTTAATTTTATCCACACCAGTCAAAAGGATAAATTGACGAAGAGCATTATGTGTGACAAGAAAAAATGGCATTAACATGCCAACACCTAACGGCATGAGGAAGAATGATACCAATGGTAACTCTTCCTTGGCATTCATCAACTTGAAGATTTAAATTGAAATCTTAAAGAATTTTTTTTACTTTAAAATTTTTATTTGGACCTGTAATACAAATTGCAATCAGCAAAAGTAATGCAATATACAATAATCATTGCATGGGAGGGCATGAGAGAGAGATAGCACCCAGTGGTGCACACTCCTGAACTTCAGTAATTTTAAGTGTTACTCTAGGACAGGGGTCTCCAAACTGTTCAACCTTAGGGCCATATTGATTACTTCCAAAGGTTCAAAGGGCCAAAAACGGTTTAATTTTCCGGTAAGTATCTATAATTTCTAGATTACACGCCCTGAGTGAGGATAAGGAGCATAAGCTTGCTAAATTTGTTAGTTCAATCACTATTGTGTTGTACAGTATTTCCACGACCATGAAACGTGATGACATGGGTGGTTACACGCGGATATGGGTAATTTACCCTGTCTATCCTTTGCTAACAGATAGCTCTCAAATCGTGTTAAAAATCCATTGGTTCGAGAAAGTCCTGGTGAATTCACTTCTAGATGACAGTTATTCGGCTGGACGGATTTTGGAAACAAAATAAAGGCGAAAGCCTGCACATTCAAGGCGAAAGCTCAAGTGTATGCGCGGGACGGATTGATGACTCTGGTGGGCCGGATTTGGCACGTGGGCCATAGTTTGGAAACCCCTGCTCTAGGAGATCTCTCATCCAGCTCCTCTTTAGCTGACACCATGCTACTTCAAGGATATTTTTTGTATACATGTTTTGTACTAGTCTGTTTATGTGTCCATTAAATTTGTCATAAAACTGTTTGTAGTGCTTACGAATATGATTCGTTTAAAGATATTTAAATTTTTATTTTACACTTTGATAAAACAGATTATTCTCAATAGTATTTTTTTTATTTTTCTTAGATGTACCAAACAACGTACAGAAGTATTGTACTCTCATTGGAGGATTGCTGTTGCAGAACCTGCAATTGTTACAGTTTAATGCACATGAAATTTTCGATTTACAAAGCTCAGAGTTAGATTTGTCCAAGAGCAAATCCTATTTTATAGGAGGTGGTTTGTACCCCACCTTGGCATTATTTAACCATTCGTGTGATCCATGTTTTGTCAGGTAATTCAAGAGTATTGAATTACACATTTTTATTTATTTATAATTTTAAAATATTTATTTATTAGTTGTAATTACTTTTACTTTTAGGTATTTTCAAGGTACTAAAGTCTTCGCAAAAGCAATAAAACCAATCAGAGCTGGTGAAATGGTATCTGAGAATTATGGACCAGTTTTTACTGAAGTAGATAAAAATAAAAGACAAACTGAACTGCGGGAAAGGTATTGGTTTGATTGTAAATGCATACCTTGCACAGAAGAATGGCCATTACTAGAAGATATGGACAACAATGGATTAAGGTTTCGGTGCGAAAACAAGAAATGCACTAATGTAATAATTGTGCCCACAACTACAACTGAGTTTATAATCAAATGCTCATTATGTGGTAAAAATATAAATATTTTAAAGGGGCTAAAAGTTCTTCAGGTAAGCTAATTGACTACAAAATTATTTAATATAACTAAAATTTAGCTAGAAAAATTTATAAATATATACTGACAACAAGAGATAATAGTGTTTAAATCTCAAATTAAAAAAAAAAAATTGTAGCTAGTAAAGAGTTCAAGAATGTTTCGGTAAAACTTTTTTTTTCCCCTGTTCAGGTTAGAACCTTAAAACAAATCAATTTAACAGTCAACAATAACTACACAACACATTATACTATTTTAAGGCTGGGCGCACACAGGTCCACATTTCACCTGAAGAAAAATGTTTCGCAACGTTTTGTTGCGAGCGTTTTGCTTCTTTGCTCCTCCAGTGAGTGGGAGGTTTGCACGACGCAGCATTTTGTTTCAAGCAACATGTTGCGTCAACACAATATTATTTGTATTGTTCCTCTACAGTAGTGGCGCAATTAACATGGGTGACGAGGAAGTCAAAGTAGCTATTGCTCTATGGCAGTTTTTGCAAATGCTGGACTCAAATCAAAGGAAACATTGGGTTCACCCAATCAGTCAGAAGAGAGACATTAAGTCTTTGCCCGGACGCACACTGATCCAGCATTTCACCTGAAGCAAATGTTGCAAAACAAAATGTTTTGCTGGGTACGAGCGCTCCGTGTATTTCATAGGAGTCCCACACACTGGAGGAGCAAATGTTGCAAGGTGTTTCACAACGCCTTGGAACATGCAGTTGTTCGAAGCCTGGATCCAATACAGCACGATGCTTGATGTTTCAAGGAGCAAAATGTTCTGCGCATGCACCAACCCCCTTCGACTACCCACCACTACATCCTCAGAAAACCCTCTGACTACCACCCTTCCTCAGATCTCAGAAAAAAATTTATGAATGGATTGATAATGAATATTTTTCAATTGAAAGTTGATTTATGAATAAAAACATCAGGAATAATATTTAAAAAAAAAAGAACGATAATTGAATAAGAATCTCTCGTATTTATTGAAACATTTACTACTTGGCACTTTTTCTTTTATATAATTCGATTAACATTTTTTTGTTTACAGGTAGATATTTTGAAGTTTTTTTTGTTTGGTTTTTTAGTTTTGCACAATAAAAATAAAACGAAATCTCAATCGACATTTGATAAAATTTATTTATTTATTTGATTGCCTCTACCCTTCAGAGTCATTGGCAGTTCATCTTCAATTTGTTATCTCCTATATCCGTCCATAAAACCTGATAGCCTTTAAAAAAAAAGCAAACAATGACTTCACTGATTTTTCGTCATCTTGTAAGATTTCTTTCAGTGTATTTGAAATTTTAAATCTCTCCCCTCAATTTTAAATTAAATTGATAACTGGATGGAAAAATTTCATATATTTACTGAAAAAGTTTCTTCCTTTCAAAAAATGTTTTTCCAATAACTTTTTGTTATTGGTAACTTTTAACTTTTTGTTAATCGATGGTTGCAAAAAAAGTTACTATTGAGCAATAAACTTTTTTTCTTGTTTCATTTCTCTTAATAAAAATATTACTGCCCCTCAATAATAAATACCAGGAAATGGTAGTTAGGGGCCTAATATTTTTGCCATTAGTTTTAAAACTACTGATAATTTAAAAAATCTTATTCTACGACCTGTGTAGATAATTGTCCTTTACCTGGAGGATTACATGGCTCGATTTCTACTTAATAAAAGATAAAATTGTTTCGTACTCAGTACAGTTTCCATTGAATAAACTCGTCCATCGCACAGTGGGGTATTTGCTTTCAAATGCTAGCCAATAGTCCATTTTATAAAATTTATCTCAAACGTAAAGGAATTAATGTATGAGATAGTTAAATAGTCTGTCAACAATGTATAAGTCTAATTCCTTTGCCTGGATCATCTTTGAACCAGATATAACACTACAAAGTCACCACTCTATTTATGCTCTCACTTTTTAAATTTCATCAGGATATTTATCTGTGTAAAAAGTAATTTTTCTAGAGTTTGGAATTTTTTTTAGAAAAGTTTGATTATGGGTCAATCTGAAGCAGGTAAGTGAGTAAATATTTATCATTCTTTAGTAATAATTAGATCATTTGTAATTTAGTTAGACCACAAAGGCATTTTTAGTGTCAAATTTAAAAGAATATGAATGTTTTTGTTATACTTCTTAGCATTTCCAATCACTTTTTTTTATATCAACATAAAGAGGAATTATTTAGCTTTAAGAATATATAATCGGTAATCGCGGATTAATGCATGTACATGCCAGTTAATGTCTGTTTTTTTTTTTTTTTGTTTGTTTAATGTGATTGTTTTTGAGATCATTTTTAATATTACTTTTTTTTTTTTTGCCTTTTAGGACCTTTGGAAGTCAAAATAATGACTAGAAAAAATGTATTTGACATCATATGTCAAAAAAAATTACCTTAATTATAAAGTTCAGTTAGAATATGCCCAGAATATTTTGTTAAAATTTGAGGATTACTCAAAAAAAAACAAATAAATGAAATCAAGCTTAATTTTTCTCATTTTCAGCCACAGTTTTAACAAAAATGCCATCACACAAAAAAGAAGATATTTTTGTCAAAATTAATGAAGTATTCAAGATTCAAAAAATGAAGACTTCAAGGTGTATTATTGTTACTAATGGCAAAATGCATTAAAGAGATTTGAAGAATCCAGAACTTTGCAAATGATTATGACTCTGATGCAAACATATTTCAAACTTCACTCGTGCCCACTGCAGTTAACTTGTGGATTATGTGAAAAGCGAGTTGTTTGACAGAATCTAACACCATCCTCGCCGTGCTTTTGCTGTCCCATCAGAATTAGGTTTGTCAAGGATAACGCAGACATTACGAATAAAGAAATACAATATATTCAAAATTCATCAAACCAGTTAGAAGAATCAACAATTGTTTTGGGACAAGGATTGTATAATGTGAAGCATACATTGTTACTGAAAATAGTTTATGCTAAAGTGAGTAATGCTGCAACTCAAACTCAACGTCTAGTCTACAAATGAAATGAAATGTTATATATGTGGTTGAACATTTAATGAGTTGTTATCTAATATTAATAATTTTTTTTATTTATTTAAAACAGCAAAAAACATATTATTTTCTTAAAGCCTATTTCTATTTTCATATATAACCTATTTTTCAACATATCTGATCAAATGAAATGAATTAAACATCAGAAATATTTTTGGCCTAGAAAATCAGTCAAATACCCCACTGTTCAAATCTATGATTATTTTTGATAAACGTATGGGAATCTTATGCTGGGTTGCTTATGCTAGTAAATATTAATATTTTTTATTGATTGTAAATTTATATTAAAAACATGATGCAGGGAGTTTTAACCCACTTACAAGGGGAGGACACACTCAGTCTCTCAGGGATCTTGTTGGCAATTTTTTTGGAGGCTCCTGGTCAAAAAATATTAGACACATAATTTGCTGTTCCGACCAATGGGCCCTAGAAGCCGAGAAAAAAAAATAAAATAGCATTAAACTAATTTATTTTTTATCTCGAGTTTAAAAAATGATATCGACATGATTCTTGCACCAAGATTTTCAGTTTTGATTGCGAATTAAAGGAAAAATACAGTCGCTCCATAGATTTTGGTTTAGGTTAATTAAATTCTAAAAAAATGATTAGTTTTTCAAGCAAACTACCTCTGTAGATTTTTTCACACAAAAATTGAGGTCAGATTCTAATTCAGCACCCTCAAAAACATTAAAAAACGGTTATTCAACAAAATCAAAAAATATCATTTTTTTCACCCTCTTCCAGGAAAATGAAATTTTAAAACCGATTATTGGTTACATACCTTTAAATCGTCATTACTTTGTCATGCAATTCACTGTTTGGTATCGCTGGAAAGAGGAGGGTCTCAGCTTTCTTTTGATGTATATAAATGTAAAATTCGATGAACAAAAACCTATTAAAAAAATTGGAAAATCCGAAAAACATTTTGATTTTTAACTTGAGTTTGAAACCAGATAGGATGATGAAACCAAATACATTTCAAGCGTATTACCACCCTATATTTTGTGTAAAAAAATAAAGTTGATACGTAAAACCGTCTAAGCGTAATTCACGTTTTTATCAATTTAAACAAAAGTTGCCTACCATTTATTTGGTCAGGCAAACTTTGAAGCTTACAAACTTTTATTTTTTCTATTTGGATGAAATTTCGTATTTAAGGGTTCTCTTGAATGCTGAATTCAAATCCGATATCGGTTCTTGTGAAAAAATTATATTGAATATACTTCACTTGAAAAATTTTAGCTTTTACACTGTAAAATGTGATAGAAAATTCTTTTAGCCCTAGAATTCCATCTCAACGCCCTCAAAACTCAGGAAACGTATGTATATTATTTTTTCTAGAATTTTTTTCTATCTCTTAAATGTGTTTCCACAATACCCACAATTTGTACATTATTAGTTTTTAAAAACTCTTTGAAAATGTTTTTATTATTTGAAATGGACCTACAATACTAAAACATAATATTAATTTTACAATTATTTGTCATATTTAAGCTAGTATTTCCTTAATCCCTTCAATTAACATACTAATTTTATCAATGAAGTCATTTCATATTTTTAATTTTCTAATTGTTGTTTTGATTGTCTTTATGATACGGGGTAGGTTAAATGTTTTAAATAAGTCTTTAAGATCTTTTATAAAAATAAATAGACCGGTACCTGTAGTGTCATTATTTTCTGTAGATGTAGATTTTCTTAATGACTGATAGTGGTGGGTGATCTTGAGACTTATATTGGAATTTCGAATGAATTTTTCGAGATTCGTTTATTTTCCAGACTCTCCTTTCTTTTTTGCTTCTATTTGCTGGATTCTAAAAGGGCACTCTGAGTGATTTGCCGCATGATTTTGTTCACAGTTCATGTATCTCAAGTCGCCATCTTGTTTCATGCATTCCTTTGTTTTGTGCTCTTGTGCACATTTCAGACATTTAGGCTTTCTATGGCAGTTTTTGGCTATGTGAAAAAAAATATTGACACCTGAATAACTCTTTTCCTTCTTTAGAATTTCTATAACGCTCCCATCTGATATGAAATTTGTATTCATATTTGATTTTACATCCATGTTTTCTTGTGTAAGTACGAAAATTGGTAGTTTAATTTGATTTTCTTCTTCAGTGTATTTTCATGTAAATACTACTGTATTCAAACTTTTTACGAGTGAATACAACTGAATTCGCAATTTCTACATGAAAATAAAACTGTTATCAGAATTATTACATATAAATACTACTGTATTCACACTTTTTACGAGTGAATACAACTGAATTCGCAATTTCTACATGAAAATACAACTGTTATCAGAATTATTACATATAAATACTACTGTATTCACACTTTTTACGAGTGAATACAACTGAATTCGCAATTTCTACATGAAAATACAACTGTTATCAGAATTATTACATATAAAAACTACTGTATTCACACTTTTTACGAGTGAATATAACTGAATTCGCAATTTCTACATAAAAATACAACTGTTATCAATATTATTACATATAAATACTACTGTATTCACACTTTTTACGAGTGAATATAACTGAATTCGCAATTTCTACATAAAAATACAACTGTTATTAAAATTATTACATATAAATACTGCTGTATTCACACTTTTTACGAATGAATACAACTGAATTCGCAATTTCTACATGAAAATACAACTCTTATCAAAATTATTACATATAACTACTACTGTATTCACACTTTTTACGAGTGAATACAACTGAATTCGCAATTTTTACATGAAAATACAACTTTTATCAGATTATTATTACATATAAATACTACTGTATTCACACTTTTTTACGAGTGAATACAACTGAATTCGCAATTTCTACATGAAAATACAACTGTTATCAGAATTATTACATGTAAATACTACTGTATTCACACTTTTTACGAGTGAATACAACTGAATTCGCAATTTCTACATAAAAATACAACTGTTATCAAAATTATTACATATAAATACTGCTGTATTCACACTTTTTAAGAGTGAATAAAACTGAATTCGCAATTTCTACATGAAAATACAACTCTTATCAAAATTATTACATATAACTACTACTGTATTCACACTTTTTACGAGTGAATTCGCAATTTCTACATGAAAATACAACTGTTATCAGAATTATTACATATGAATACTACTGTATTCACACTTTTTACGAGTGAATACAACTGAATTCGCAATTTCTACATGAAAATACAACTGTTATCAAAATTTTTACATATAAATACTACTGTATTCACACTCTTTACGAGTGAATACAACTGAATTCGCAATTTCTACATAAAAATACAACTGTTATCAAAATTATTAGATATAAATACTACTGTATTCACACTTTTTACTAGTGAATACAACTGAATTCGCAATTTCTACATAAAAATACAACTGTTATTAAAATTATTACATATAAATACTACTGTATTTATACTCGAGCCGTGTAAATACAAATGTATTTAGGGCCGAATTCATAGACTGCACTCAAGTGAAATTTTTCACTCTACTCAAATATGATTCTACTTAACCATTCCAGAAACAAAACTCAACTCAACTTTTAAGTTTCACTCAAGAATTTCCACTTGAGTGTTTTTTTTTATCATTGAAAAAAAACTTCAAAGTTGAGTTGAGTTTTGTTTCTGGAATGGTTAAGTAGAATCATATTTGAGTAGAGTGAAAAATTTCACTTGAGTGAAAAATTTCACTTGAGTGAAGTCTATGAATTCGGCCCTTACTCTCGAGCCGAGTGGATACAACTTTTAACAATTTATATATGATAATATAACTGTTATCAGAATTAATACATATAAATACTACTGTATTCACACTTTATACAAGTAAATACATCTGAATTCGCAATTTATACTTTAAAATAAACTGTTATCAGCATTATTATGTATAAATACTACTATATTAACACTTTATACAAGTGAATACAACTGAATTCGCAATTTATATTTTAAAATAAACTGTTATTAGCATTATTATGTATAAATACTACTGTATTCACACTCGAGGCGTGTAAATAAAACTGTATTCAGCCTCGGGATTTGTAAATACATCTGTATTTACACTCGAGACGTGTAAATACATCTGTATTCACACTAGAGACGTGTAAATACATCTGTATTCACACTCAAGACGTGTAAATACAATTGTATTCATACAATTGATACAATACAATTAACGTGTAAATACAACTGTATTCTCAGTTTTTACGTATGAATACAATTATTTATATTCACAGATGTGAATACGAATATATTTATATTTATACATGTGAATACGAATATATTTGTATTCATATTTATAGGTATACTCTGTGTGAATATATTCTTATTCGTATTTACGAATATAAATATGCCCAACACTGCTTGGAACAAAATGTTGCGTCGTGCAAACCTCCCACACACTGGAGGAGCCAAGAAGCAAAACGCTTGCAGCAAATCGTTGCGACCTGTGTGCGCCCAGCCTTATTAATCCATTCCTAAATTTTTTTCTGAGTTATGAGGGAGGATGGTTGTCAGAGGGTTTTCTGAGGCTTTAGTGGGTAGTGGAAGGGGGTTGGTGCATGCGCAGAATGTTTTGCTCTTTGAAACATCAAGCATCGTGCTTTATCGGATCCAGGCGTCGTACAGTGGGGCCACTGACCAATATTTGATTTCAAAACCTCCAAAATCAAACTTATGTTAAAATGAATTGGAATTAAGTTAATTCTATTGTTCGATAAATAAACAAAAATAATCCAATCAAACGAACAGCTAAAATAAATGTTAAACAAGTATTTATTAACATTATACTGCCACCTTGTGAAATTGTCAGTTATTCGACTTAAACATAGTGTAGTTAAGTGGTTTATAACTTCCTTATTTTTAAAGTTCAGACTTTTATTTTTAACATGAATTATTCCTATGGTAAACTTTTCGAAAATTTTAAATTATTCTTTTATAATTTTTGAAAATCTAAGTTGTTTTTTAATGCAATGTCGTAAATAAATTAATACATATTTTTTGAATTGAACGCAGTTAAATTGCGGGCTCTGTGTGGTACTTCAAAGATACTATCTGGTAAACATAATGGGGGAAAAAAATATTGCCCCAAGTTGCCCCTTTTTGAAATAATGACATTTTACTGATTATTATTATTATTATTTTTTGGAGCTGTTAAAAGACAATTTAGACTTTGATTGCAGCTCCACCTACAATTAGTTCCATACAATTGATTTATATTTTATATTTCGTTTTCGTTCATTATAATATGTGTTAAATATTACAAAAAAAAAAAAGAAAATTTTTCTTAAATTTTTAGCGTAAACATTATTGTAAATTTTATAATATAAAATGTTAGTTTACATTTTTTTATTCTTTCAACATACTTCTCTCTCACTCTCTCTCTTCTCTCTTTGACAAGGAAGTTCCAATCATATTTTATGTTGAATCCGAATCGCAGCAGAACAAGTGTGTCATACAAAATACGTAATAAAAAAAAAAAAGTCACTATTATTATTTTTTATACTTAAAGATTGGACCCATCCTGAACCACAAATTTACGTATCAACTGCGTTTGACTAGTTTTCCACCCATTCAGTAACAAAAAATTACTGCGAGAGGTTTTGACCGCAAATATTGGTCATTGGCCCCTGTGCTTTGAACAACTGCGCAAATGTTTTAAGGTGTTGTGAAATGCCTTGCAACGTTTGCTTGATCAGTGTGTGGGACCCCTATAAAATACACAGAGCACTCGTACCCAGCGAAACATTTTGTTTCGCAACACTTGCTTCAGGTGATATTCTGGATCAGTGTGCGTCCGGGCTAACAAAAATTAAATAATTTAAATTTATCAATTTTTATGTGTTTCCACATTGTCATATTTAAAAAAAAAAAAAATTAATACATTGTGATCTGAACATGTACCTAGTGATGTTTAGTAACTTAATAAATAAGGAGTAAAATATTGAATTTTGATTAATAATTATACCTCCTTGAACATTATTGAGTCACAGAATTTTTTTTTTTAGACTCAAATACAATTTTGTTATGAATTTTTCCGTATTAAAAAATTTCCAAAAGCCACTACAGTGTTGTAGACTTAATATTAAAAAAGCTTCGTAACTCATGCTACTATCATAAAAAAAAGTTAGCCAGAAAATGCATTTTTCAAGATAAAGGCCTAGATTCAATGGTGATAGTATATTTTTTCTGCTTCATTTAAAAAAAAAAAAAAATTGATCTTTTCAAAACAAATTCTTGTTCTAAATAATTCAGCATATTATTTAGAACAATATAATTTTTATGTAGGATATTCGGTCAAAATTTTATTCAGCATTTTATATTTTTCAGCATATTTAGGCTTCAAATGCATATTTTAAATTATTTAATTTATTTTTGGCATAATTAAAATTAAATCAATAACTTAGGTTAATTTTTGAGAAAATTTATATTAATACTATTATATAATAAGACAAGCCATTTTTTGTTTTTGATCACTAACTAATTTTAATCACATTATTTTTATAGTTCTAAAATTTACAATAATTAAAATTTAAATGTACATTGTTGTGTGGCAGAAACAAGGTTTGCCAATCTGTCTTATACTTTTATTGTTAGAAATTAAAATATAACCAGATTAAATCAATAAAATTAGCTGCCGAATACAAATTATTATTAAATCAAAATTTTAAACTTTTGCTTTTTGATATTCCATGTAAAAATATGATTCTTGGGCCTTCAGATGTAAGCACTGATAAGCAGCCCATAATCTAAAAGAGTTCCTAAATAGTCTCACTGCATCTCAGAGATTAAAATTAAAAACTGATTGTCTAATTCTGATTCAACTTAACCTTCAACCACCTAATCAGTGCAATTTTAACAGGGTTAAAAATTATTGCTATATGTGAAATTATCATTGAGGAAATAATGCTCCATTGCCTGGTATAATAAAAGGTTTTTACCAATTAACAGATAAAACTTCAATTATTAATTAAAATTAATAAGTTCTTTTAGTTATGAGAGTAGGCAAAGCCGTGGTGAGGGATGCTAGTTTAACATAATATTAATCATATTTTTTAAGTTTTATTAACTATGAAATGGTACAATACTTTTTTTAACAAATAAAAAAAAGGTATTTTTGCCTTAATTGAATGTAGGCTTTGAATTACTGAGAAACTTTCTAATTTAGATAAAAAAGACAAATTACTAGGAATTTCGAGATGCACATGGTTGTCAATTATAATACTTATGTTGAAAATTATGAAGGTGTTGAAGTTGGAGATTTAATGTTCATCTAATTTAAAATAGTTTTTGTAAAGTTAAAAAACTAAATGAAGGGTACTTGTAGACACTATGATTACTACTGTATGTGCCACATATATTACATTTAATCCTATTTAATAAAAAAAAAAAAAAAAAAAAAAAAACATTTCATGAACATCGGGTAACTTATGTCTTTCTTCCAGAGAACTTTTCAAATAGTGAATATTACCATTTATTGTAAATAATTTTTTTTTTCTATAAACCTATTTATCAATATTAAATCATTATTCTTTTCGCATATTTGGTAGTCTATTATACTTCGTATAATTATACTTTTTATGGCATATTATGTACAATATTTGAATGTTTATGGTTAAATATAGACTTTTCCTAATAATATTTCAGGATTCTGAGGGTTTGTATAGACTTGGACAGAGTTACTTAAAGACCAGAGAACCTGTAAAAGCAATGGCAAAATACACAGAGCTCTTATTACTACTAGATGAAACATTAGCACCACCTTTTAGGGATTACCATCTGTGTCAACAAGGTTTAAGAACTTGTTATCTTACAAGTGGAAATATAGCTAAGATTTAATTTAATTCAAAATTTTTTCAGGCATAAATTTGTTTTTTTTTCAAACTTGTAAAAATATTTGAATAAATAATTTTAATTAAGGCACATTTTATATACAATACCTACCTTAAAATATTGGTTAACAGAACAACATTTTATAAAACTGATATTGATTCTTATAAAATAGTTAATATTTTTTAGGGATGACTCAGATATTTAATTAATATCTAGATGTGGATAGCATTAACGGATATGCAGTAGAGAATAATTCGAGTATGATTCAGGGAAAACAAAGACAATCCTCATTGGTTCAAAACCCCACCTTAATGCCCTTCCTCCCTATCTGCTGCTTATTCCTCAAAAACCATCCAATTCATATACAAATTATGAATTATTAAAAACCTTGGAGTAACTTTTGATCATTATCTTTCTTGGAATAATCATATTTCACAAATCATAAAAAAATCCAATTTTATTCTCAAGCAAACTCTATCTTTCCGCAATTCATTATCACTAAGTACTCGACAACTTTAGATATCATTTCTTGTTTTTCACTGCTTTGACTACGGATACGTAGTAAATAGAGGACTGTCTAGTGAGAACGAAATGAAATGTAAGAGGCTAATGGACTGCTTTATCAGATTTATTTTGGGGATCCCTGGTGATCTCACATATCACAAAATAGATATTCGAAAATTGAGTGTATATATACTGATTTCCAACCTCAATACTTTCTAGGTGCTTTTATATTTCAATTCTTAATAATCCCAACTATATTCATTACCTTACTTTACACTCCTCCGATCAACCGACTTAATACTTAATCATCCATGTTTTCTCCCTCTTTATGGAATTCCTTGCTCTTCTAGATTCGAAAATGTCCCTCTCTAACTTCTTTTGAACACTTTATTTCTTTAGCTCCTGAATTATCAATCTTCCGAGCAAATATAAAATACGTATATTTAAGTTATATCTCTTTTGATGATTAATCCTTTGCGTGGTTATTACAATGCTATGAATAATTCATTATCATTCCCCAGTTGTTTGCTCTATTTATTCAACTCTTACATTATTATTGTTAAATCGGGGTGAATCATTGTTTAAGAATTTGAATACCAAGCTTCTGGACCAGAGTTGAAGCCTAACTGAAGGCAGAAAATTTATTTTCCATTAATTTGGCTGAGACTTGGCTTCGAGGTCAGGAGACCCTCCTGGGGCACATCCAGTTCCTATAAAGTTAGTACCCTTAGTTGGGGGGAAAAACACTGGTGGTCGAGAGAGATTTCAACCGATTCTCCTTTCACAACAGTTGGCCGAGTAACAGTATATTCTTACCATACTATGGATCCCAAGACCCTTCATGGATTGTAGTGGTACAGGTTTTTAATTATTTAATTAGGAGACGAGTGATCACAGAATATTATTGATTTTCTTATTCTTCAAAAAAAAAAAAAAAAAAAAAGTTCTAATAAAAATATATACATATATCGATTTTAATGGAATTTGATAATTATTTTTCTTTCATACTAACTAAACTTTTTTTAGGGCGCTGACATGTTATGTTTAAATTTGGGGGGGGGGGCACTCTAAATTTGTAATTTAAGAACGACAGCTGATTTTTATAAAATTTGATAATCGTGTTCATAAATTTAATAATTCTTCCATGCTAACTAACCTTTTTTAAAGACCACAAATAGTTATGTTTTAATTTGGCTTGTTATGAATCATGAATATTTAACTAAAATTTAATATTAAATATTTAATTACCGCTCAATATACACTAGACTTGGAAAGGAATTAAGTTATTAAATATTAAAAGAACATTTAAGACCCAGAATCCAACTTCACTCCATCCATAAATTTAATAATGACTTAGGAGTGAAACATGAAGTATGCAAAATCCTAAAATTAAATATTTATGAATTATTTGAGCCCTTCCCCCCCCCCCTTTTAATTAAAACATGACTCTTAGCACACCTCTTTCACAAAGAGGTGTGTTTCACAATGTTAGTAAGGTATTTTTTAACTTAAGGTTAGTTAGTATGAAAGAATCATAATTACCTGATTTCATTAAAATCGGCAGTCTTTCTTAAAGTAAAAATTTAGAGCCTCCTCCCCCCCCCCTACCAAATTAGCGCCCTTAAAAATTTACTCCTCCTAGGAAAAGAGTGTATAATCATTTTAAATCAACTTTTACTGAAACGACCATGAAGAGTCGACTTTACCTAGGGTGAGTCAACTCTCCCTGGAGAATTAACTTTCCCTGTAACATTTATATATATATATATATATATAGCTCTTGTGTGTGTACCTAACCAATTTTGTCCGCATTTAATGCGATCTAGCATCAAAACGGTTGGTTCTAAAAAAAATAATTGTAATTTTGCTTATAACATCGAATACTTTTCAAGTATTCGAATAATACTTGAATTATTACCCTAATTTGAATTTCTGATATAAAAACATCTGTGTTCGATATTTGATGAATTTATTCTCTGTTAATTGAATAAATAACACAATGATTAGATCGATTTAATATTTCTAAAATGTTTAATAGATCAATCAGACTAGCTATCTGCCAACGTCTAATAAAACGCTCATAATTTATTGCACTACCTGCATAACCCTGCCGCTAAATTTTACAGGGCCAGATCATACCTCAACATTTCCAATGCAATCGGAAGTTAAAACAACAATGGTCTCGTAGAACAAGGTGTTTACCGGCATATACAGAATACAGGTATAATATTTAAGTAGGGAATATGGTACTTCATTTGCACATATTTTTTCACTGATGAGTTAACAGATTGTTTATTAACTAAAGAAAAGAAGCAAGGCATTATTGAACTTATTTATTTGAAACATAATTATCAAATTTCATTAAAATCGGCCGAGTCTTTCTTATTAAATTAGAAATTTAGAGCGCCCCCCCCCCCCCAAATTTAAACATAACACATAGTATTCGAATACTTTTTTATTCGACAATGAAAGTATTTGATAAATTTAAGTTTTTTTCAAATACTTTTTTTATTCGAATACAAAAGTATTGGAATAGTATTTAATACAATTATGCCCAACTCTGATTAGAGGTTATATAAAGGTAAGGTGTTAAATTTTAACCACATCATTTTTATAGTTTTAGGAATGTTTAGCAATAATAAAATTTACAGTAAAAATTTAAATGTACATTGAGTGGACATTTAAATTTTAAAAGTTTAAATTAAACGAGGTTTGCCCCATGGTCATATACTTTTATGGTTTGAAATTTAACATCCAACCTGATTAAAATAATAAAATTATTTCTGCTAAATAAAATGTTGATTGGTAATTTTTTGGTATTGCGTGTAAAAACATGATTTATGAGCCATAAGTTATAAACACTAATAATGCATTCCATTATAGGCATGAGTTTCTTAATAGTCTCTGTAATCCAGATACCAACTCATACATTAAAATTAAACATTGAATATCTAGAATCGATGATCGAAAGTCGATTCCTAGGTACCGATCGGTTCCGCTAGAGGTCAGTTCGGTTTTTTTCTAATAAAGTATAAGTTATATTACCTTTACGATATATAATAGTTAATAATAAAACGATATGTAATTGTGTATGGTAATTTAATATATCAATATTTGTCCATAATGCTTATTTAAAAAAAAGATAAAAAAGTAAAATACAAGTCATTCAAGCAAATGACCCAAATGAAAATCAAATCAATGAAGGCTTCGGTTTTCCTGCAGCTTCTTCCTCAGACCATTCTATTACTTCCCTCCCTTTACCTAACCTTTATCCCAAGGTTATTGAAATTGGCCAAAAACGAAAACAACCTACACTGAAAAGTCTTTTTGAAAAAAAAAAAAAAAAAAAAAAATTTAAAAAAGATGATCCCCCTTTCAAAGAATTGGATCGATTCATTGCTGAAATGATCTGCTTAGATTGACAACCACTGTCGATAGTAGAAAACAAAGAATTTTAAAATTTGATTTCGCACTTGGAGCCCCGATACAAGATACCATGTTCGCCTGCATTCTCAAATAAAATTATTGCAAAAATGTACAACGAAGTAGCTCTAAAAGTGAGACTGGAACTGGAGGAAATTGAATACGTTTCTATAACCACTGGCATGTGGACTTTGATTGCCAATAATGATTATATGACTATGACAGCCCATTTTATTAAAAAGACTAACTTAAATTATATTCCACAAGTGTTTGGAGGTAATACCCTTTTCTGAAATAAGCCACACAACTTACAATCTCAAAAACTACCTCATTGATGTTTTGACTAATGAGTGGATGATATGCAGTTAAGTTGTAGCAGTAGTTAGAGTTAATGGCAAAGATATAACTGCTGCTTTAGAAAGATCAAAATTTCTAGCTGTTTCGTGCACTGCTCATACTCTCCAATTGGTTGTAAAGTATGGCTTTTTGGATAATATTAAAATTACCAATTTAGTTAGGTAAGTATAATAATTTTTAGGAACTTTTAAACGTTCTGTGAAGAACACCAAAACCCTCAAAATTGTCCAAAAACAACTAGGCTTATCTCTCTACACCGCATGATCCAAGATGAACCAACACATGGAACAGCACCTATCATATGCTGAGGAGGATTCAGGAACAAAAGAATGCAATTGTTCTCATAGCTGCTAAAGATGAAGTTAAAATAGCTGCAGAGATGACTAATGATGAATGGAGTACTTTGGACTAAGCAGTTGATTAAGTACAAATTTGCGAAACTGCATGATCCAAGATGAACCAACACATGGAACAGCACCTATCATATGCTGAGGAGGATTCAGGAACAAAAGAATGCAATTGTTCTCATAGCTGCTAAAGATGAAGTCAAAATAGCTGCAGAGATGACTAATGATGAATGGAGTACTTTGGACTAAGCAGTTGATTAAGTACAAATTTGTGAAACTGCAACTCTTCAGCTTAGCAAGGAGTCTTCTTGTAATTCTGAGGAAAGTTAAAACTATTTCCTCACAGTATATTTCAACTTTCAAATGAGAAAAAGCAATAAATAATAGGATTTAAAACAAATAGGAAATTTTGAAACAAATTTTCATCTCAATTTTTTTTTTCTACAGAATTATTTTTATTTAGATTTATGCATTTAATGTATATGTATATATTTTAGGTTCTTCTACATATTCATACAATTAAACATTACCTTTAAAACAAGGAAATTAAAGGATCCAGGGACTGAAAGATGATATTATTGTATCTTTAAATAGAAGATATTCATCACTTGAGGAGCAAGTTTTGTATGTCAGATCAACGATTCTTGATCCACGATTTATAACTATTCCCTTCAGTGACCAAATATTGTTACTAAAAGCCAAGGGTCAGATCATTGAAGAAATGTGTTTCTTGGCTGAAAATGAAGTAGCACTACAACTTGAAAGCTTGACCAGTGAAGCTGAAGCATCAACTTCGTCTAATGGGAGTAAAAATAAGGGTAAGGGGGGTTTTCGGTCCCATTACAAAGAGGCGTTTACACAACCTCCTGAAACTCCCTCAGCCATATAAGGCAAGGTCAAGCTTTCAAGTTGTAGTGCTACTTTATTTTCAGACAAGGAACACATTTCTTCAACGATCAGACCCTTGGTTTTTAGTATATCTGAACTTAATAGGTACTTGCAAGAACCAAGCTTGGATGCAACTCTTCAGGAAGAAGTACTTTCATATTGGTTTTCTAGCCCATACACACAACTAAAACAACTTGCTGTGAAATATCTGTGTATCCCCCCCCCCCCCCCCCTATCCACAGTGTTCTGTGAAAGATTGTTTAGTACGGCAGGAAATATTTGTTATACCAAAAGAAATAGATCAGACCCAGAAAGATTGAAAATGCTAGTATTTTTAAATAAGACTTTGTAAAAAAAAAGTTTTATACATGGAAATTAAATTTTAATTGGCTTCATTTGCTAAATGTTGTAGACAGTAAGTGACAATTTTGTATAAAGTAGATAATGTTCAATTATTTTGTTTCTTACTAACAATTCTGTGTTTTTACTAAAAATTCTGATTTTTTTTTTTTTTTTTTTTAATTCAATTTTTTAAAATCTTTTTTAATGTGGTACCGAAAAATCATGGAATCGACAAATCACTGGTGGGAACAATAAGATCCCCTACATCATAAAAAAATTATAAATAATCAATGATAAGAACACAACAAATAAGTATCATACATTTTTATTAAGTTTTGTAAAATATTTTATTAGGATTAATTAAAATCAAAATCAAATAACACCAAAATAAAAATGTTTATACATAAAAAATTATATAAATAAATATTCTAACTTTAATAAAATTATAACATAAAACAAATTTTAGTTTTTTTAAAATACAGTAATCAGTACTTAATAGCAATGGAATAAATAATCTTATCTATATTTTTATCTTACTAGTAATGCTAACTTTCAATATTATTGATAATTTAACATGAATATCATATTAATTTATATAAATAAGTTTTGTTAATTTATATCTCTGTTTTTAGATACATTTTAGCGTATGACAATTTAAGTGATGTTCAAGGTTCAATCATTTATCAATGCCAAAATTTGTAGTAAAATAATATTTTTTTATAAGAAATGTTTTTTAAAAAGGAGATAACTATTCCATAAAATTTATATACTTCCTCTATCTCATGTCTCACATATATTTTTTTCTCTAGCACGAACCAACAAATTTTAATGGAATGGGGTTTTCACAGCATGAGGAAATAAAATAGTTTTATCATGATATAAAATATGCAATAGATATATAGACATTTATAGGCAATTTAAATAGAGATCCATTAAACATTGTTGAGAAAGCTTAATTGTTACTGAATTATTATAAAACATTTGCCTCAAACGGAGAAGATGATCAGGGATGCAGTCAAAGAGAAAGAGCACGTCTAAGTAGAAATTCTTTAATAAGTGCAAACGTTGGCACATATTAAAGAATTTCTACTTAGACATGGTGTTTATATGACTGCGTATGACAATTTGATCATCTTCTCCATTCATTATAACAGTCAACTATACTTTTATCATTGGCCTCAAACACTTAGTACATATAGCCGTTGGTTTGGAAAATCTGTTTGTTAATCATTTATAATGCTTAGATTGACAATATTTACAAACATAGTCAAATTAGAAATCAAACAAGCTTTTTTGATCCAAATAAAAATTATATCACCAATGGGTCATTCATTCCATGAGCCAAATCAACCAATGGTGAGGACTTAGACCTCTCCAATTTCTATGATTTTTTGGGATAGAAGTAGTATCTTTTCTGAATTCAAGTTTTTGAGTTATAAGCTTTTAAAAATAAAAAAAAAACTACTGTTTTCGGTCATAACTCAATACTAAAAAACTGTTGCACCTACCTATAGAGCTCAAATTTGTGGCATTTTTTCCATTTGAAATTCCTTTTAATTTACTGTATAACTCAATTAATTCCTGTACATTTGAAGATTGTTTGAAACATCCAAAAACGGTTTTTGAAATTTCCAAAATAAATCCCCTTCGATTTAAAAAAAAATAAATAAAAAAAAAAATATATATATTATATATATATATAAAATATATATGTGATTCATATACTATAACTAGCTACATGCGGGCAATATTTCTGAATGAGATCATGATTAGAAAAAATATTTTGCTTTTTTAAATTTTAATATATTTTTTTTTCCCTGAAGGCGCAGTGGAAAATTTTCAAAATACATAGAGGCCCCCCTCCAACAGTAATTGTTATTAGTGCCCAAAAAAATATTTTGCTACTAGCATTTATATATCATACTCAAGTAAGTATTTACAAAAAGTGACAATATCTAAATTTGTTTTAAAATCTTTTAATATATTTTTTTCCGGAGAAAGAGATGCAACTTAAGTAACTTCATCTCTTGGTTGTGGGCAGAAGAAAGAACAAGATGGACCTTCTGGATCTTAACAGATTACTCTGTATATATGTTATTCTTTCGTCCCTCAATATATCTCAGCTACCAAGAGATAAGCTACTGCCACCAAACCTGAAAAGATATATGTCTTATTTGGTATGGCATACTATTGTCACATATTGAATTGATTTAAGTTGGCTGAATAATATATCCAACTGCATAATGTAATATTTTTACATTATAACTAGTCTTGGTATGTGCAACTGCTATACCAAAAATCACAGGAATCAAAGAGGTCAAGGTCTAAATCATAATATAGAATTGATTGGTTTCACATGAAATGACCCCAATCACTAATTCAAAACAATAATAAAATCATGAATTTACAAAACATTAAAAATAAAATAGAACCTACCAGGTATGCAAGTTTAAAATGTCGTTTATTTCTTAAAATATATACACAGTAATTTAAAAAAAAGTATAATATATTTTATTCAAAGTACTGACCCTCGCTTTCTACACATTTTGTCCATCTCTCGGGCAATATATGGATACCATTCCAAAAGAATGCTTCATCTTTATTTGAAATCCATTCATCGAGCCATTTTCGTACGTTTTCGAAATTGTTGAAGTGTTGCTCCGCCAATGAGTGTCCCATCGATGAGAAGAGGTGATAATCAGAAGGCGCCAGGTCAGGTGAATACGGCGGGTGGGGTAGGAGTTCCCAACCAAGCGAAGAAATCGTTTCCTTAGTCAATCTGGCTGAATGTGCAGGAGCGTTATCATGCTGAAGAATGACTTTGGCGTGCCTGTAAGCCCATTCTGGGCGTTTATCGATCAATGCGTGACTCAAATTGATCATTTGTTGTCGGTAGCACTCGGTATTGACTGTTTCGCCGGGTTTGAGAAGCTCGTAGTAGACTACTCCCTTCTGATCCCACCACACACACAGCATTGTCTTCTTCCCAAAACGATCCGGTCTTGCACTCGATGTGGATGGTTGTCCTGGCGTTACTCATTTTTTTTTTTTCGTTTGGGATTCTGAAAATAAATCCATTTTTCATCGCCAGTTACAACTCGATGCAAAAAACCCTTTCTTTCGTGGCGTAAAAGCAGCATTTCGCACACACTTTTTCGTTTTTCCATCTGTCGTTCGTCCAATTCATGTGGAACCCATTTTCCAACCTTTTGAATCTTTCCCATAGCTCTCAGGCGATCGGAAATGGCTTGCCTAGTGACATTCAACTGTTCTGCCATCATTTGTTGGGTTTGGGTATTGTCTTCGTCTAATAAAGATTGCAATTCGAAGTCCTCAAACTTTTTTGGTCGATTTTCTCGTTTTTGATCAGTAACATCAAAATCACCACGTTTGAAACTTTGAAACCAACGTTCACATGTCCTGACGGTTGGAGCAACATCGCCATAAGTCTCAACAAGAATTCGATGACATTCAGATGCCTTTTTCTTTTGATTAAATAAGAAAATCATGACATGCCGCAAATGCTCTTTATTTGGCTTAAAATTAGACATTTTTAACACCAAAGAAAGGTATGATACGTCCACGTAAACGACTTAAAAACAACTGACTTTTGTAAACAAATGACTAACAAACAAAATAGCGTTTAGAGATAAGCAAATCCTTCAATAGGCTAAGAGCGCATTCTATTGGAATTAAAACGACATTTTAAACTTGCATACCTGGTATAATAACTAAACATAAAAATATAAACAAAAACATATCTACTCTTAAGATTAAAGTGGATAGACTGATTAAGAATAAATAAAATAATTCCAGCACTAATATCCAATAATAATGTCCATACTAATAACGAAAACACTATAATTGTGAGCAGTATTGTACATAAGAACAATATTATTTACATTCATAAAAACATCCACAATCCTTTTTTGAAATGTTTGGAAGAATATAGATTATTACATACTACCAACAGGATATTAGAAACAAAACTAAAATTATTTAGTAGCTTATTACAGTAAGTTGATACAATTATTACAATTAGTTATTAATACAAATAACTAAAATAAATTTATTAGATTAATTGCAGACCTTGAAATAATAATAATCATGATAACCCTTGAAACCTTTTAAAAAAATTTAATATTTTATTTCAATAGATATTTAGATATAACTAATATTGTGGTGTTAAAAGGTATGGGTTTTCCAAGTTGGCAGATTTCCAAACAAAACAATTAGGAAAAAATAAAAAATAAAAGCATCTGGCAACAGTAGTTCCCCCCCCCCCCCCTCCCCCCCAAGATAAGGCTAAGTTTGAGGGTTCAATGGAAGCGGAAAAAATGGAGTCATTTTTACTAGTTTTTATGTATACCCATCCTTGGGTAGTTATCACCCTTGAAATTTTAAATCAAATTATGAGACAAGATTTCTCTTTATTTGGGGCAATTAAATTGGAAGGTGGTAGAGTACACACCCTATCCATTGTTACAAATGTTATTCATTGGTTTAGTCATACTGGAGACACTTATAGAAGGAAAGTTGCTAGTGAGAACAAATAGACATAGCACTTTAACAGTAAAAAATGAGTGACACATCAAAGGAGTTATAACAGAGAAGTAAATAGGAAACATTTGCAATACTATGACAGCATGGATGTTTTAGGATGTTAAATGGATGTCCCAGTGGTACTGGTGTTGAACCACAGGTTTGAATAACAAAGGGAGATGTTCAAATTGGGCAATGTGAGTGTATACAGGAATGTGACTGCATGTTTAAGTTTGGAATGAATTGTTTTCTAAATTTAAGAAGAATATAGTTTTTTAATTGAAACATTAAAAGGTAAAGAGCAGATATTGAACTGTGAGGTTGGTGGCAGACCTGTTTGATTGGAGGATCTGCATCAGAGTGTAGAGTTATGTTTAAGCTCCAGTGTTAGGGGGATGATGACTTTTCCCTATTTTTATATTACATTCTGAGTTTTTTTAATCATTGGTGCATGAATTTTATTCACATTCCCTGAACGATTGTGGTTTCAACAGACTTGAAGGCCAGTGGGATCTGCTCTCAATCAAGCACAACATATCTGCATGAGTAGATTTTATTGTATATTACAATAAAATTTAATATAAATATTTATAAATTTAATATAAATATGTGTAAATATGTAAAAATATTTGTATATCACTAGAGAATAAATAGTAAATATAGAGAGCATGTTGTGTATGACATGTTTAATTAGTATTTAATTGTATTACAATGGAACATTTAGAGTACCTTTGTACATATTATAATTAGTATGAAAGGATATAGAGCAACTGAATATAAATTAATGAGAATGAGTGATATTTGCATCAGTTTGTTACAGGAACAATGCTTCTCCTAGGTCGGCACAGAAGCCCCCATTGTTAATCTAGGATATAGAAGAACCAGTACAGCAGAAATTTATATCGGGCTTAAGTAAGGCTCTTCCAAATGGCACTACAGCTGTTATGGCAGCCCAGGTATCACAATATGAAGTATAGTATACAAAGATGGGATACCAATGAAAAAGGGGTGTGAACAATTTTCTAATGTTAGAACGAAGAGGAAAATAACATGACATGGATACAGATAGACAGCACTACATCTGACATAAATTAGATAATTATTGCATAGTTGGATGGATTACTGGAAACTTCTAATCATTAAAATCTGCAGGACCCGTTACTAAACTGATATCTGACATAAGTAGCAAATACAAATCTAATCATATGCTTAGAACAGTAGATAAGAAAATATATTAAGATGAATTCAATCCTGATATATTTCAGCACATAACAATGCAGAATTTTGAGGACCTATGGATACCGGATATGCCGGAAAGGAAGAAAAAAAAAAAAAAAGATTTGGAAGAATGCTTGGATGTAAAGGTTGGAGATATAGAAATCAAATGTCAAAGGCAGGGTAGGAATTATGTGTAAAAGGTTGAGGATGTATACAATAATAGCATTTATAGTTGAAAGGATGATGTGGGGTGTATGGCCACTCTGGAGGGGGCAGTAATCAGAACATTTAATGATTTTTAGGTCAGTTGAATATTGACAGAGCTAAAGTGGTGGCATCAGAAATCAGATAAGTGTTATTATAAAAATATTAGTGGCTCAGCAGTATGAAAACCTGGTGGATGAAAATGATAAAAACCTTAAGTTTTCATTGCCTATGTTACTCGAGTGAGAATAACAACTAGTAATGATTGTGTGAAATGAGAAAGATCGAGATTTTGTTTGAGAAATCCTGACTGGTAATTTAGAGAATGTTTGGAAGATACTGTTGAGAGTGTCAATTTTACTAGTTACAAATGTTAAGATGATATATATTCTGAGTGTGTACTGTCAAGTGTTGCATGAATTGGATAGATATTTAGTGAGATTGAAAGAGTGTTAAAAGGTATGAATATAAGTGTAAGTGTGAATAGTAATTCAAAAAACCCTGATTGGGGAGGAGAGGCAATGGGGGAGTGCTTAACTGAGTTGGGCTGGATCTTATTAAATAATAGACAAATGCCAACGTTCTCGGGACCAAGGGGAAACAGCTTCATAGATTTAACAATTTTAAGTAGGAGTTTGCATAATCAGGTTGGAGAATGGTTCGCTGAAGATGGTACCTTACGTTTTCATGGTTCAGGCACTACAAGAACAGGAATGTTATCAATCGTTGTAGGCTGGTAAACTATGTACAACCCTATTCACACGGCGTCAGCACCCTGGAGCCTATAAGAACCCCCATCAGGAGCAAGATGGCGTCACTCCCAGTCTGAAGTCATTAGTTGCTTTATGTAATAATTATTATTTTAGTTAAGTTTTCATTATTGTAAATAAATTCAATTTTTAAAAAAGAGTCCCCTGTATCAGTCTTCATAACAGGGACTGCAAAGGTTCAAGTTGAAGTTTGTGACCTATTTCTCCCTAACTCAACAATTGTTTGCATGACCATTTGTCCCACAAGGAACTGGAGTTTTAACTCCTCATTCGCAGTGAAGATGAGAAGAAGAGGAAGACTGTCAGATCCAGCGACCAGAAGACTACAGCATCCGAGTGAGTACTCACATATCTCAATCAAGTATCAGGGAATAGACTTAATTTCACTTATTATAATATTGTAAATCATATTCTGTGTAAATTAAATACTTAAAATGCCTAACGAAATTTCAAAAATATTAACTCCGGAATTTTGCAAACTTATTCCTAAGTATGAAGGTACTTCCTTCAAACTTATCATTTTGTTAAAACGTGTGAAGAATTGTATGCTTTATGTTGTAATGAAAGTGTTAAGAGAAAGGGACACAAACCATTGGTTGTTGTTCAAATCTGCCATGAGACATTTAGATGGGCCAGCAGAAGCTGTAGCTCTCAATAATAACTGTAATCATATAATACCTCTATTGAGTACTTAAAAGAAAAATTTTGCAGATAAAAGAACTGCACCAGATTTAATTGCAGAATTAGCTCTATTAAAATCACATCCGAAAGAAAACCCCATTGAATTCCTCAACCATCTAGATGAAAAACGGACCGTAATTATTACAACCTGGACGGAATCAACGGGGATATATTAATCAATATGATGCACCAACTTGATGCGGCATTAGAAAGAACCTTTGTACATGGGGTGCATCCATCACACGGGGCACATTTACAATTATTTTAAATACAACATTTGGATTATGCAAAGAATAAATTAATTAATGACTGTAGTATAGTTCTAGAGCAGTTCAAATATAATACTTCACTCGATGCGATTTATAAAATAGACTCTAAAAAATATACACACCCCTATTAAGTTCCAAATTATGACCCCCAAAACAAATCAAGTGAAACCATATAATACTTTTCAAAATCATAACCCTTTCAAGCAAAACAATCCTTTCCAAAATAAACCAACTTTTAATCATCAACCTCAAAATTTTAATCACCAGCAGAAACCTAATTTCCAGAATCACCAAAAACCATTTTTCCAACAGCATAATCAATTTAATAATAACAACAACAGACAATCCCTCCTACCGTATCTATGAGAACTCGAAGATCAAATAAACCAACCTCGTCAAAACGTTGGATTTCCCCATACGAAATTACTCACATTAAAGAAAAAACAGAACCAACAAAAAAAGAAAGGTGTATGGACAAAATGCAACAAGAATTAAGTAATTAATTTACAGGAAAATTTCAATAAACTATCAGAACATTTTTTGGAACTAAGCCCGTCACCCCAGGAAAACACCCAGGAAATTCGAATTAAATATTTTAAATAAATCCCTACCGCACTTTTATAGACTATAAAAATAGGAAATGGTAGGTAGACCCCGGATCGCTAGAAAATTACATTAATGTACACTCTTGTGTGTGTGAATGTCTTTCCTGATTTTAAAATCTTCTCAAATTTTGTAATTACCGTCTTGAAAGATGTGAAAAGAAGACTGCTTAATCAATGCACTGTGGCCTTCAGGTAGGGCACCGTGGGTTGAGTGGCCACTTCAAGAGTGTAGAGCAATGTTTTAGCTCTGGGGTGGGTTAGGAGATTGAGGACTTATCACCACATTTTGATTGTATTCAGAATTTTTTAAAGCCAGTGGCGCGTGGTTTTTATTCTCATCCTCTGAATACTCCATGTTTTATTCAGGCTAATGGACCAGAGGGTGTATGGTATGCGTTCTCTCTATATATTAAGATTGATAAATTGAAGGAAATATTCAAGAAATTGAAGGAAAATCAGGAATTAAAAGGGCTTCCAGGTCGACGGCTCTCCAAAATTAAGGGATTCCAGAATTATAATTCATGGAGTTGACAAGTCAACAGTACCACCAAGTACCCTGCCAAAAACAGGAGTAAATATAACAGAAGGGAACTGGAAACTCGAGGATAAATCAGCAGGGGCTAGGATTTCCTACACAGATGGAAAAATAGGGGAGATGTTGGCTAAGGAAATGAGGGAGATTTTTGAAGAAATTTCTGGTCATTTACAGAGAATGATTAAGACAGCGGATAGGAAGCATACAAAATTTTTTACACCAGGAATAGAATCACTTTTTAAGATAGCTTCGCGATAATGAGCATGAGCATGAGTACGAGAATTTAATTAAATTTAATTATGTTGAGGAAAAGGTCAAAGAAATAAATAAAAAAATAGATGAATGGCAGTGGTGAACCTGGAGGCCATTGGAAAAACACAGAAGTGGAGGTCCATAAAGCAACAGAGAAGGCAAGCGTAAAAGTATTAAAGGAGTGCAGTGTGGTGCTGGAGAGAGTTGAGAAGGGGGTTAATTTGGGACCGGTAGAGGCAGAGAAAATAGGGGAAGAAGTGAAGCAGGAGATGATTAAGGTGAAGGGTGAAATGAAGGAGGCAGTGAAGCTAGTAGAGGAGACTAAAAAAGGGTCTTCGGTAGAGGCTGGAGGACAGAATGGATGGGCTGCGGTTGTAAAAAAGGGTAAAAAGATTAGTGGCCCCCAAGCAACAGTTAGTTTTCCAAAGGGTGGAGAAAAAAAGACGAAGGCAAACCTAGTAAAATATATATGAGTGAAAGAGGGTAACGCTAGAGTGAAAGGAATGAGAAGAGTGGGCAGGAAGGTGGTATTGGAAGTGCATGACTTGGGTGATGTAGAAAAATTAAAAGAAAACGAGGTACTTTTAACGCTTTGACGACCAAGCCATTTCTGTTAATATTTCCCTCTGGGCCAAACATTTTTTTTTTTTTCGCTCAAAAGCTGCATTCAGCAGTTATATGACAATGTCATGCATTTTTATAATCATTAGCAACCATTTAATTATGATGATTAGGGCAAAAATGTAGCGGGCCTATGTGCCCGCCCATGTCAGTGGGGCACTGCCCGTTTTTTTCTATATCATAAAATAACTTTTTTTTCTTTTAATAGATATTTTTTTACTTCTCTATTGACATATTTCGATTTGTTTTTTATTTTCACACAAAATATTACTGCACTGTTGGAAAAAAATGTATAACCCCCTTCAAGATTAGTTCTTTTTCCATAAAATGAATATGAGAATAACAAAAAACAGCACCTAGCTGTAAAAAAAAAAAAAAATTAATTTCCAGAAATATTGATGTAATAACATATTAGGTTTATTATTCAGCGAAAATGTGTTGTTCACCCGATCAGGTATAAAACTGTTCTTTAGGTGATTGACCTGTCGAAACCCTCCCAACACCTTTTATTACCCTTTCACAATTTTCAACCCCCCTACCTCGCACCCTCCACTTTATTTAGTATGCTTATATTTCTTGTTGCAAACAGACATTACTTACTTAGTAGTACCTTTAGTGCGTTATCGAAATTCAGTTTTTTGTAAGTTGGTCCATTTTTGGTTTAAAAATGTTTCGTGGAATATCTTCCCGTACCAAGCGTATCGTGGAGTTGGCAATGCAAAATAAATTGCCTTCTGATTCGGAGTCAGATGAGGATACAACAATAGTATCGGTAGATAATTTTATCAGTTTTCCCAAGTCCTTAATAATTTTAATTATATTAAAATAACTTAAAAATATGCTAAACAATAACAAATTAGCTTCCAGGAATTGTTAAGGCAATAGAATATAGGTAAGCTCAACCTAAGGTGATAATTAAGTTCACAAGAACCATAGCTATCATAATAATAAGGTAATTTGATTTTACAATGACGTAAGTATTCCTGGAACAAAATTGTTTGTGGGCTTCACTAGCGGTCCTATGTGCCTGCTGTGGTCCCCTTGGTAAGTTGCTGAGCGGGCCTATGTGCCAGCTGTGGTCGTTAAAGTGTTAAAAAAGGGGGCTTCTAGGTCGAGGGTTCCCCTAAATACCCCCATGTGTGGTAATACATGGAATCGATAAGATTGTTATTAGTAGGGATACTTACTAATAGATGACATGTTGAAAATAGAGAAGAGAAATATGTAGTAGGTCTGTTTATTGACATGGCAGGAGCCTTTGATAGGGTATGGTGGCCGAGTATACTAAACCTCTTGAAAAAGAGTAAGGTAAAAAGGAGTTGCTTTAGATTAATAAAGGACTATTTAAATAATAGAATGGTGGAAATAGTAGAGGCTGGTAGAAGAGTCAAGAAAAAAGTGAATAGGGGATGTCCACAGGGCTCTAGTTCTAGGACCGCAGTTGTGGAAAATACTAATAGATGACTTAATAAGGAAAATAGTAAGACAAGGTTGGGAAATCATTGCATTTGCAGATGATTGCACATTGGTGGTGTGGGGAAATTCAAGGAGGGACATAGAAGTGGCGTTAAGGAGGAATTTAAGAGTGGTAAAGGAGTGGTGTCATGAAAACAAAATGATGTTATCTATTGAAAAAACGAAGATGATGTTTTTAAAGGGGAATATGAAACGAGAACCAACTGTTGTAATTGAGAATACTAGTGTGAGGATGACAAATGAAGTTAAATATTTGGGTATAAAGTGGGAAAATAGTTAAGATGATCAAAGTGGCTTGGAATGGGGGAATACATGAGGTGATGGAGAAGATATACGAAGGGGTATATGTTCCTATAGCTCTGTAAGGCGTAGGGGCATGGTTTGATAGAATGGTAAAGAGTAGGGGAAGAAGGAAGATGGTAAGCGGGCAGAGAACTGCACTAATAGTGATGACGGGAGCCTACAGAACGATAGCGAGTGAGGCGCTGATGGTGATTGCGGGAAAAGTACCGCTAGATATTGAAGCAGAAGCAAGGTGGATAAAAAGAAAATTTTTGAGAAGGGAAATAACTCATTGGGGAGAACAACTTATTAAAGAAAGAGGGCATTAAGAGTCAGTTAAGAGAGATAAAAATAGAGAAGTGGCAAAGAAGATGGGACGAGGCTGAGTTTGGTCAATGGACTAAACAAATAATACCGAATATTAAGGATAGACTGAGTATGAAGAATTTAAGACCTGGGCACTATATGTGCCAAATACTGAGCGGACACGGGGACTTTAAAAGTTTCCTAAAGAAAAAAGGACTAGTGGAAGAGGATGTGTGTGAATGTGGGGAGAAGGAAACAATGATACATATAATGGTGGAGTGCAAGTTATAAGAAGATGAGAGAAGGCAGTGGCCTGAAATGGATGACAGATACGACTTAAAACAATGGATAACAGTAGAAAATGTGGAGAAAATGAGGACAATAATGGAAAAAATACTTAAGAAGAAACGAGAAAAATAGAGAGAAGAGATGTTGGTGAGACATGAAATAGGAATAACATAGACGACCAGAGGAGACGACGGACAGGGACGGTCATCGGCAGGACCTTGGTCCTGTCGTCCCACTACCACACCAGTCCATGGGCCGATGTGAGTCAGTAAAGCCGTAGGGACAGCCGTAGGGTGTACACTCCCAGTCCCGGGCCCGTGACCATTCCGGCCTTTAAGGTATTTATACCAAAATGGTACTACGGGGTGGCGCCTGCCCAGGCGACACGTGAGGTGATGCCAGGATCCTCTACGGAGGTTGCCTGATATGGACGTAGTGGCGGGGTTGGATCCCTCATTTGAGGGGGAGCTAGATAGAGGTTATGCCCAAGCCAAACCGACATGGACACAGCAGAACCAGGTCAAAAACACCCAGTGTTAGAACCTTTTTTTTAATGTGTCTTTCTATATATATACTAGCATTCCCGTCGCGGCTTCGCCCGCCCTCATAACTAAAGATAATTTCAACTAAAAATTAAAGTTTTATTTGTTTATCGATAAGATTCTTGTATTTTAGCATGTGGTTGAGCATTATTTTTTCAATGATTTTTTAGCAGTAATTATTAATCTAGTTATAATTGCACTGATCAGGTGGTTGAAGATTACATATAAGCACCATTAGGCATAAAATTTTTAACTTTAATGTATGAATTGGTAATCAAGATGGATAAAGACTATTAAGAAACTCTTGCGAAAAATAAACTGCATTATCAGAGCTTACGACAAAAGACCCGTGAATCATATTTTTACACACGATATAAAAAAATTGTACATTTAAATTTTAGTTATTCTAAATTTTACCATTGCAAAACCTTCCTAGAATTATAAAAATTATTTATTTAGATGTCGGTACAGATAGGTTCAGGTTACCATTGTTAACTCTATTGTGGAATGGCTCTATACACCATCGGTCGATTTTCAAGCTTCACTGAGATCCACATATCGCACACCATATTTAAATTTTTTTTTAATAATTTTCTTGATAGTTTAATAAGTGAATTTTATCATCGATTTCAAGCTCTTTTCTAACCTCTCGTGTAGAATGGCACTCCCCACCTATCGGTCAATTTTCATACTGCACTGTTGTCCACATATTAACCTTTTTTAATAAAATGTAAATCAAAAATCATTAGATTTTAATATTGCTAAACCTTCTTAGAATTATGAAAATGATGTAGTTAATATTTAGTACAGATTTGTTCAGTAATATTCGCGGTTAGTGATCACAAACGAAAAATGGCTTGTCCTTTTATATAATAGTATAAGTTATTATTATAGTAAATTTTCTAATTGTAAATCTTTCAAGAACTATGAAGATGATGTAGTTAAAATTTGGTTCAGATAGGTTCATTAGTTTTACTAAAATGCTATTGTCGCTTGCCACATATCCGATTTTTAAATTTCACTGGAATCCACACGTCACACCACATATTTATAGCTTTTTGGATAACAGATTAATTTAATTTAGTAATTTTATTATCAATTTCTAGCTATAATTAACACTGGATTATTGTAACCTCTCTTGAATGGCGCTCGCTTTACTACCCACCACATATTTATCGCTTTATAAACAGTAATTTAAGAGGAAATATGTAAATTTTATTATTGCTAAACCTTCCTTGAACTATGAAGATGATGTAGTTATATTTGGTACAGAATAGTTCTATAGTTTTCGCGGTTAGTGATCACGAACGGAAATGGCTTGTCCTTCTATATATAACTTCATCATCCCCCGTCGAGGAATTTTAACTAATAATTGAATTTTTGTTTATCGATAAAAATCTTGTATTAAAGTGAACAATTAAAAATTATATTTTTGATAATATTTTCACGCATAGCAGCCATTATTAACTTGGTTAAATTTAGATTGATTAGGTATTTGAAGATAACATAAAGCATAATTAGACATCCAATTTTCAATTTTAATATATGAGTTGGTAATCCAGATGGACAGAGACTATTAAGAAACTGCATTATCATTGCTTACAACTAAAGGTTCAAAGTTCATATTTTTACACACAATATTAAACAGCTGAGGATCGGCATTTTGATTTTTAATAATTTTTATTCGACAGAAATAATTTTATTTGATTTGATCTGGTTGGATTTTAATTTCTAACCATAAAAGTATGTGGTAGTATGGCAAAACCCGTTTCTAACACTCAACATTGTACATTTAAATTTTCATTGTTGCTAAACCTAGAACTATTAACATGATGTAGTTAAAATTTGGTATATTTCACTCCATATAGCTGTTTTTATAACAATTTAATTGAAAATAAGTAAATTTTATTATCAATGTTCACCTTTATGTAACACTGTACCTTTTAACCTTTCATGTAGATGGCAATTGCCGCCATTTTTGAACTTCACTGTTATCCACTTATTATTCATTTTTCAATAAAGAATTAGTTCAACCATCCATAAAGATGATGTAGTCAAAATTTGGTAGAGATTGGTTCAGTAGTTTTTAGCGGTTAGTGAACACAAACGAAAAATTGCTTGTCCTTTTATATAATAGTATAACCTTATACCGCCATATGTTAGAATCGTATAGAGCTAACAGATAATTGTGACTTACAGATAATATACAAATAATATTGCGGCTATAAATTAAGATATAAGGTATCCTATCTTTTTTTGTTGGATCAAACTGCACACTGTGTGCAAATTTGATTAAAATCGGTTCAGTAGTTTAGGTGTTAGCCGGCCCCTAGGCGGCGACACGTAATTTATATATATTAAGATATGTCCCTTAATTAGTTAGTAGTATGTAGCAGTGGAAGCGGGTATGGCCCCGCCGGTCCGGGTGCGGTGCCTGCGCACCCCCCTAAGCCGGACTTGTAAAAAAAAAAAAAATTAAGTAAGGCGGAGCGCTGGCCAGAACGGCTCCGCGGGTGAACGGCGGTAATAGACATGACTCGCTTAAGGTACCGATTGGGGAACTGATAAAAATAGTTAAAACGCCGCAGTCTAAGTGGAAATATAAAAAGTGGAAAGAGCTTTTTGTTGATAAATACTACGAATAAAAAGATTTTTTCCTTATCAGATATATATAAAAACTGATTTTGAAATTAATAATGCGCGTTGGTTTTAAAAGAGCCATTTTAATGGCTGTTCTGTTTACTAACTACGCACTTGCTAATGACCCCAAAACAGATAAAAAGACTGATGAACCACCAAGAATACTGACCCGAGACACCGATTCTGTAAAAATATGCTTAGATAAATCCTCCGCTTATGACGGTATGAAGTGCATACTGGATAAAAAGGAGACACATGCTATTGACAAACGGACTGCCGATAATGTTCTAAGACATTTCTTCACTAAGATCACGCCCGAGAGGAACCTATATGCAGTTGGAATTAACAATAATTTTGGATTGGAAATAGGAGTGTACAATGATCCGGCTGGAAGGTACATTGAGTTACATCAAAGGTACTTGAGATATGGAAAGCCAGACATAGGGATCACTCATCAGAAAGTAAAACATAGGTATGCAGTTGTGTATTCCTGGGATGACGTAGAGGAACCTGAACCATTTAATCACTGGACATCTTATACAGCCCTGAAAGGAAGTCCTGGATATAATCTTGCTTACGCCCATGGAGGGAAAGCGAAAGGTATACGCAACCAGAAAAAATTTTCAACCGATTGTGGGGGAGTTTATGATGTCATGAAGTTGAATACTCAGCACTTTGAGCATGTTTCAATTTTCATGGGAGCAGATAAATTATGCTTGGATCACAAAGGAGAGTATGACATTGTAATAGGACGGTACTCCAAGGCAAAGATGACATTTAGAGGAAGAGAAGCCGATAGTCATGCGCCTGAGTGGGAGTGCTACTTGGACGGTGATGCAATGAATTGCTACGGAAGCTTGACAGTAGACGAGACAGCTAAATTACAGGGTATTGCCGAGTCTTTAAACTACTAAGAGCGGGTGGTGGAAAGCGAATCAAGATCAATTTCTTTACTAGGATACCTTTGACAGTGCCATTTGAGAGTTTGACTGATAAAAACCAGCCAGAGATTGAACTTGGCGATGTCACGTTTAATTTTTTTCTCAATAAGTTGGTCGAAAGATATGATTTTGCTTTGCTTCACCATCCGCTTTTCGTTTTGTTGATGACTTTGGTTTACACCGTTGTGTTTATAAAAGTTCTAAATTACTTGCCCCCTTTTTTGACTCTGGCCGTTTTGTTTGTCTTAATTGCTTTTAGTTTATGTGAATACATGGGAGTGTTGTTGATCGCTTACGCCATTGTTAAAGTATTATGCTTGCTAAGACCAGCAGCTAGGGAAAAAATAGCAGCTGACGTTTACACACCATCTAATTTTAAGCCAAACGCCAGTCAGAATGCCACAAGAGACCCAATGGTAATGATCACTTTCATATTTATGCTTTGTGCCGGTTATTATGCGTTCTATGATGGATTACCCCCAGTTATCATTTTTATGTTTGCTATGATAATTTTCTTTGCTACGTTGACACTGACTAACATAACAACACTTGGAAGAAATTCTACCGGTGACGTACTGTTGATGGCCATAGTGGGGGTTTCTGTTGTTGTAACATTGGTTATATTCTTTTTAATAGTGTTTAGGTATGGAAATTTGATAATAGACCACTTGATCGCTAAATTACTGGATATAGAATTGCCTACTCAACAACCTATCTATGAGGACACAATGACAAGTAGTTTTGGTATAACAGCTGACATGTTTCATTTGAGATCTTTGCAACACCTACTACCATTTGAATTAGCTATTGGAGGTATAACCCAGTGGACCATGTGGCGAGCGATGATGGGAGAAATCATGGTACATGTTGTATTTTATTCATACTACTTGGGACCCGGTGATGCTGCTAGAGGAAGAGTTCAAGTAATGCCCAAAATGGAGAATAGAGAATTGAATGTTGGATTTGGAACCATGGACTACACGCTTTGTGCCGTGGCTATTATCGTGTACTTGTACAGGGTAATGTCATTGCAAGTACTAGTGCTATCTGTAATACCATTCTCTTCGGGAATCGCATACTTGACATACCGCAAACTAATTGGACCAAATTGGATGAGTTGGGGATCGGACGTAACCTTGAACGGAAGGAATGATTCAATGATAATTACGGCAGAAAAACCCATAGCACGCACTAAGATGGTCGTCCAAACTCTCGGAGTTATGACTTCAGCTTTCGCTTATGGACATGGTATTAGATTGCTTCCCATTGGAGCCTTGGTTGCCTGCCTATTTAGTAAAAATGAGAGGCTATTTTCATTTGCATCTGGATTATTGACTTGCAATACAACATTGATTGTGACGTCTATGATTACCAGCAAACCAATATCACAATCTGCAACAGCCAACATCATTACAGCAGGAGTGGAACAATACGCGGAGACAAGAAGCATAATGGACCAGGTTAAGGATGGCGTGAAAGACTACATATTGGAGAACTTTGACATTCCATTTATTTCTGGGAGGAGCAATGCTCCAGTTGATAGTAAGAAGAATGAAGTAGTTGTGACCACTGCACCTTATGAGCCACCACAACCAGAAACAATGAGAAATGAGGACGATTTAGACAGTGATGATAAACCTGAGACCCTGAAAGTTGATGTTACCCCTGAGAAACAAGACACTACTGGAATATTTACTGGGATATTGAGAAGTGGTAAGAAATACTTACACAAGAGAGACGAGATCGTGCAGAACTCCGGTATATCAAAAAGATCCAAATGGTTACAAGCAAGGGACTATCTACCGGAACAGGTCAAGTAAGCGGAAAATTCGAAGAAGTGCAAGAAGAAAGAAAAAGGGTGTTTTAAAGAGATTAGATCTAAGGGTTACAAACTTGATTGAAGTAACTTAATCACCTTGCCTTAATTGGCCGGGAAGACATAATGCTAAACGGAAATGGACAATAGGGAGCTTCACTCCCGAAACAATAAACTTTGGGTGCTTCACACCATTGGGCAAGCTTTTGGATATTAAAATTTAAAATCAGTAATACATATATTTAATTTGTATGGGGGGGAGGCCTACTTACCCCAGGCTAAAAAGTACCCACCCACCCATACATAACACAATAAAAATAACTTATAAAATAAAATAAGCCCGATTGGGGAACTGATAAAAATAGTTAAAACGCCGCAGTCTAAGCCCATTCCTACACTCTCGAGCGGCCCGGCAATGTCCTATGCAGGTGCTTTCGCTGCGACCCATAAGGCTGGATCCACTATAGTAGTGGTGAAAGCGAAAGAGGGGTCGGAGGCAAAGACGGCGGACCAAATTCAGGAAAAACTGAAGGAGGCGGTTAAGCCGAGCGAGAGCTGTTGGCAAGTGAAGTCGGTCAGGAAGCGGGGGAAGGACCGAGTTGAACTGGAAATGTCAGGCAAGGAGTCGCTGGAGAGAGTTTTGAAATGTGAGAGCCTGCAGAAGGCAGGAATGGTGGCTAAACCAGTGGGGGGCAATGACCCGAAAGTTATTGTGTACGATGTTCCGGGGGCGTTTAAGGACGCCGAGCTTCTGGGATTCATCCGGTCGCAAAATTTTGCGCGGGTAAAGGCGGTGAACCTAGAGTCGGTGCGCGCGTCACACAGGGCTGGGGCAAGGGATAGAGCAGGCGGGAAGACCAACCTCGTCTTAACGGTGACTCCCGAGGTCCGACATCTCATGATGGATAAGGGTCGCTTCTTCGTCGACTGGTTCTCTTGCCGGGTGGATGACTTTGTTGGGGGTCAACCGGTGTTTCCGGTGTCACCAGTATGGTCATACCGCGCGGCAGGGTTGCCGGCTGGCGGAGGGTACGATGATGTGCTCCTATTGCACTGGCGAAGGACATAAGAGGGAGGCCTGTCCATCTAGAAAAGCGGGGGCGGCACCAACCTGTGCAGCGTGCAAGGCGGTGGGGAAGCCCGACGGGCACGATGTCCTTTCGAGGGAGTGCCCGGGATACCGCTTTGCGCGCGATAGGTGGGTGTCTCTAACCAATTATGGGTGAACGCCCGACTCATCAATGCGGCGAATGTCTGAGAATGTTCTCAATTCTATCCGGACTAGGCGTCCATTCTCGGGCTGCCCACCCGGTGGAGTTCAATCGTCGCATTGATGTGGAGAGGGTTCACAAGAGATGGACGTATGAGGAATTAGTTGTCCTGGCTTCATCTGAGCGTCAACTACGGGCGCAAGGATACCAGGGCAACATTAACCAAGCTGGCCGACCTCATGCCACCTCGGACGTTTGACTCAGTCAAGGGAGCACGGTCCAAACCCCTCTACAAGGGTATTGTGCAGAGCTGGGACAGGGAATTGTTGCCCAGGGAAGAGCGCGTCCCTGCTGACCAAGGTGGGAGGGGGATGCTGGCGGCGGCGATCCGGGGACTGGTGGGGGAGATTTCTTCTCCCTCGCTGTCACCGGTTCTCCGCGGGCTGGTGTCTCTCGCCTATGAAGCTCTGGATGGTATCCCGATCGGGGACCGCATCGCTGGGTTAGTCAAGGACTGACTAGCGGTGCGAGAGCCGGACGGGTAACCAAGGCCCAAATAGGAGGATGAGGGAACTTCGCCCGGAGAATAGTAGAGCTGAATATGCTAGGATCCAGGAGCTATGGAAAAAGGACAAGAGGGCAGCAGCTCAGGATATCCTGGGCAATGGTAGGATGCCGTCCCTCCATACTCCTGAGGCTCTACGAGATTACTGGGCTCCCATTATCAAGGCCCCACCGAGTCCCTGGGAGGGCTGGGAGGTGCGGGGTTCCAGGGGTAGATATTTGGACACCGGTTACGGAGGAGGAGGTTGTTCGGTTGTCTCCCGACCAGAATTCGGCGCCTGGACTTGATAATGTACTCCCTTCCGCATGGAAGGGAGCTCCCTGGAGGATGAAAGCGCTGATCCTTAATCTGATAATGTGGGAAGGCAGGTTGCCTCCCGCATTGCTCAGGGCGAGGGTCACGATGATTCCAAAGGGCAGAGGGCAGAACGGCCGGGGGACTATCGACCGATCGCCGTCTCCTCGGTGGTGGTTAGGCACCTTAATAAGATATTGGCGGTAAGGATGGAGAAGGTGGTTTCCCATGTTCCCGAACAGAAGGGGTTCATTCGAGGATACGACGGGGTGGCTCACAATCTGTTTATGCTGAACGCGGTTCTGCGGCAGGGATGGAAAAGGCGGATGCATCTCTGTCTTTCCATTCTTGATGTCAAGAAAGCATTTGACAGCGTCAGCCATCACGCTATCCGAGAGGTACTCCGGGCAAGAGGGATACAGGGGGAAGTACTAGACTATATCTCGTCTATGTATGCGTATTCTGCCTCCATTATTTATAGCGGGGGGAGGGCGGCTGCTGAGATGAGACCATCCAGGGGTGTTAGACAGGGAGACCCATTATCACCCCTTTTGTTCAACATGATCATGGACCATGTGCTAGGAGGACTCCCAAGTAGGATCGGTTTCATGTGGGGGGGGGGGGGGGGGGGGGGGGGCTAGAGTCTCGGCCCTTGCGTATGCGGACGACCTGGTCTTGGCTGCGTCCTCAGTCCAGGGAATGGAGTGCATGTTGAGAGCAGTAGAGGAGGGGTTGGCTCAATGTGGACTGGAGCTTAACCCTCGCAAATGTTTGTCGCTCACATTCACTCCTTCTGGTAGGAGGAAATTGATTAAATTAGAGGACCAGGTTGGCTTTGTCGGGGGGGGGGGGGGGACTTGATGCCCTCACTGGGGGTGACCGATAGTTGGGTGTACTTGGGGGTGGATTTCAATTACATGGGGACCATGGAAATCGCGGTGGATCTGGAAGGGGGACTGGGCAAAATCTCGAGGGCCCCTCTGAAGCCGCAGCAAAAGTATTGCGTGCTAGGGGGGGGCAAATGGGTAGGGCAACGGGAGGGCTAGAGAAGGAGATAGGTGCGGGGATCTCCTGACCTCTAAGCGAATCATGCAAGCAATAGTGCCCTACTCACTGCAAGCCTGATTCCAGCTCTCCTTATCCCTATCAACGCCTACTGTCACCTCCGAGTGGTGCCCCCTGGAGAATCCGATGGGATTCACGAACGACAGAGGCGGGGTCTCTGACTTTTGTCAGGGGCCTCAAAGTCACCCAAGTCAGGTGGAGGGAGCTCGAGCTGAGACTGAATGGCAGAGGGTGCATAAAAATATACTGTCTTCTATCGACCCACTTGGGGCACCAGGCGAAACCCCAAGGTAGTAGGGAAACCTACATAGCCCGCTGCAGGGATAGGGAGCTTACTTGCAGTGTAATTTAAACGCTCCCATACTCGTGGGAACAAAATGCAGTCTCCTAATAAACCTAAAAATAAACCTTTTAACTCATCCGAGGATGATCACTCATCCTCGGAACATCTTGATATTGTTTCAGGTCCCGACCTAGACATTCTGGATGAGGAGTCGGTGAGTTCTTTGATGCTCTCACTGACTCAGGAAGTAAGCGGACTAAATGTGGACCTCGGCTCGGGGGATGTGGACGCCAGTTCGTTCAGCCCTCTAGCAATGGAGGCACAGGAGGTAAGCCTACTCCAAAATACTAGTATTAATATAGCTTCCGGCAGCTCGAGGGTTGAGGAATCAGCAACTCCGTCGCAAGACGTTGTAGCTGAGGATCCTCCCTTCAAAACTGTTAGGAAGCGGTTTAGAAAGAGGGCGAAGTCGTCGAAATCTGGCAAGGTTCCGGTCGAAAAACCCCACCAAGGCGGTGAGACGGAGGTGGCTGGGCTCCCCAAGGGTGAGTCGGCTGCCAAAGTCGAAGGCGCTGAGGTGTCATCGGTGCCCGCAATTGAGGCCGCTGGGCTCCCTTCGGGTGAGTCGGCGACTAAGGGAGCGAGCGCCGGTGTAGCCAAGGCTCCTACTGGCCGGGCCGCAGGGCAGCCTTCGGGCAAGCCGGTGGTCAAGGCCGGGGGGACTAAGGCTGGGCCAGTAAAACCGAGCCTGCCGGACAAAAAACGACATCGCAACTCACCAGGGTTTTCTGCGCCTTCAGCAAAGAAAATCAGGGGTAGCGAAGGGAAACCAAGCTATGCCCAAGCAGTAGGTGAGGGGTATATGACTGCGGTTATTCCTAATGAATATCCGCATATACAGCTCACCAGAGAACAGAGTGGTCGCATACAGGATGCAGTCGTCGATATGATTGACGATCTTGTAGACGACGGCTCTGTAGAACCTAAGTTTAATGGTGCTAGTTTCAAATTTGGGGCTAGCATATTTAACTGCGTTGATGATGAGACCAAGCGATGGCTCGGGGATATCATCCGACCCATTGGCGATGCGGAGGGCATTCCCCTCCGTATTGTCGATGCTAAGGAGGTACTCTCGGCCGTCAGATTGGGAGGTTTCTTTCCAGGGAAGCGGCTGGAAGACGACCAATTAGAGAAAAGGATCCGCGTCCAAAACAAAAAGATTCCTGGAGCAGACTACTGGACACTGGCGGGAGTAACGAGAGACGAGAAGGGTTGCTACGCCGTCCTGACTCTACCCAGGAATAGCCTAGCACACCTGAGGGAACGCAATATGTTGGTACATTACGGCCTCCATAGGGTGACCCTAAGGGAAATTAAAAAGCCAGCTCGGAAGGAGGAGGGAGCTGGCACAAGTAAGACAAAATGCCCAAAGGTAGCAATACCTGAGGGACCCAAAGACACGGGGACTCCTAGGGCCGAACCAAAGGGGGCGGCGAGGGATGTGGCGCCCAGGGATCCGAGAAAGGTCTCTGGGGCGGCGGCTCCCTCGAAATGTCCTCCGGAGGGGAAACCCAAAGGAGCCCCTGGCTAACCAAAACATTACCAGATGCTAAGGCTGCTGCAAATTAATCTTCACCACTGCATAGCAGCGTGTGGAGTATTGCAGCAATACGTGAAAGGTAAGAATATTGACATTGTATTAATACAAGAACCTTACCTTGTAAATGGCATGCCAGGGGGTATCAGAATGGGGGGCTATGAAATAGTCTCCTCATCGGATAACCCCAGGGCATGCATCCTGTATAAGAGGAATTTAAAACTGCTGCCACTGTGGCATTTCTGTTCCAGAGACTTTGCAGCAGCCAGAATAAGCCTCACTACGAGGACACAGAGGATGGAGATCTGCATCGCAGCAATCTACCTCCCCTATGAAGACGCACCGAAGGTGACCATGGAGCTCATGGAGAAAGCCGGGGACAACACCATCCTAGCCCTGGATGCAAACGCCCACCACGTGACGTGGGGGAGCTCAAACTCCAACCAAAGAGGTGAGCAACTACTTGACCTTATTATAGGTAATAATCTTGATATTCTAAACAGGGGGAATAAACCGACCTTTGTTAATAAGAATAGGCAAGAAGTAATAGATATAACCCTTGCGACCCATGAGATCAGCCACAGGGTGGGAAACTGGCATGTCTCGAACGAAGAGACATGCTCAGACCATAAATACATTAGATTTGATCTAATAACTGACCCCATACAAGCGTCGAGCTACAGGAATCCCAGGAAAACAAACTGGGAAGGATATAGCACTATGCTGGAGGGGGAAATAACAAACCTCCCAAGAAGGATTGCCAATAAATGGCAACTAGAGGTACTCAACACTGCACTAACATCGGCCATAACTAAATGTTACGAGTCCAATAACGTTAGGAGCAGTGCTGAAAACGCAAGAAACACCAAATGGTGGAATAAAGATCTTAGCAATCAAAGGAAAGCTCTGAGAAAGAAATTTAACATTGCTAAGAGAACTGGCAGATGGGAAGATTACAGAGCGCACTTGACGATCTACCATAAATCTGTCAGGAAAACGAAAAGACAGGCCTGGGTTAAGTTCTGTCAAGAGGTTGAATCCACAGCAGAAGCTGGAAGGATCAACAAAATATTATCTCAACAGAAGCAGACGGATAAGTTGGGCTCTCTATGGGATGGAGAGAGGTATACCATGAATAGCATGGAGACACTCGAAGTCCTAGCGAGGGTCCACTTCCCTGGATGCAATGTTAGAAGCAACTTAGGCTCAACCCCAAGAAGCGATGCACCCCCTATAAAGGTGGGTTGGGACAGAGCAAATGAGATAATAACCGGCAAGAAAATTGCATGGGCAATAAACAGCTTCTCACCGTATAAAGCAGCTGGAGTGGACGGCATCTTTCCTGCGCTACTGCAGAAAGGACTACCTCTACTTAGACCACACCTCCTAGAACTATTAAGAGGCAGTTTGGCACTAGGACACATACCAAGCAAATGGAAAGTGTCCAAAGTCATTTACATACCTAAACCTGGGAAGGAGAATTACATCAATCCCAAGGCATTTAGGCCCATATGTCTGACGTCCTTCTTGATGAAAACCATGGAGAAGATTCTGGACAGGCATATTAGGGACAACATACTACTGCAGAGACCATTACATCATCTGCAGTATGCCTATCAAGCAGGTAAATCCTGCGAGGTGGCCTTGCAACACCTAACATCCAAGATTGAAAAGTCATTGGACCATAAGGAAATCATGGCGGGCATCTTCGTTGACATAGAAGGTGCCTTCGACAGAACCCCCTATTTGACGATAGAGAGATCCATGAAGGAGAAGCTGATTGACCCTATCATTCTCCAGTGGATATGCTCGATGTTAAAGGGAAGAATAATATACTCCGAACTAGGAGACAACAAACTATGGGCAGAACCCGTTGGTGGCTGCCCACAAGGGGGGGTTCTATCACCGTTACTCTGGTGTATGGTGGTAGACTCTCTGCTAATTAAACTCAATGAAGCAGGATTCTACACGCAAGGATATGCGGATGATATCGCTATCCTTGTAGGTGGCAAACATCAGGCTGTCATATCAGACCTGCTTAATACATGCACAGGAATACTGACGGAATGGTGCGTTAATAAGGGTCTGAACATCAATCCGGAGAAAGTAGAACTGTGCATCTTTACAAATAGAAAGAAAGTGGTCATTAGACCACCAAAACTAAACGAGGTCCAGATAAAAGTTAGCACGCAAGTCAAGCACCTAGGGGTTTATCTGGACAATAAATTAAAATGGGATAAACACATAGAGTATGTGTCGTCCAAAACCCTAAGGAGCCTATGGGCCTGTAAAAGAGCAGTAGGCAGATCCTGGGGAATGAAACCGAAGGTGGTACATTGGATCTACACCATGGTGATCAGACCAATGATACTATACGCCAATGTGGTATGGTGGCATAAAGCGGGACGGGAGAAATCCAGAGTCCAACTAAATAAGGTACAAAGATTGGCATGCCTTCTGATAACGGGAGCCATGAGAACCACCCCAACAGCGGCAATGGAGGTTATACTAAACCTCAGGCCGCTACAGCTGGAGGTAGAAGCGAAAGCTATGCTTTCCATTTATAAACTTGCTAAGCAAGGTTTGCTCTATGAACCATCCAGAAGAGAGGGTCATAAGAAGCTATTATACAAAATGGAGGCCATAGAGGTCCTTAGCATGAACTCAGACCTCCAGACAAAGAAACATATCGAGATTAATTTCAATGTGGATATAAACATCAGGAAGCAACACCAGAAATGTAATGGTATTAATTGCTATACTGATGGCTCCCTAACCAAGAAAGGTTCAGGGGCAGGAATATGGAGACTGAGTGACAAGAAGGGCACATCTCTCCCCCTAGGGAAGTACACCTCAGTATTCCAGGCTGAGGTAATGGCAATCTGTTACTGTGCACAACAACTAATAGAGGACAATACACAGAACAGAACCATTAAAATTTACTCGGATAGCCAAGCTGCCTTGGGGGCTCTGAGGAATACTACAACCAGATCGAAGCTAGTCGAGGATTGTAAAACATACCTCAACAGGCTAGCTGTGAACAACAACATCTGGGTAGAATGGGTCAAAGGCCACTTTAACATTGCAGGGAACGAGAAGGCTGACGAACTGGCCAGACAGGGATCGGACAGCAAACCTATTGCTCCCGAACCTGTCTGTGGAATATCCTGGAGCCTAGCAAAAAATGAAATAGCTAAGCTCTACAACAGCATCGCCTCTCGGAACTGGCACATGGAAAAACTGAGACAGTCAAAACTGTTTCTGGGAGGGCACTGCAAGAAAAGGGGCACTCAACTCCTTAATCTTGACAGAGCCAAACTCAAATACCTGACAGAAATGTACACAGGGCATTGCAGATTGAACAAACATCTCTGCACAATGAAAATCAAGACCTCACCAATATGCAGATTCTGCAACAGGGAGGATGAGACGCCTTACCATATCATATGCGAATGCGAGATACTGGCAAGGAGGAGGTTTCTCCACTTTGGGGAAGAAATCATCCGAGACCCTAGTGTGGACATTGACCCTATCAGTATCATAGGGTACATGAAAACACTAGGACTGTACTAGAACAGTACAGGACTCACGGCATAGGCACAATGAGCCTCACAGGCTGAGGTGCCACCAAGAAAGCCGGATTAAAAAAAAAAAAAAAAAAAAAAAAAAATTGCGTGCTACGCGATTTCCTGATCCCAGGGATTCTGCACAAGTTAGTATTGGGGAAAGTATCAGGCAAAACCCTTAACAAGCTAGATGTCAGGATTAGGGCGGCGATTCGGGGTTGGTTGCACCTGCCCAAGGACGTCCCGTCTGCTTTTATCCACGCTCCAGTGCGTCTGGGGGGACTTGGGATCCCAAGAATGATTAGGAATGTCCCGTACTGGAGGGAGAGTAGGTACTCGGCGGTCACCGAAGGTTTGGCAAGCCAGGGCTTGACACAAGAGATGGGGAGGGACTTCCCGAGAGGGGAAATTCCACCGCTGCCGAGGGGAAGGGAGTACGGCCAATTAGAAGCCTCGGTAGATGGGTATGACCTAAGGGAGGCATGGGAGGTGAAGGAGTCCACTTCTTGGGTATATAGAGCATCAGGCGGCCTCACTGGCTCTGAGTATGTCCGGTTTCTCCAGTTGTATTGTGGAGCACTTTCTGGTTCTGAAGTTTCTGGAGGAGGGATTCAGAAGAAAGGGATTTGTGGTGAATAGGGAGACCACCATAACCCACGGCTTGACTAGGAAGCAGCCTGACCTCATTATCGCCAAGCGAGACCTGGCCCGGATCATTGACGTCCAGATCGTGAGTGGCAGACTCGATCTGGACCAAGCGGGACAGGTGAAGATGGAGGCCTATGGACAGCCGTGGGTTATCCGGGCTGTGTCCGAGATGACCGGTGTTCCAGTGAAGAGGACGGAGGTAATCCCAGTGACCCTATCCTGGAAAGGCATTTGGTCCAAGAAGTCGGCTAGGGATCTGAGGAAGTTGGGCACGTCAAAGAGGGCACTGGGATGGATCACCGAGAGAGTCATAAGGGATTCGGTCATTTCTTTCTCGAGGTGGAAGGGAAGAGCGGATGCAGCCATTGTCGGAAGGGGGAGACCGGACGGAGGAGGCGGCCGATAGTTGTTGGTGAACCACCACCCAACAGCTCTGGTGAGGAGTCTCCTTTTGTGAAGAGAAGCCCTACGGGAGTCAGACTCTGTTTGGTTTTGTTATCTGTTTTGATTGTTTTCTTCAATAGACATGGTTTTGTTTTGTATTGTTTTTTTTGTTTCGCTTTTTAAATCATGTAGTTTTTGGTTACAGTGTTATTATTTTATTTTATTTCTTTTATTAGTTGGTTGTGCCATGGGAGAAACTTTGTGACCCATTTAGATCTATTATTTTAATTTTTAATTCAGAGTGGGCAACTCTTAATTCTTGTTTTTTTTTCTTTTCAGCATATGACCCCATAAGGGTCACCCCTGGGGTTTAGGGGGCCCCATTGTGAGCAAGTATTGTTAATTTTAGCCCCCAATGATTGTTTTTTTTTTTTCGAAGGTCTCGTAGAAGAGAGCAATGGTTGTATATTGTGATACAATGTAAATCTCAAATAAATTATGTCAATACCTGAATGCCTCTTAGTGTAGTTAGTGGGGCGGATGAATGGAATGGCGGCGATATTCTCCTACACCTACTAGTGAGGACACCGGTATAAATGCTGTAAGGGGGCCGGAGGAGCCCTCACAATCGGTTATTCATGAATAATTTCCTCATTGGTCAACTGAATATGGATAGGGCAATGGTTGTTACATCTGAAATCAGGGATGTCGCTGTGAGGAAACGAATTAGTGTCTTAGCAGTACAGGAGCCTTATTCGAATGTAAGTAAAAAAGTAATTGGCTTTGGGATGAGTGCGAGGGTTGTGACTGGAAATAGAGTGGATGAAACACCATGGGCTGCAGTCGTGCTAGATCCGTCTATTGGTGTAGTGAAAATGACTAGTCTGAGTGATTCGCATTGTGTGGTTGTGCAATTAGTTACAAATGTTGGTGTGTTGTGTATAGTAAGTATGTATTGCCAGGTTTCTCACCAATTGGATAGTTATCTGGTTAGGTTTTTATATTATTAAGGGAATAGAAAGAGTACTAAAAGGTATGCGTGTTGTTATATGTGTGGATAGTAATTCAAAAAATACTAAGTAGGGAGGTACAGTCTTAGACGACAGGGGAGAGGAAATGAAGGAGAGCATCATTAACCTAGGTTGGGTCTTATTGAATGATGGACAAATGCCAACATTTTCGAGTCCACGAGGTGAAAGCTATATTGATCTGACTTGTCAGTAATAATTTACGAAAACATATTTTGGAATGGCATGTCACAGACTGTACCTCCAGCTTTCATCGTTTATGTATTACTAAAGTGGGAATGCGTAGTGCTGTTAGTATGAAAGGGGAACGATCGAAATTTTGTTTGAGGAATGCTGACGGGAATTTATTTAGGGAATGTTTGGAGGATACCTTTGAGAATGTGGAACTTTTTAGTATAAGTGGTTGCACGGATGTAATTAAGTATGCTAGGGCGATTGAGGACTGGATTTTGTGCTGCGCTGCTAAAGCCATTCCGAAAGGTTATAAAAACCCAAAATTGGCCAGATGGTGGTCTACAGATTTATAGGTTATGAAGAGAAGAGTTATAGCAGTGCGTAGGAAATACCAGAGGGAGACTGTGTATGATTCCAAAATTGTATATAAGAATGAGTGGAAAAATCTACGTAACCTGTATAAACGATCTGTGAGAAAGGCAAAAACCGACAGCTGGACAAATTTTGTAAATGATCAGATACAAACTGGTCCCTGGAATGTCGTCTACAAAATGAGTAGGAAGAAAATTCGACCGGCTGAAGTAATGGGATTGTTTGGTGAGGAAGAAGGTATTACTGATTGGGATTCTTCCATTCGGATTCTTTTAAACCAGCTTGTCGTGGATGATAATATGAATGAATGTGATTACCACAAGGATATTAGAAGAATGAATGAAGCTTATAAGCCTGAATATGGTATCAGATGGACAATAAGTAAGAATGATGTGCGAGAGGCAGTATGGACGTTAAAAAATGGTAAGGCCCCTGGCTGGGATGGAATTTCTATTGAAATGATCAAAGCCGGGTGGCCAATACTTGAGAGTGTGCTTGTATGGTTGTATGAGGTGTGTGTCAAGTATCGAATTTTTCCTAGGCATTGGAAGTGGGGACGAATTTGCGCAATCCTTAAGGGAGAAGATAAAGACCCATCACTACCTAAATCTTATAGACCCATTTGCTTACTACCGGTGTTGGGAAAATCTTTGAAAGAATAATTGTATCTAAAATGGAATGGTTGTTTTATGATAGTATACATGTTAAACAATATGGGTTTATGCGTGGAAAGAGTACGATGGATGTTATGAATGATAAAACTAATATCCTGCAATTATGTGGTTCGAAGTATGTTGTAGGTATCTTTTTGGATGTCTCTGGTGCGTTTGATAATGTATGGTGGCCTGATGTTTTACGATGTATGAGAAATTTTAATGTGAATAAAGAATGTTATGAATTGAAGAAAAGTTATTTGAGTGAACGAAGTGTGGAAATGATATTGGGACAGGGTAGGGTTAAAAAATTTGTAAATAGGGGATGCCCACAGGGTTCAGTATTAGGACCACAGATATGGAAATTAATTTTTAATGACTGTGTGAAAGCTGTGAATGAGAATTTTATTATGATTGCATTTGCCGATGATGGTGTGGTCTTAATTGACGGGAACTCGCGATGGGAATTGGAAAGAGTAATGTTTATTATATCAGAATGGATGGAAAAGTCTAAGATGACACTATCATTGGCAAAAACGGTGTGTATGATGTTAAAAGAGTATTTTTTAGCTAGGGACCCGATATTAAAAATTAATGATAGCATAATTGGCTTTGTAAATCATGTCAAATATTTAGGTGTAAGGTGGGAAAAGGGATGGAAAATAAGTTTTCATATAACTGAGGTAAGTGAAAGGGCCTGTACTGCTATGATGCAGGTATTGAGAATGACTAAACTTAATCTTGAAAACAGGGAATGTTTCCTCTTAATATATAATAGCCTCTTTGTGTCCATTATCACGTATGCTGTTGGTATATGGGGGGACAAAATGAATGCCCTTCATCGTAAAAAATTGAATAGTGCCCAAAATAAAATACTTTTGAGAGTAGTGCCAGCTTACCGAACAACATCCTTAGAGGCACTACAGGTTATTGTGGGAATACACCCATTAGACTTAGAGGTGGAGAGACGGTGGGACGTGTATCGTCTGAAAAGGACTGGTAGGACTATGTGGAGGAATAGGGAAATAGTGGGAGTAAGGGTTCGTAGTGTCCTAAATGAAATTTGTAAACAGGAATGGCAACAGCGATGGAATGAATCAAGATTAGGTAGATGGACCTTCTTTGAATGGCTACCGAGTATAAAGGAGAGGTTGAAAATGAACTGGTTTACTGTTACTAACAGCAGTATTCAATGTATTACTGGGCACGTGCCCTGGTTGGCTGTGGGCTGGGTGGTCAGCACGAGGGTGTAGGGTGACGTTTTAGTCCCAGAGCTAGGAGGATGAAGACTTTTTCTCCACGTTTTGAATTGTATAAGATATTGTTAAGCCGCTGGCATGGTTTTTATCCTCATCCTCTGTAGGCCCTGTGTTTCCATCTGCTATAGCCAGTGGATTTTGTGCTCTCTCGCTGGCCGCCTCGCCCATTGGGGCGACCCTGGTCTGTCTTCGAAGATCGTAGTATGTATGTTTAAAAAGAGAACTCTACTTTTAAACTTTGTTTTAGGAAACTGTCATTGTGCCAAAAGGTAAACAGCACAAGAATTATTCTCCTTGTTTGTTCTGTTTTTGTTTTTTGTCCTTGTTTGTTCTCCTTGTATTGTTATTAGTTGCATCATTGGGGTAAATTAGTTATAATAGTTGATTATTATGTTGTTTTGTTATTGCTTGGAATAATATGGTTAAAAATATTTTGTGTACTATTGTTGTGGAATGTTGTAACATTTATGTTGTGATTCTTTATTTTTATTCTTATTTCATTGAACATTTTTGTAAATTTTACCTTTTAATCAAATTATAGTTACAATTGTTAGTGGTTGGTATGAATGAGATATTGGTATGATTGTATGGTTACCCGAACCATTCTCCTCCAAAATTGGGCGTAAGCCCAAGCTTAAGCCTTAGGGGGATTTTTCCCAAATGGCACTACGGGGTGATGCCTGCCTAGGTGTCACATTGAGGTGGTGCCAGGAATTCCCTCGGGAGTTGCCTGGTATAGACGTAGTGGTCGTCGTTTATTGGGACTACATGATGCAAATCCGTAAAAGTTTTATGCAACATATAGGACCAAGCTAGATAGTAGTTGTCCCCTTCCTCCTTTTCTGGTGGGATTTAGGTTAGGAGTTGGTTGGTTAAGGCCTTCGGGCTAGGTTACAACCAACTCCGATGCCTACTTCCATTCACCCTTACTCACTGTCCCTTAATTAGTTAGTAGTATGTAGCAGTGGAAGCGGGTATGGGCCGCCGTTCCCGGTGCGGTGCCTGCGCACCCCCCTGAGCCGGACTTGTAAAAAAAAAAATTAAGTAAGGCGGAGCGCTGGCCAGAATGGCTCCGCGGGTAAACGGCGGTAGTAGACATGACTCGCTTGAGGTACCTGAATGCCTCTTAGTGTAGTTAGGGAGGCGGATGAATGGATTGGCGATATTCTCTCTGTCCCTTAATTAGACATGCCAATCTTCTACCTCGCTGCTTGATTGCTGAGTACTAATTGTTCTTTAATTGATTAAAAAACTGTATATTTTGATTGTGAATTGAAAGTTTATAGAAATATTCAGTGTAATTGAGTGCATTTAATGTTAAATTTCTGTATTAATTGATAAAATAGGGGAAAAGTTATAAGGAAAAAACCACGAAAACGTGGTTTCCACGTGGCTTTCAAGTGCCCTTTGGGGCTGGAATTTTTTGAAAAAAAAAACATTTGTGCCGTTAGAGGACACTATTTAGGTCAAGTGGTCAAATTTTTACCGGAATATAATGGGGAAAAAAAAACCAGTATTATAAGTTAAAATAGATTAGCGCATTTCTAATAAAATTTTTAACGGTAGGCCTTAGGGGATAAATTTTTGGTGTAACATTAAGAGGGGGGTAAAATTAGATTTTTTGTAAGGTTTGGTAAATTTTGGTTCATTAGTTTTTGTAATATTGGAATTAGAAAAATTTATTAACCTAATTGAATTAATTGGATTAACACCTGGTGATAGTTTACAGTGACTTTTTACGTAACAGTTACTTTTTGGAACTGTTACATTAATAAAACCAGTTAAAACAGGTGTTTAATATTAATTATTCGAATATTTCTTTTGCAAAATTTAATAATTAAAAATGAATAAAGATAAAGATAAGGAGAAAGTGTCCGGCAAGGAGGTGAAAGTGGAAAAAGAAAAAATGAAAGATGAGGAATCATTCAAATTAAGGGAATTAGAAATTAGAAAGGCAGATATTGATAGCCCAGACCTGGAATTCATAACAGAGGCAAGGCTGGAGATGAATGTTGTATTAAAGGAACTAGCTACTTATATAAATAGAAATTGCAGGGGTAGCGAGGGTAGACACATTAAATACTTGGACTCCAGATTAGACAAGTTAATTAAGATTGAGGAAAAGTGGGTTTCAGAAACGAAACGACTATCATCCTTGAAAGACACTCTTAATAGAGTGTCTTTCATGGAAAAAAGATTTGAGGATTTTACCTCAAGCTGGGAAGAGTCAATGAGGAAAACTACTGAGGAGGTGATAGAGAAATTTAGTAAAATGGCCAGTGACGTGGCAATAAAAGAATGTAGAAATGTTTTAGAAAAGGTACAGGAGGAAATGATATTGGGTAGGAAAGGTACTGAAGAGGTCATAAATGAGGTAAGGTGTATTAAGGATGAGGTTAAAAAGGTAGTAGAGGAGGCGAATAAAGATAGGTGTATTGATAACTTAGACTGGGCAACGGTTGTGAAAAAGGGTAAAAGAAATAGGGGACCCCAGGTAGTGGTGGAATTTCCTAAAGAGGGGGAACAACGTAAAAAGCAAGACCTCGTTGAGTGTTTAAATGCTAAGGAGAGTGAGATAAAAATAAAAGGTCTCAGAAGACATGGAAGAAATTACGTAGTAGAGCTGGCAGACATGGGGGAAATTAAAAAACTCAAAGAAAACGAATTATTGAAAAATAAAGGGTTCAATGTTAATGGTGCTCCAAAGCTCAGGGATCCTAGAATAATAATTTACGGAGTAGATAAAAATATAAGTAAAGAAGAAATAGGAAGGGCGGTTTTTGCAAGAAATAAGGAAATTTTTAAGGGTTTGAATGAAGGAGAAATGAAGGAGTCATTTGTGCCCTCATTTTCATTTGGCAAAGAGGGCCGTTTTACTCAAGCCTGGGTAATTAGAGTTTCGCCAAAGATTTTTGTAAGAATCATAAAGGAAGGTACATTGTATGTAGGATTGTGGGAGTGCCGGGTAGCGGAATTTATTGACCCTGTGCGATGTTATAAATGTCAGTGGTTTGGACACACAGGAGGAGCATGTAACGAAAAGGTTACATGCTCTAAATGTGGGATTGAAGGTCATCACAGGTCTAAATGCCAACTTGAGATAGAAACTAATAGGTGTGTAAACTGTATAAGATCAAACAAGACCGAAATTGATCATTCGGTTATGTGGAGGAATTGTCCTGTCTTTTTAGACGCACAGAGGTGGACTAAAAAAATGACTGATTATGGGGACTGGGCCCAAAAGGTTCGTGCTTCTACTATGGGAGATATTGATGGTTCGGTGAGTGTTCAAGGCCTGGAGGAGCCTCAACCAAGTACCTCACAATGAACAGTATAACAATAGGCCAAATAAAATATGGATAGGGCAAGAGTGGTCACCCCGGAGTTAAGAAATATTGCAGTAAAAAAACATATAGGAATCTTGGCAGTACAGGAACCTTATTTTAATAATAATGGAAAGATTGTTGGCTTCGGTATGAATGCATCGGTGGTGACTGGCAATGGGGTGGATGAACCTCCTTGGGCGGCTGTAGTCGTACTAGACCCATCCATTGGAGTTATGAAGATGAATAAATTGTGTGATTCTCACTGTGTGGTTGCTCAATTGGTTACAAATATAGGTGTGATAGTTATAGTGAGTATGTACTGTCAGGCCTCACATAATTTAGAAAGCTATTTGGCAAGATTAAGGAGAATAGCAAGAGTTTTAATCGGTATGAATGTTGTTGTATGTGTTGATGGAAATGCAAAAAATCCTATCTGGGGGGGCTCAGTGTTAGATGAAAAGGGTAAAGAAATGGAGGAATGTATACTCGAATCAGGATGGAACATAATGAATGATGGAATAATTCCAACTTTTTCAGGACCTCGAGGAGATAGTTTTATAGATTTAACTATTGCCAATAACTGCATAAATAACAATGTACAAGATTGGCATGTAGAAGATTGTACATCTAGCTCTCATCGACTATGTGTTTTTAAAATTAACTTTAAAAATATTAACACTAATCCACTAAAAGGTGAAAGGTCAAAATTTTGTATAAGAAAGGCTGATTGGTTTTTATTTAGAGAATGCTTGGAAGATACCTCAGAGTATGTGGAAAATTATAGAGTGAATGGTCGTAGCACGGCAGTAAAGTATGTAAAGGCTGTTGAGGACTGGATCTTATGTTGTGCTGCAAAGGCTATTCCTCGGGGCTACAAAAGACCTAAGGCAGTCAGATGGTGGTCTAGGGAATTGGAATTGCATAAGAGGAAAGTTATTGCGGCACGCAGAAGATAAAGTATGTAAGTTAAATCGATAAAGTATGTAAAGGCTGTTGAGGACTGGATCTTATGTTGTGCTGCAAAGGCTATTCCTCGGGGCTACAAAAGATAAATAGTTTTATCGATTTAACTATTGCCAATAACTGCATAAATAACAATGTACAAGATTGGCATGTAGAAGATTGTACATCCAGCTCTCATCGACTATGTGTTTTTAAAATTAACTTTAAAAATATTAACACTAATCGACTAAAAGGTGAAAGGTCAAAATTTTGTATAAGAAAGGCTGATTGGTTTTTATTTAGAGAATGCTTGGAAGATACCTCAGAGTATGTGGAAAATTATAGAGTGAATGGTCGTAGCACGGTAGTAAAGTATGTAAAGGCTGTTGAGGACTGGATCTTATGTTGTGCTGCAAAGGCTATTCCTCGGGGCTACAAAAGACCTAAGGCAGTCAGATGGTGGTCTAGGGAATTGGAATTGCTTAAGAGGAAAGTTATTGCGGCACGCAGAAGATATCAGAGACAGTGTTCACGAGAAATCAAATTATTATATCTAGATGAGTGGAAGAAATTGAGAGTGTTGTATAAAAGAAGTGTGAAAGAGTCTAAACAAGCAAGTTGGGATAAATTTGTTGAGGAAGAGACACAATCAGATCCCTGGAATATTGTGTATAAAATTGCTAGGAAAAAGATATGCCCTAGAGACATCATGGGACTATTTGGTGAGGATCAAGGTGTCTCTGATTGGAGATCTTCTATTCGGCTTCTTTTAGACCAACTTGTTGTAGATGACTGTATAACTGGTGGTGAAAATGAATATCATACTGAGATAAAAAGGATGAATGAGGCTTATAAGCCAGAGTTTGGTAATAGATGGGTTATAAGTGAAAATGATGAAAGAGAGGCAGTATGGACGGCGAAAAATGGTAAGGCTCCTGGCTGGGATGGCATATCTATTGAAATGATAAAAGCTGGATGGCCTATACTTGAGAGTGTGCTTGTACGATTGTATGGATTATGTGTTAAATATAGAATATTTCCTAAGCATTGGAAATAGGGGTGGATATGTGCAATTTTAAAAGGAGAAGACAAGGATCCTTCAGTAGCCAAATCATATAGACCGATTTGCTTGTTGCCAGTGCTTGGGAAAGTGTTTGAACGAATTATTGTCTCAAAAATGGATTGGTTGTTTTATGATAGTCTGCATGTAAAACAGTATGGTTTTATGCGTGGGAAGTGTACAATGGATGCGATGAATGATATTCAGAATATGTTGAATGAATGTAGGTCAAAGTATGTTGTAGGTATCTTCTTGGATGTGTCTGGTGCGTTTGATAATGTGTGGTGGCCTGACGTTTTAAGATGTGTGCGTGAATTTAATGTAATTAAAGAATTTTATGAATTAATGAAAAGTTATTTGAATGATATTAGTGTGGAAATGATACTGGGTGAGGGAAGAGTTAAAAAATTTGTAAATAGGGGATGTCCGCTGGGCTCAGTATTAGGTCCACAAGTATGGAAGTTAATTTTTAACGACTGTGTGAAAGTTGTAAATGAGAATTTTAACATGATTGCATTTGCTGATGATGGTGTGGTCTTGATAGAAGGAAACTCTAGATGGGAATTAGAGGTTAAAATGAGCAGGGTAATGGCTATCATTTCGGAATGGATGAAAAAATCAAAGATGACACTATCATTAGCAAAAACGGTGTGTATGATGTTGAAAGGAAGTTTTTTAGATAGATATCCAATATTAAAAATGAATAATAGCGTTATTGGATTTGTAAATAATGTAAAATATCTAGGTGTGAGGTGGGAAAAAGGATGGAAGTTAAGAACGCATATGATTGAAGTAGGTGAAAAGGCCTGTACTGCTATGACCTCGGTGTTAAGAGTTACACACCTAAGCTTAAAAAATAGGAAACACCTCCTATTAATTTATAATAGCCTATTTGTTTCAATTATAGGATATGCGGTAGGGATATGGGGAGGAGATCTTAAAAGTTTCCATAGGAAAAAAACTAAATAGTATACAACGGAAAATATTATTGTATATAGTTCCAGCGTATAGAACAATATCCACGGAAGCTCTCAGAATTTTAGCTGGTATAATGCCACTAGACCTGGAAATAGAAAGGAGATGGGCAGCGTATCAATTAAAAAGATCTGGTAGGGTTTCTTGGCGGGGTAGGGATATAGTGGGGGTGAGGATGAGGAGTTTATTGAAGGAAATTTGCATGAACGAATGGCAACATCGATGGAATGAAACAATTTTAGGAATGTGGTTAAGGGATTTTATACCATCCATAAACGATAGATTGAATATGAATTGGTTTACTATTGATAGAAAGGTTGTGCAATGCTTGTCTGGACACGGATGCTTCAAGTCATATTTGAAACGTTTTGGATTATTAGATGATGATACGTGTGCATGTAACACAGACTTAGAAAATGTTGAACATGTCCTATGGAGTTGTCCTAGATTTAAAAAAGAAAGGGATCTATGGACGGTCATGGCTACACTTGGAATGGAAAGGAACATGTCTTCGTGTATGACTGAAGGTGTCTTTTTAGAATTCAAGAAGTTAGCAAACTATATTGTTGACTTTTTGGAAAATGTGGAAAGACGACAATTGTTGGATTAGCGCACTGCCATCTTGGGAGACTGGTTGGGGGCGGGCGCGGTGGGTTGGGTGGACAGTGTGAGGATGTAGGGCAAATTTTCAGCTCCGGTGTTAGGAGGATGAGGACTTTTTGCCATGTTTTTTTTATATTCAGATTTTGTTAAACCACCGGCGCATGGTTTTTATCCTCATCCTCTGAAAACTCCGTGTTTCCAGCAGGCTGAGGACCAGTGGATAAATGCACACTCTAGCTGTTTGCCTTGCTCATCAGGGCGTCTGTGGTCTGTCTTCGGAGATTGCAGTGTAGATAGATTGATAATAAAAATAAATCCATTGCTCATTTATGAATTTATAAATTCATTGTTCTAGGTAGTTTTAGACTTCGCTTGTTATTTGTCTTGCCTTTCACTGCTTTTGTTTCATTAATTTATATTGGATGAATGGTAGCACGAATGAGACATAAAGAGTGAAAGTTGGTTACCGGAACCGTTCTTCTCCAAAATTGTGCGTAAGCCCAAGCGTCCTAATTTTGGGGTAGAAAAACTGGTACGAATGACTTATTCATTCGGGCTTAAGGGATTTTTTCCCAAATGGCACTTCGGGGGGTGACGCCTGCCCGGGCGTCACAATGAGGTGGTGCCAGGAACTCCTTCGGGAGTTGCCTGGTATAGACGTAGTGGTCGTCGTTTATTGGAACTATATGACGCAAATCTGTAAAAGATTTATGCAGCATATAGGGCCAAGCTAGATAGTAGTTGTCCCTTTCCTCTCTTTTTTTGGTGGGATTTAGGTTAGGAGTTGGTTGGTTAAGGCCTTCGGGCTAGGTTACAACCAACTTCGATGCCTACTTCCACTCACCTCTACTCAATGTCCCTTAATTAGTGAGGATCATACAGAATAATGCAGATAGGGCAAAGAATGTTACTGTGGAACTTAGAACTAGAGCTGTATTAGAAGACATTGATGTAATGGCTATGCAGGAGCCATATACCTCGAGATATAATAAAGTTATTACAGGGTTTGGAGTAGCGAGTAAGGTGATAAGTGGAGAAAAACAAGAGGAAAGAGCCTGGGCTGGGACAGTTATTATAAACCCAGAAATAAGTGCGTTACAATTTGGAGAATTTTCGAATAGCCATTGTGTGGTGATAGAGGTACTACCGAAGGGTTGCGAGGGCTTCTACATGGTAAATATATATTGCCAATATAAAGATGAGATTGAGGAGTACTTGATAATGATGGAAAAGGCATTAACGAAGCTTAAAGGGAAACCAATATTGATCACCATGGATGCCAATGCAAAAACCCTAGTTGGGGTGGACGTAGCCTTGATGAAAGAGGGAGAAGATTGGAAGAAGTGATATCAAGATGGGAGCTGAAGATTTTGAACGATATATCTCAAGGACCGACTTATATTAAAGGGAAAGGATCATCTTATATCAATGTAACGTTAGCGACAAAAGAACTAGTGGATAGAGTAAGAGGATGGAATATTAGATGGGATTGGACATCGAGTAGTCATGCAGTAATTGAAGTTGAAATAGGAACAAGAATAACAACTAGAATGGGAAAGGAAGAGAAGAGGTGGAGTTTGAAGAATGTAGACTGGGGAGAGTACAGGAAGGTACTTGCAGAGGGCAAAGAACAAGCTGAAATGTTTCAGGTGAATATTAGGAGCTCGGTATCAAAGTATGCGGAATATATAGAAGCTTGGATCTTAAGAGCGGCAAATAGAACAATGAAGAAAATAAAGCCAAATCCGAGGAAAGTGAGATGGTGGAATAAGGACCTACAAGGTAGAAGAAGAGAGGTTCTAAGAGTAAGGAAAGAATATAGAAAGATGATGGATGGGGAAACTAAGAGGATGATGGAGAAGAGGTGGAGGTGGAAAAAAATGAGAAGGGAATATCGAAACGAAATTGAGGTGGCTAGGAAAGCTAGCTGGGAAGATTTTGTAACAAAGGAGTTCAAAAAAGGACCATGGAATATTGTGTACAAACTGGCGAAGAGAAAGATTAAGCCTAGTGGAGTGATGATGGCAATAGGAGATGATCTGAAGGACTATACTTGGGAAGAATCAGTAGAAAGGTTGTTAAATGGACTGATAATTGATGATGAGGAAGATACAGAAGAACAAAAAAATATAAGGAGGGAGGTGGAGGATAGAAGACGAGAACCCGGACAAGGGAGAGTACTAGTGACGGAGCAGATAGTAGACGACGAGCTTTATAAATGTAAAAAAAGGGAAGGCACCCGGTAGAGATGGAGTGATGGTGGAAATGATAAAGGAAGGATAGGAGATATTAAAAGCTTCAATATGTAAGCTTTTTCAGGGATGCTTTGACAAAGGAGTGTTCCCAAATAGATGGAAAAAGGGAAGGATAAGAGCCCTCCTTAAGAGTGAGGATAAAGACAAAACTAAAATAAAGTCTTATAGGCCGATTTGTCTGTTGCCGGTAATGGGTAAGTTACTGGAAAGAGTGATTGTGAGTGAAATGTATGACACGTTTGTGAGGGATATGGAAAGGAATCAATTCGGCTTCATGCCGAAAAGGAGTACGGAGGATGCAATGAATAGAATAAAAGAAGTTATAGAGAGTAGAAGAGAAAAATATATAGTGGGGATTTTTATAGATATGGCATCGGCGTTTGATAAAGTTTGGTGGCCAAGTATTTTGAGGATACTAGGTAAATATAGGATAAAAAGAGGTTGCTTTAGGATAATAAAAGATTACCTAAGGAATAGAGAAGTGGAAATGATAGAGGCTCGAAGAGTGGTTAGTAAGAAGGTGAATAGAGGGTGCCCGCAGGGATCCGTACTTGGTCCTCAAATGTGGAAAATTTTGATCAATGAATTGATCCTTTTGATCAAAGAGAGATGGGAGATAATAGCATATGCGGACGACTGCGTGGTCATTGTATGGGGCGAGTCTAGAAGAGAACTTGAGGTAGCAGTGAGAAAGTTGTTCGAATGTATGATAAAATGGTGTGACGCAAATAAGATGGAGATATCTAAGGAAAAAAACACAGGCGATGTTTTTAAAAGGAAATATGCAAAGAGACCCAACCTTAACTGCTGGTGGAGAAACGATAAAGACAGTGAAGCGGCTCAAGTATCTTGGAATAAAATGGGAGAGAGGCTGGAAGGTGAATGTGCATATTGACGAGGTAACACAAAAAGCGAATAACATCTTTAGGAGTATCATAAATATGATTAGGGTTGCTTGGAATGCGGAGATACAAGAGGCAATGGATAAAATATACGAAGGAGTATATGTGCCAATTGTACTGTATGGAGTGGGAGCCTGGTATGACAGGATCATAAAAAGCTAGATAGGGGTTATGCCCCGGCCAAACTGACACGACACAACAGACTAAGGTCAAAAACCTTCGGGTTAGAACTTCTGCAATGGTTGTCTTCTTATATATGTGCCTTAATTAGTTAGTAGTATGTAGCAGTGGAAGCGGGTATGGCCCCGCCGGTCCCGGTGCGGTGCCTGCGCACCCCTCTGAGCCGGACTTGTAAAAAAAAAAATTAAGTAAGGCGGAGCGCTGGCCAGAACGGCTCCGCGGGTGATCGGCGGTAGTAGACATGACTCTCTTAATGGCAACACCTTGTCGTGGTAAGAGGGCTCAGTAGCTGTAGCTTGCTATGGTGAAGCCAAGAGTGCCTTGGCTAGGTGAATTCCTAGCTTGGGTTTAGGATAGTCCCATTTACGTTCTGTACGTGTTGAACTTAAAAGGCGTTAAGGCCTTCGGGTGCCGATTCCTAAACCCTTCCCTGTCTGTGAAGGCAGGTCCTCCCAAGGGGGCAGCCCCCCCATGTGCCTACCGGCTCTCTAGCTGAGGGGAGGTTAAATCATGCGGGGGCTTTCACGGGGAGTAGGAGCTGCCACCCCCTACCTCTCAAATCATCAGGCACGACAGGGAACACCAATAACTCAAGGGGCGTTGCACGGAGCGTCGCTCCTGATGAACGACGAGCGTCACCTGATAGCAGACCTGCGGAAGCACACGCAGCAACTAATGAATCATGCCCAGTTTGTGCTCGCACCTTTAAAGGTAAGATAGGACTGGGTGTCCATATAAGGGCTAAACACAAGGAACTCGCTAATGAACTGATTAACGTAACGCGAGTTAAGTTCAATTGGGGCGATGAAGAATTAAGGCTCATGGCCAATAGGGAGGCCAAGCTCACTATTGCTGGGTGTCTTACCCTCAATAAAGCTCTACTCCCGATGTTTCCCGGACGGACATTGGAATCGGTCAAAGGCGTGAGGCGCCGGGCCGACTATAAAGCATGGGTGGAACAGGCCCTTGCTATTCTTAGGGCGCCTCCCTCTCCTATCCCCACTCCAGGGGGGGACGGAGGAAGGATTGAGGCCGGAACACACAGTCAACGATGGGTCGACTGAATGGAAGATGAGCATTACGGATGCCATCTCTGATCTCCTGAGTGACATCGGGTCTACAGACTTCAAAGCTGTGGAGCTCCGCTCCATTGCTATGAATGTTCTGGAAGGCTCTGATGTCACCAGGGAACTTAACAATTGGCTCGTCACAGTCTTCCCACTAACGGCTCAGCGTGTTCCCAAGCCAATTTCTCGAATCCGTAGCCAGCACAAATCTAAGCGCATGCTTAGACGTGTGGAATATGCAAGGGTCCAAAAGCTCTGGAAAAAGAACTGATCTCTAGCTGCTAAACTGGTCCTGGATGGAGTCCCCAGACCAGTAGCTCATCAACTAGATGATCTTTATGGGTATTGGGCCCCAATCCTTGAGGACGCTCAAGCCTGCGGAGAACACTCCTCCCTTGCGGAGGATGGGGGACCACATTGAGGTTGCAAGTGTATTGGGCCCAATTACCACCGACGACGTAAGGTTCTGGAAGGTAGATAACTCCTCCGGATGTGGGCCGGATGGGGTTACTGCCAGATTATGGAATTCGGTTCCCCCAATAATGCAGGCTTTACTTTTTAACATCATAATTCTGAATGGGGAGCTCCCATTACCGCTAAGAGACTCTCGAACGATATTCATACCTAAGGGCGCTGTTCAAAGGTCAGCGGGTGACTACAGGCCGATTTCTATTGCGTCGGTCATTGTACGTCACTTGCACAAGATCCTAGCCGCAAGGATCTCAAGTTTAAATCTGCTTGATAGCAGACAGAGGGCCTTCATCCACTCCGATGGTGTCGCTGAGGTGTTTCTCCTTGACACCATCATTGGTGAAGCAAGGTCCTCTCTAAAACAGGTCCACCTTGTGACCTTGGATATTCGCAAGGCCTTTGACAGTCTCGACCATGGGGCTATCGTGAGGGTTCTCAAGGCGAGGGGCTTTCCGTCAGAATTTGTTAACTATATAAATAATGTCTATGTCCACAGTGGAACATTGCTCGAGTCGGGCGGGAGATCTGGTAGGCGTATCAAGGTCGCCAGGGGTGTAAGGCAGGGTGATCCTTTGTCACCTCTGATCTTTAACCTCTGCGTCGACGAGATATTGACGAATATTCCCACGGAAGTGGGCTTCCCTATCGGGGAACACAGGGCCTCGTGTTTTGCGTTCGCCGATGATCTGGTGTGTATCGCGTCTTCGCAGACCGGTATGCGCCAGACCATTGACAAAGTCATATCTACGGCCGCTGGTCTAGGCCTCTCATTAAGTCCGGCTAAGTGCCATGCCTTATCCATCGTTCCAGATGGACGTAACAGGCAGGTTAAGGTCCATGGCGACCCTGCTCTCTACCAGATCCTTGGGGCACCCATCAGGCAATCCACTGCTGTTAGCGAATGGAGATACCTGGGGATAGATTTCTCTCCTGGGGGTACCACGTCAGTCGAGTTGGATGCAGCGGAGGCGCCTCTCAAGCCCCAACAACGGCTGGCGATCCTCAGGACGTACTATCTCCCACGGTTACTGCATGGGCTGGTTCTGGGAAGAGTCACTGATGGCAGGCTTGTCCAACTGGATAGGCAGTTGAGAAAGTCATGGTTGCGATTGCCCAAGGACATCTCAATTGGATATTTCCACGCACACGCAAAGTGTGGGGGCCTTGGTATCCCGAGTCTTCGGACAACGGTGCCCAACGCCCTTCGGTGCAGGATTGCGGCTCTGGGTTCGAGCTCAAGCCCGCTCGCCAGGGCGACTTGTTGTCTTGTCCGTGTGCGGAGGCGGCTCGCTTGGGCAAACAAAACCTGGGATAAACAAGGTGTCCCATTGGATTCTAGCTCCGGCTACGTCTCCTATTGGGACAAGCTCCACTCATCTGCGGATGGTGGAGACCTTAAGGAAAGCTCGTCGGTCAGGGCATCTACCCAGTGGATCTCTTCGGGGACCACAGGTATACCTGGCCGCGACTTATTCCAGCATACGTCGCGCTGGCTGCCAGGCCGTCGAGACGGCGGGGCACATGGTCCAGCAATGCCATCGCACCCATGGGGGTCGCATCCTGCGTCACAACACAGTATGTAAACTCATTGGGGGAGCTTTGGCAACCAAAGGCTGGCACGTGCATTAGGAACCTCACGTTCCGTCTGACTCCGGCCTGCGGAAGCCCGACATTGTTGCATCTAAGGACGGTGCTGGTCTCATATTGGACACTCAGGTTGTATCTGGTCGTCCTCTGAACAGGGTTCATGAGGATAAAAGGGCCAAATACGATCGCAACGAAAGCTGCATGGCTTGGGTTGCGTCCTATCTTGAGGTTCCACGGGATCATTTGGCTGTCTCGACAGTCACGATCTCGTGGAAAGGTGTGTGGAGTCCTCATAGCTACGCGGACCTCATTTCCTATGGTATCCCCCCGGGGATACTGCGGGGTGTAGTCACCCGCGTACTTCAGGGCTCGAGCATGAATTGGCATAGATTCAACCGGATGACCACTCGCTTCTGAAGTCATATGGTGATCGACAGTGCTCGCTATCTCCCATTTCGTCACTACCAGGCGACGGGGAGGCGGATCGGAGGCGTTCTCCCCGTCTACCCTGATTGCACTGAGGCGAAATGGCGCTCGTCCTCTCTACGGGCCCGAGAGGCTTGCCACTGATGTTGTCGTGAACCGGCCGGTGCTCAAGAGTTGCACGCCAATAATGTGGAAACAGATCTGCTTGATGGTGACAGGTCGTGGTCGAAGCAGCGATGTGGGAGGATGTCCTCAGCGTGGACAGGCCTAGCTGGGGGGCCATCACAGCAAATAATATGGACTAGGTGTTTTTTAGTGGGTAAAAATCCCACACCCCTGGTTTTAAGTATGAATTGGCTTTGATTATGGCTATAAATATCTACTTAAACTACTGGCGAAGAAACCGAAGCAACAGAAGAACTCCAGGGGTTCTAAGAAGATTTTTCACCTAACCCTTATAAAAATACCTGAATGCCTCTTAGTGTAGTTAGCGAACGAGCATCAACTGCGCGAACTTTTTGGAACTGTTACATAAACCTATTATTTAAACAGGTGTTTTTTATTATTTTCTTAATTCTTTAATTAATCTTTTAAATCGTTATTGAATTATTAAAAATTAATAAAGATAAAGATAAGGAGAAAGTGTTAGGGAAGGAGGTGAGGTTGGAGAAGGAAAAGCCGAGAGATGAGGAATCATTTAAGTTAAGAGAATTGCAGATTAGAAAGGAAAAATTTGATAGTTCAGATCTAGAATTTATAACCGAGGTTAGGTTGGAGATGAATCTTGTTTTAAAAGAAAAGTCTAATTACATAAGTAGAAACTGTAGGGGCAGTGAGGGGAGACATGTCAAATATCTTGAATCTAGGCTAGACAAGTTGATTAAAATTGAAGATAAATGGATTGTAGAGACGAAAAGGCTAGCAGCATCCTTGAAAGACACTCTTAACAGAATATCTTTCATGGAAGAAAGGTTTGAGGACTTTACTTCGTATTGGGAGGAGTCAGTCAGAAGGACAACCGAGGAAGTTGTTGAAAAGGTAGGTAAAATGGCTAGTGATGTGGCTATTAAGTATTTGGATTCCAGGTTAGACAAGCTAATTAAGAATGAGGATAAATGGGTTTCAGAAACCACCAGGTTAGCATCCTTAAAAGAGACTCTCAGTAGAGTATCTTTAATGGAGAAACGGTTTGAGGAATTTACCTCATCCTGGGAGGAGTCAATGAGGAAAACGACTCAAGAAATAATTGAAACTGCTAGTAAAACGGTCAGTGACGTGGCTTTACAAGAGTGTAGAAATGTTTTAGAAAAGGTCCAGGAGGAACTGCAATTGGGCAGGAGGGGTACTGAAGAAGTTATCAATGAGGTGGGATGTATTAGGGACAATGTAAAAAAAGTGGTTGAGGAGGTCCAAATAGGGAGGTTGGGATCAGAGGAGGTTAAAAAGGAGGTGAAGAAGATTCAGGGTGAAGTGCAAAAAGCATTAGTTGAAGGGGTTAAAAATAAAATTCATGACACGAACGACTGGGCAACGGTGGTTAAAAAGGGTAAGGAGAAAAGGGGACCTCAGGTTATAGTAGAATTTCCGAAAGATGGGGAGAGGTTGAAAAAGTCAGACCTCGTAGAATGCTTGAATGTTAAAGAGGGAGATATTAAAATAAAGGGGCTCAGAAAGCAGGGAAGAAATTATGTCGTTGAGGTTAAAGACTTAGACGAAATTAAAAAACTGAGATCTAACACTGCATTAAGGGAAAAAGGGTTCCAGGTTGACGGCTCTCCAAAGTTAAGAGATCCCAGAATAGTAATCTAAGGGGCAGATAAATCATTGAGGAAAGAGGACCTGGTTCAGGATGTTTTAAAAAGAAATAAAGAGATCCTAGTGGGACTCTTAGAAGGCGAAAAGATAGAATCATTTATTCCCTCTTTTGCACTAGGTCGGAGGGGTGCTGTTAACGCCATTAAATAATCTGTATTTTTACTTATAGTGGTTACATTAATTTTCCGTTTTGAATTTAGAGAAAATACATTATTGGAGAGATGAGTGATATAGGTCGCTGCTGCGGCTGGAGGCTTTGGCTACCGTTACTTAGCAACGGCCACATGATTGTTAGCCCAACTCGCTAATTAGTTGTTTGAAGTGCAGTACAAGATGGCGATTAGTTGGCGTCATTGCTGTTTTTTCATCGTTAATAGTCAAAATGCAGACGTGGGCCCACTAATTCTTTGACCACTTTCGAAGACGTCCATCGTTCACATCTTAGACATCTTATGAAAGTTCTTCAGACACAGAGATCATCTACATCATCACCATCTCGCTGTACCAGTCACAGTCGTCCCGCTCCCTCAGCTAAGTTCTTCACCAATAATAGCATATCTCTTTATTTTATTCATTTATATTTTGTTTTGTTTAGTAATAATTGTCATAATTTTCATTAATAGGTTTTTTTTAGTTTTGATTCAAAAGGTTCAAAAACTATTTGTTATTTAATTCATTGTTTGTAAATAGTTAATGTTTGTTTTTCTTTATTGTAAATATATTATGTATGTTTGGTGTATGGCTTCGGTTTTCTCAGATAGACACCAATATTCGGAACCTTAGTTTATTTATTTATTTTCCTTTTGTTTATTTTATTTTAGTTTTAGTTTTTGGAGCCTCATTCAAAAGACCCTGTCAATTTTGCGGGGGCTCATACTCATTCATGGGTTGCTCGTGTAAAATCAAAGTTTTTTGAAAGAATAATGGAGAATGGGATACGACACTGTTTGTTGGACTATGGGAATGTAGAGTGGGAGAATTTACGGATCCTATCAGATGTAGTAAATGTCATTGGTACGGACATACTGAAGAGTTTTGTAGAGAGAAGTTACTTGTGGAAGGTGTGAAGAGGAGGGTCACCATAGATTGTCTTGTACCGCAGAATTATAAATACATAAATGTATTAATTGTATTAGAACAAATAGGACGGATAATGATCATTCTGTCATGTAGAGGAGTTGTCCTGTTTTTCAGGATGCTATTGATGGACGAGAAGAATGACGGATTATGGAGGATGGAATTTGTCTAATATTGAGGGTGACGCTGATATTAATGAGGGAAATGTTATTATTGAGAATAATCGTACAGATGCTGTAAAGGGTCTGGAGGAACCATCACAATCAATTATCTATGAATAACTTAATAATTGGTAAACTGAATATGGATAGGGCCATGGTTGTCACATCTGAAATTAGGGATGTTGCTATGAGGAAAAAACTTAGTGTCTTAGCAGTACAGGAGCCTTATTCAGATGTAAATAAAATTATTATTGGCTTTGGGATGAGTGGATGAAGCACAATGGGCAGCAGTCGTTGTGCTAGACCCAACTATTGGTGTAGTGAAAATGACTAGCCTGAGTGATTCGCATTGTGTGGTTGTGCAATTAGTAATGAATGTTGGTGTGCTGTGTATAGTTAGTATGTATTGCCAGGACTCTCATCAACTTGATAGTTATTTAGTTAGATCGAAAAGAATAGGAAGAGAGTTGAAAGGTATGAGTGTAATAGTATGCATGGATAGTAATTCAAAAAATCCAAAGGGGCAGGTACAGTCATTCTACAGGCAAGGGAGAAGAAATGGAGGAGAGTATAATTAACTTAGGTTGGGTTTTACTAAATGATGGACAAATGCCAACATTTTCGAGTCCTCGAGGTGAAAGTTTCATAGATCTGACTCTTGTCAGTAACAATTTACAAAAACATATTATGGAATGGTATGTCAAGGACTGTACCTCAAGCTTTCATCGCTTATGTATTATTAAAGTGGGAATGTTCTGTAATATTAACAGTATGAAAGGAGAAAGATCTAAATTTTGTTTGAGAAATGCTGATAGAAATTTATTTAGAGAATGTTTGGAAGATACCTATGAGAATGCGGAACTTTTTAGTATAAGTGGATGCTTGGATGTATTTAAGTATGCAAGGGCTGTTGAAAACTGTATTTTGTGCTGCGCTGTTAAAGCTACTCCGAAGGGTTATAAAAAACCAAAAATCGGCCAGATGGTGGTCGAACGAATTAAACGTTATGAAGAGAAGAGTTTTGGCAGCGCGTAGAAAATACCACAGGGAAACAGAGTATGATTCTAAAATTGTATATAAGAATGAAAGGAAAAATTTACTTAACTTGCATAAAAGGTTAGTGAGGAATGCTAAAAACGATAGCTGGAAAAATTTCGTTAATGATGAAATACAGACAGGACCATGGAATGTCGTCTACAAAATGAGCAGGAAGAAAATTCGATAGACTAATACTGCATTAAGGGAAAAAGGGTTCCAGGTTGACGGCTCTCCAAAGTTAAGAGATCCCAGAATCATTATATATGGGTTAGATAAATCATTGAGAAAAGAGGACCTGACTCAGGCTGTTTTTAGAAGAAATTTATTTCCTCTTTTACACTAGGTTGGAGGAGGCATATACTTACTCATGGATTGCTCGTGTAAAATCAAACTTTTTTGAAAGAATAATGGAGAAAGGTTGGAAATGAATTTTGTTTTAAAGGAACTTTCTACTTACATTAATAGAAATTGTAGGGATAGTGAGGGGAGACATATAAAATACCTGGAGTCTAGATTAGATAAATTAATTAAGATTGAAGAAAAATGGTTTACAGAGACAAAAAGATTAGCATCCTTGAAAGAAACTCTAAACAGAGTGCCCCAACAACAGCTGGCGAATCTCAGGACTCACTATCTCCCACAGTTATGGCGTCACAACGCAGTATGTAAACTCATTGGCAACCAAAGGTTGGCACGTGCATTACGAACCTCATGTTCCATCTGACTCCGGCATGCGGCACCCCGACAACGTTGCATCTAAGGACGGTGCCGGTCTCATATTGGACACTCAGGTTGTATCTGGTCATCCTCTGAACAGGGTTCATGTTGCAAATATGATTGCAAAGAAAGATGCATGGCTTGGGTTGCGTCCTACTAAGAGGTTCCGCGGGATCATTTGGTTGTCTCAACAGTTACGATCTCGTAGAAAGGTGTGTGGAGTCCTCGTAGCTACGCAGACCTCATCTCCTATGGTATCCCCCGGGGATACTACGGGGTGTAGTAACCCGCGCACAAAAATCCCACACCCCTGGTTTTAAGTAAGATTATGATTGGCTCTGATTACATGGCTAATTTAAATTAAACTACTGGCGAAGAAAACGAAGCAAAAGAAGAACTCCAGGGGTTCTAGGAACATTTTTTACTAGGAAGATTTTTCACCTAACCCTTATAAAAAAAATAAATAGATGGGGAAGGAGGTGACATTGGAAAAGGAAAAGCAGAAAGATGAGGAATCGTTTAAATTAAGGGAATTGGAGATTACAAAGGCACATATGACAGAGGCAAGGTTGGAGATTAATTATGTACTAAAGGAACTCTCTCCTTACATTAATAGAAATTGTAGGGGTAGTGAGGGGAGACATATTAAATACTTGAACTCGAGATTAGATAAATTAATTAAGATTGAAAAAAAGGTGTAGACGAGAATCCAAGCTGTAGTGAAGGCAACTCTTCTAGGGGTTGAAGACAAGAGTTGGTAAATGATAATGGAGAAAGGTTGATCCAGATATGCGACCAACAGGATTTAAAAATAAATAACACCTTCTTTGAACATAAAGACAAACAAAGATTCACTTGGCATAGTGATAGCAGAAGACTAAAGTCTATGATAGATTATGTAATTACTAAACAAGTTTAGCTCTATCAAGGTACAAGATACAAGGATATACAGAGGAGCTGAATGAGGTTCAGACCATTATCTACTAAAATCACCTTGTACTTTTCCGTGGATAAATACTAGCAAACAAACTAACCGAAGAAAAAGTAGGACTGCAGATAAATAAGGAGAGGACAGATATAAAATAGAATTGTTACAGGAAGAAAGCATAAGAACATTATACCAGCAAAAAATGGAAGAAACAATTAGAGAATTCAACGGTAATAGCTCTATTGATATATACGAGTTCATAATGAACTCGATGAGAAAGAGTAGCGTATGAAGTTCTCGGTCTTAAGTCTAGATATAAGATGCATGCAGATTGGATTACAGAAGATTTATGCGATGGAACTCAAAGGAAAAAGCAAGCAAGGAGAATAAGGAAGTAATTAAAGCCATGAGAAGAGCTAAGAATGAATGGTGGGAAAGAACTTGTGCAAACATAAATAGTAGTCTGGGATTTGGACAAGCAGCTGCAGCATTGTCTGTGCTGAGAGGATTGAGGAAAGAGGACAAACAATACTCTAAACTAAATTTAATAAAAATGGAGGATTGGTCAGAATATTTCAGGATATTATTGACGGAGAAGAGGAATGAATTTAGGAAAAGAGAAGAAATGGAACCCTTCACTGGCATTTCTCTATCTATTACCCAAGAGGAACTGAGGTTAGAAATAAAAGTTGAAAAATGGGAAAGCTCCCAGCCCAGGAGAGGTGAGTGCTGAACTAATTAAATACTGAGGCAATAAATTGACTGAATTAATAGCGGACCTTATTAACATAATTTTAAAAGGTGGCCCTATATCACTAGAGATGAAGCTAGGATATATCACTCCAATATTAAAGAAAGGAGATAGAAAAGAACCCAGTAATTAGAGGGATATGTGTGACAAACCCAATTATGAAACTACTAGTCAGAACGATCAAGAACATGTCAGAGAACGAATTTGCTCAAACCGAAGAGCTATGTGGTTTTACAGCAGGGAGATCCTGCATTGACCATATATTTACGTTAAGACAGATTTTAGAAAAGCATACAGAAAAATCGAAGAGATTAGATATGATTTTTATAGATCTTGAAAAAGCCTATGACAGCGTCCCACGAAAATTACTATGGGAATCACTTGAACAATCCAATATTAACTCTGATTTAGTGAGAATGATCAAGGAAATTTATGGGGAAAACAAATCCAAAGTAAAAATTGGTTCACTGATATCAGGAGAGTTTGGAAACACTAAAGGCCTTCTTCAAGGATGTTGCATGTCTCCGAATCTGTTTAAGATATATGTTGATAGATGTCTAGAGAATTGGTCATAAAGATGCTGCAAAATGGGAATCCCTATGAAAAATACACACCTATTTCAGCTACTATTTGTTGATGACAAGGTGATCATTGCACAAGATGAATTTGATATTTCATTCATGTTCAGAAAATTAACCGAACAATATGAGAGGTGGGGCCTAAAGATAAACTATGAAAAGACAAAATATTTGTCAACAGAAAACGATGAGGTAAGTGACCCAGTTCTAACAAAGTTAAGTAGGGTCAACCAATTCTGTTATCTAGGCACTAATCCTGAAATCAATGGGAGAGCGACAGAAGAAGTGAAAAAAATAATAACAGATGGAGGGAAGGCTATCGGAATGTTAAATTCAGTCCTCTGGAGTGTCAAAATATGTGCCAATGTCAAAAAAATAATATATAAGGCCCTGGTAGAAAGCATAATGCTATACAGCTCAGAAGCATGGCCTCTAGAAAAAATGCAAAGCAAAAGATTTTTTGCTGTGGAGATGGATTTTTGAAGGAGATCAGCAAGAATCTCAAGGATTCAACGAATCCAAAGTGAGGTCATCAGAAAAAGAATGGAAGTTAAGAGAAATATTCTGGAGGAAATGGAGGGAAGGAAACATCGATAGCGAAGAAATATCCTTTCAAAGAAGAAGAAGAAAAGTGGGTTTCAGAGACGAAAAGGTTAGCATCTTTGAAAGACACTCTCAATAGAGTGTCTTTCATGGAAAAAAGGTTTGAGGATTTTACCTCATACTGGGAGGAATCAATGAGAAAAACAACTGAGGAAGTATTGAAAAAGTCAGTAAAATGGCCAGTGATGTGGCAATAAAAGAGTGCAGAAATGATCTAGAGAAGGTACAGGAGGAAATTGCATTAGGTAGGAAAGGTACTAAGGAGGTTATAAATGAGGTAGGGTGTATTAAGGATGAGGTTAAGAAGGTAGTTGAGGAGGCGAATAAATATAGGTATATTGATAATGTAGTGTAAATTGGGCAACAGTTGTGAAAAAGGGTAACAAAAATAGGGGACTCCAGGTAGTGGTGGAATTTCCTAAAGAGGGGGTACGATGTAAAAAGCAAAACCTCATTGAGTGTCTAAATGTTAAGGAGGGTGAAGTAAAAATAAAAGGACTTAGAAGATATGGAAGGAATTACGTCGTAGAGGTGGCAGATATGGGGGAAATTAAAAAACTTAAAGAAAATGAATTATTGAAAACTAAATGGTTCAATGTCAATGGTGCTCCGAAGCTTAGGGACCATAGAATAATAATTTACGGAGTAGACAAAAACATAACTAAAGAAGAAATAGGAAGGGCTGTTCTTGTAAGAAATAAGGACATTTTTAAGGGTCTGAATGAGGGAGAAATGAAGGAGTCGTTTGTGCTCTCATTTTCATATGGTAAGGGGGGTCATTTTACACAATCATGGGTAATTAGAGTTTCACCAAAGATTTTTGAGAGGATCATAAAGGAAGGTACATTATATGTAGGATTGTGAGAGTGCCGGGTAGCGGAATTTATTGACCCTGTGCGATGTTATAAATGTCAGTGGTTTGGACATACAGGAGGAGCCTGTACCGAAAAGGTTACATGCTCTAAATGTGGGATGGAAGAACATCACCGGTCTAAATGTCAAGTAGAAAGGGAAACCAACAGGTGTGTAAATTGTATATGATGAAACAAGACTGAAGTTGACCATTCAGTTATGTGGAGAAATTGTCTTGTCTTTTTAGACGCACAGAGGTGGAAAAAAAGAATGACTGACTATGGGGACTGGGCTCAAAAGGTTCGGGCCTCTACTATGGGAGACATCAATGGTACGGTGCAAAGTGTTCAAGGTCTGGAAGAGCCTCAACCAGGAACCTCAAAATGAATGGTGTAATAATAGGCCAAATAAATATGGATAGGGCACGAGTGGTCACCCCGGAATTACAAAATATCGCTATAAATAAACATATAGGAGCCCTATCCCTATTTCAATAATAATGGAAATATTGTTGGTTTTGGTATGAATGCAACGGTAGTGACTGGCAATAGGGTGGATGACCTTAGGGACCCTAGAATAATAATTTATGGGGTCGATAAAAACATAACTAAGGAAGATAAAGGAAGGGCTGTTTTTGTAAGAGATAAGGATATTTTTAAGGGTCATTATATCAGTATTTTTAATTGGATGAATGGTAGTATGAATGAGACATAAGGAGTGAAAACTGGTTACCGGAAAGTTATTGCGGCACGCAGAAGATTAGACGACAGAAGATTATGTATGAGAAGCAGTATGGACGTCAAAAAATGGTAAGGCCCCTGGCTGGGATGGAATTTCTATTGAAATGATCAAAGCTGGGTGGCCAATACTTGAGAGCGTACTTGTGAGATTGTATGGAGTGTGTGTTAAATATCGAGTCTTTCCTAAGCATTGGGAGTGGGGACGAATCTGTGTAATTTTAAAAGGAGAAGACCCTTCAGTAGCTAAATCATATAGACAATGAATAGGAATGAATCAAGAGTAGGCAGATGGACTTTTGAATGGTTACCAAATATAGAGGAGAGGATAAAAATAAATTGGTTTGTTGTTAACAACAGCAGTATTTAAAGTATTACAGAGCATGGTTGTTTTAAAGGTTAATTAAAACGATTTGGTTTGACAGATGATGAGAGCTGTCCATGTGGATTGAATGAAGAGAATGTCGAACATGTTTTGTGGGAGTGTAGTAGGTTTGAAAAGGAAAGGGATGATTTGTGGACATTAATGGCAAGGTTGGCACTTGATCGAAGCATGATGTTGTGTTTACATGAGGATAAATTCAAAGAATATTGTAATTTTGTTATTGCTATATTGGAACAGGAGAGGAGGCATATAGTTGTATAGATTACAGTATTCTTGGGAGAATGGTTAGGGTTAGGCGTTAAGGGCTGGGTGGCCAGTGTGAGGGTGTAGGGTAGCGTTTTAGCCCCAGAGCTAGGAGGATGAGGACTTTTTCCCATGTTTTGAATTATATCAAGATATTGTTAAGCCGCTGGTGCATGATTTATATTCTCATCCTCTGTATAGGCCCTGTTTTCCATCTGCTATAAACAGTGGTTTTTGCGCTCTCTCGCTGGTCACCTGGTCCATTGGGGGCTGCTCTAGTCTGTCTTCGGGGACCGCAGTATGTATGTATATATATTTTAAAATCTATAAATTTATCTTTTGTTTCAGGAAATTGCTATTGTTCTTAAAGGTAAAAACAATAATTATTCTCCTTGTAACTGAATATGCTTCATGTTGCTTGGGATTGTTTTGTTATTAAGCTGCATAATACGGTGTATAGAATTACATTGTATAGTGTTTTGTTAATATTTATTGATTAATTAACAAACAAATTGATTATTAATTAATTGTATATTTTTGTAAATAGGTTGTAAAATTGTTTATTGTTCACTTTTAATCATATTATTGTCAAATTAGTGTGATTGATTGTTGGTATGAATGAGAAATAAGAGTTATTGTCTGGTTACCGGAACCATTCTCCTCCAAAATTGGGTGTAAGACCAAGTGTCCAATTTTGGGGTAGAAAAACTGGTATGAATGAGATTACTTATTCGGGCCCGCAACCTATTCGGACTTAAGGGATCTATCCCAAATGGCACTACGGTGTGACGCCTGCCCGGGCATTACAATGAAGTGGTTCCAGGAACTCCTTCAGGAGTTGCCTGGTGTAGACGTAATGGTCGTCGTTTATTGGAACGATATGATGCAAATCTATAAAAGATTTATGCTACATATAGATCAAAGCTAGATAGTAGTTGTCCCTTTCCTCTTTTTATGGTGGGAATTAGGTTACGAGTTGGTTGGTTAAGGCCTTCCGGCTAAGTTATACCCATCTCTGATGCCTACCTCCACTCACCCCTTCTCACTTTCCCTTAAGTAGGCCCCGCAAAGGGGGCTGGGGCCCAACATAATCTTTTTGAGGGGGGTGACCCCCAGACTACAAGTGCCTATCTCCACGTCCGTGCTGTGTGGACATCGTCAATAATTTGGCGATGGCTAACAGAGAAGGCTAATTTAATCCCTGCAAAGGAGGCCAGGGCCCAACCTCATTGAGGGGGGCGACCACCGGAATCCAAGTACCTATCTCCACATGCATTGCACGTGCAGGGTGGATGCCATTTAATGGTGTCTAACAGAGAAGGCTATGCCTACCTGGTATTGAGAGTGTGTGGGTGTGTTTGATTTTAGTAAGTGATGTATATGCGAGTTGACTTGCCTTGATCAGTTAAGGGTAAGCTAAGTATGTTGTAATTAGATATAAGATAATGTGATAAGAATTTGACTTGTCTTATTTAAATTTGATTTGTCTTATTGACTGTCTTATTTAAATTTATTTAAGTTTGAATTGCCTTATTTAAATTTGAATTTGACTTATCTTATTTAAATTCATCACTAATTTGGGATCCCGCCTCGGTTATTCAGGAGGTGTAGACCCTTGTAGCTGGCTTGGATGATGCATTGTTGTATCGTTCATGTTGTTTTTAAAATTTTATTTCATTTTTTTTTTTAACCCAGCTCCCAAAAATTTTGAAAAATGTATGATTGTTAGATTTCTCGACTAATCGAGGCAAGTCTTGTATGATTGTTAAATTGTGGTTATAACATAGGTAAGCCTCCTGCCTGTTTTAAATTTTGAGGTATGAATGTCTGAATGAATGGATGGATCGTCTTTTTGGCACTGACCCAGCACGGATTAGGTTTTAGATTAGGTTACAATAGGTATAGACAATGGGTTGGAGCGTTGCTGCAGGGGTGGACCCCTAACCTTCTGTGGTCTCGCCTCCCCCTGCCTGGCAGGCGCTGTGTAAGGTGCCAGTGGTGTTGGAACGCAGGAGGTCTGAACGATTTCTAGTAGGGCCCTGGAACCTCAACAAGAGTTGAGTATTTCCTCTCACAGTGGGTATATGTGATCTCTGGTGGGGGTACTCACCAAGTGGAAACACTGAGCATGCCCGAAGTCACAAGCCCTACTCAGTTGTGGGTAGAAATGTAGTTTCACTTTAATTAAAATGTCAAATTGTACAGAAGGAGTAGATATTAGTTTAGAGGAGGAATTAATGTTAGATATAGAGGAGGGCCCCACAACTCGTGGGGGTAAAAGAAGACGACTTACACAGGTAGAAGTAGAGGGTAGAGATAGACTTAACTCTTAGATTCGTACGAAAGTTTTTGGTGTTTTGGAAATGAAAAGTTATTTTGAGACTAATAGCCTTTCTTCAAAACACTTGGTGTATCGAAATTCATTTTAACAAAATTAGATCAGAAATCGACCGGATCCAGGTTAACTTTGATAGGTTTGATAAGATAAAAAAGAGATTAGAAAAGATAGAGGAATTATTAAAAGGTGATATCCAACAGGGGTTAGTAAGCGCACGAAAATGTGTAAAAAGTGTCAAAGATATTGGGTCCACGAGCGAAAAAATGGTTAGTGTTGTAGAAAAAGTAGTGAAGCGTATTCAAGATGAATCTGAGAACAAATGTGATGGTGGGTGAGCTAAAATTGTAGGTAGGAGGCATGAAGGTATGAAAGTGGTCTTGGAGGTTCCCAAAGATCCAGAATGCAAGGTCGGTCGTGAAGATATAGTTTATTGTTTAGATCCAAAAGGTGGGAAGTTCGGGAACAAAATGTAGTTAAACGAGGGTGAAATTTTATAGTAGAAGTTCATGATGAAAGCAATGTGGTCAAGCTTAAAGATTGCGTTAAACTAAAAGAAATCGGTGCTAAGGTTGACGGTGAATGAGTCTGGCGTAGCCCAAGGGTAAGAATCCGGGACGTGACGTCGGAGATCTGTGTGAAGGCTCAACCGGAAAAGATTTTGTTAAGTTAGTTATATATAGACTAGAAGAAAGTGAATGGGATCGAATGAAAGTGTAATGCCAGGTAGGGGAGAGGTACGTATAGGACCATCACCGCTCTAAATGCCAAATAGAGGTAGCAACTAACAGGTGTGTCAACTATATAAGATCTAATAAGACAGATGTAGATCACTCGGTTATGTGGAAGAATTGCCCTGCATTTTTAGATGCACAACGGTGGACAAAGAAAATGATGGATTATGGGGACTAGACGCAAAAAGTTCATGCCTTTACTATAAGAGACATTGATGCTAGGGTACAAGAGGTTCAAAGCCAGGAGGAGCCTCAACTGGGAACCTCACAATGAGTGAATTAAGAATAGGCCAAATATAAATGGACAGGGCAAAAGTGGTAACGCTGGAACTATGGCAAATTGCTAGAAATAAAAATATAGGAATCCTGGCAGTACAGAAACCTTATTTTAATAATAATGGAGTGATTGTTGGTTTCGGTATGAATGCAATGGTGGTGACTGGCAATAGAGTGAACGAATCTCCATGGGCAGCAATAGTTGTATTGGACCCGTCTATTGTTCTAATGAAAATGAGTGGATTGTGTGAATCTCACTGTGTGGTTGTTCAATTAGTTATAAATATAGGCGTGCTAGTTTTAGTAAGTATGTATTGTCAGGCCACACATGACTTAGAAAGCTATTTAGCTAGGTTAAAAAGAATATCAAGATCATTAATTGGAATGAATGTGGTAGTATGTGCAGATGGAAATGCTAAAAATCTTGTCTGGGGGGTTTCAATAATAGATGCACAAGGTAAAGAAATGGAAGAATGTATACTGGGATTAGGATGGAATATATTAAATGATGGGAAAACTCCAACTTTTTCAGGGCCTAGAGGAGATATAGATGGTAATCAGAGATCAAAATAGAAAGAGTAATGTTAAATATTTCGGAATGGATGCAAAAATCTAAGATGACATTATCATTGGCAAAATGGTCTGTATGATAAGGAAATTATTTTAACCAGAGATCCCATATTATGAATGAACAATAGTGTGAATGGATTTGTAAATAGTGTAAAATATTTAGGTGTGAGGTGGGAAAAGGGATGGAAGAGAAGCATGTATGTTAATGAAGTGTGTGAAAGAACCTGTGCTGCTATGATGCCAGTATTACAAATGACAAAGCTGGATTTAGAGAATAGGAAGAGCCTCCTGCTGATATATGATAGCCTATTCCTTTCGATAATCATTCATGCTGTTGGTATATGGGGGGATAAGATAAATAGGTTTCATAGAAAAAAACTAAATAGTGCCCAAAGAAAGATACTATTAAGGTTTGTGCCAGCTTAACAGACAACATCTGCAGAGGCATTTCAAGTGATTGTGGGAATACAACCCTTGGATTTAGAAGTGCAGAGGCGATGGGCCGCATATAGGTTGAAAAGAACTGGCAGATTTACATGGAGAATTAGGGACAAAGTGGGAGTAAGGGTCTTAATTGAAACTTGTGAACAGGAATGGCAACAGCAATGGAATGAATCTAGAGCAGGCAGATGGACATTTGAATGGTTACCAAATTTATAAGATAGAATAAAAATTAATTGGTTTGATGTAAATAGAATTTGTATCCAATGCATTACAGGACATGGTTGCTTCAAAAATTATCTAAAATGATTTGGATTGATAGATGATGATTGTCCATGTGGTATGATTGTTCAGAATGTGGAACATGTTTTGTGGGAGTGTGTTACGTTTGAAAAGGAAAGAGATGATTTGTGGACTTTGATGGCAGGGTTAGCACTTGATAGAAGTACGATATCATGTTAACATGAGGAGATTTTTGATAAATTCAAGGAATATTGTTATATTTTAATTAATACATTGGAGCAGGAGAGGAGATGGATAGTAATTAGCATTCAATGAGGCTTTCAAGCCTGAATATGGAAATAGATGGATGATAAGTAAAAATGATGTACGTGAGGCAGTATGGATGTCAAAAAATGGTAAGGCTGGAATTGAATTCCTATAAAAAAAAAAGCTAGGTGACCAATACTCAAGAGTGTGTTTGTGAGATTGTATGGACTGTGTGTCAAATATTGAGTTCTTCCTAAGCATTGGAAGTGGGGACGAATTTTTGCAATTTTAAAAGAAAAAGATAAAGACCCTTCAGTAGCTAAATAATATAGACCCATTTGCCACCTGCTGGTGCTAGGAAATTTTTTTGAAAGAATCATTGTTTGAAAATGATTAGTTCTTTTATAACAGTGTACATGTTAAATAGTATGGATTTATGCGTGGAAAGAGTACGATGGATGCAATGAATGAAATAACTAATATGTCGAACGAATGTAGATCGAAGTATGCTGTAGGTATCTTCTTGGATGTATCTGGTGGGTTTAATAATGTATGGTTGCCCGATTTTTTTTACGATGTATGTAAGAATATAATGTAAATTAAGAATGTTATGAACTAATAAAAAGATATTAAAATGACCGAAGTATGGAAATGATACTGGGTCAAGGTAGGGTTAAAAAAAATAGTAAATAGCGGATGCCCACAAGGATCAGTATTAGAACCTCATACATGGAAGTTGATTTTTAATGATTGTGTGAAAGTTGTGAATGAAGATTTTAATATGATTGCATTTGCTGATGATGGTGTAGTCTTGAATGATGTAATTAAGGATAATAATTGGAGGTAAAAATGGAATGTTTGATAATATTTGATGGCCTTATACTTTTTACTTTGCCTGTATGAATTTAGGGTGAGTAAAGAAGGTTAAAAACTGTAACGATGTGGAAAATCTTTTTAGGAAAGTGGACTGTAAGCTTGGCGAGTTGGTCCATGGCAGTCTGGGTTGAGGGGTGGATTTTTTTTCATCCTTTATTCTGTTTTTTCTGAGGTTGAGGACTTTCTATCATTCTTTGGTTGGAATCTAAGTTTCTTAAGCCACTGGTGTAAGGCTTTTATTCTTATTCTCTAAATGAGCCCATAATTCAATCAGGCTTCAAGACCAGTGGGTGTGCACTCCTTTCTATGCTCTCAACTGGATTGATGCATTATCATTTTAAGTAATTAACAAGGTCTTGGACCAAGATATAACAATCAATATACACTAAATACACTACTCATCAATAATATGAGGTGACTGAAGCAGGAAATAGTCAGCATAAAGAAGCAGCATTTCAGTTTACGTATAATCACCTTCCCTGGTCCTCTAGAGATTAAAGTAGGTAGTGTCCTACTTCAATCCCACTGAAGGGAGAGTCTGGTATGGAGAAACAATGCCAGGAAATCTCCTGAAAAAAAAAAAAAAAAAAAAAAAAAGTAAATAACTGATTACTAAAAATCAGTACTGAAGTAGATATTACATTACTCATCAACTTTCACTAGGATTAATAACTTTATAGACTCTGATGGCTGTTATCTAATCTAAAACTTTAAAAGAGAATAGAACTCAGAGAGACAAAGGGATGAAACAAAACAGTAAGTGAAATTTTTTATTAGGTGTTCTATTGATTGAGAACTAAATGAACTTTATAATAACCATTCAAAAATTCATTTCTGCTGAGTTTAATAATTGAGTCATCTACTTTGAAAGTGGCCTAACTCTATTAATACTTAAATTAAGATGTTAATTATTGATAATGTCTGAAGGCAGTGATGAAGGTAATTTGAATTAATTAGTATTACTAATTTACAAGTTAATCTCAGTTTTTGGACAATTGCATTACTTGAATAATCAGTACATTTAATTAATGCAGTTAAATAAAATAAATATAAAACTTAAAATTTAATATTCAAATTTAGAAATGGACATAGGCCACTTTCAAAATAAACTGCTCAATTTGTTAACCCCTTTTACAACTGGGCCAAACCTACGTCGGCAGCCCAGTATATTTCCACTGGCTTTGGCAGGAAAATCTTAATATTTCACCTGGGACAGAGCAGGTTTTTGGTCACCATACTGAATGACCTCATATCAGGCCATCCCGATTCTTCTATGAGGTTTAGATATGCAAAATCTGCAATGCGCTATTTCCCTCATCTTTTTGTAATTAGATATTTTTGCTTTAATTTCTATAAAGCCAATGTCTGCTGAAACCCATGGAACCTTGATATAAATAATACAAGATATTGTAAAATAATATTCATTTTATTTAAATCTCAGTGTAAAAAATGAAATAAAACAACGGAACAAAATATTTAACAACTTTAAAATCAGTATGTAAAATAAAATTATTTTACAACAAAAACAGCTTAACCTACTTATAAAAAAGTAAACATATATAAGATATATTATTCAGGATTTTCAAAATAAACCACAAATTGTTTCTCTGAAAATACAAAGTTTTGTTTTAATTAACAGCTATTACAATAATAATAGTTTAACTATGACAATTACACTTCTATCTCACCTGAAAATACAAAGAAACGACATTTAAAGTTCATTGATATCGACTCCTCAATATATACTTTCGTTTATCTTTCTACAAGTTTTTATAACAATAAATTGAACAAAAAATAACCTGAACATCATCTGTCCATAAATCAGTTGTCAATCCACTCTGTGTGCCACAGACAACTTATACATGTGTGAAGCGCGGCAAATTTGAATTAATGAAATGTCATTTGTCATTTCATTACATCTCCTCCCCTAAGAGAAAAAATTCTAAATAATATATGTATATAATGTACCTATAAGTTATCTAGATATTCAGTTTCTTCTACTTCATCCTCTGTTGTAACCACAGAATACAGAATATGATAGAAGCGGTGGGTAGGTAGGGGGAGATGGCTCCCAGCAAGGAGACCTATCCCCACCACCTTAGCACCAGCTGTCCCTATCAGTACCACTGTTTGTCCCATGTTTATTTGGAACAGTTGGTAATTGTTAGGTCTCTGTTGTGTGCATGTGTTTTGTTTTTATTTTTTCTCAATTGGATTAAATAATGTCGTGTTGTGCCGCATTTGGATGTTGCTTGAGTCCACCAAGGATTTAAACCCTCCAATAACCCTTCACCGTACATTTTAAACGTACACATTTTAGTTTTTCAATAATTTGAGAAACAAATCTTTCTTCCCTTTCGCCACAGTAAAAATATGTTTATTGTGGAGCTTTTTCAATTTTATTGTTAAACTCCCCTATATTAACAATAGTAGGTTTTGTAACCACGTAATACAGAATATTCTGTATATTCAATTAGGATTGATAAATTAATTGCCAATTCTATGGAAATTATTTTTATTTGAAAACTAGTTTCGAATGTTAAACATTAACACCTAAAGAAGACGTTTTACATCAATAATATAGTTTTAGATTTGAATAAATCATTAAAAGGTAAACAGTTTCAATTTAACTTTTTATTTTTTCCTCAGCTTCCCTTCAGTTGAAGAGGAACGAAATAAGTGGGTTCAAGCCCTGAAAAATGGAAGCCAACAAAAACAAGTGTTATTTGTTTAAAACATTTTAAAGAGGATTTTGACAGATCTTCTTCATTACGAGTAAATCTAAAGAAAGGTGCAGTTCAGTCGGTTTTTTGATTTCCCAGATCATTTGAGACAGACGATTATTAAGGCATAATAAAAAGAGATTTAAAAAATGTTAGAGATCACTGACAAAAACAGAAACGAGCTCAATAAAACAACTTGATGAAAGATCTGTACAACTTCGAAATACAGCTGATTCATTAAGCTTCACTGAAAATTCACTTTCTACCACAAAAAAAAAATACCGGTTGAAAAGAAATAACAAATTTAAAACCTACGCCGAAACGTTTTGTGGTATAAGAAGAAAAAGAAAATAAACTAATTAAATAGAGAATAGAAAATTTGCTTTCGTTACTTCTAAAACAATACCTTAGGAGAATTAGGAGAAACGTTTTTTCTAGATTTTCACATTTTTTGGAAGATGGCTGGCTCTCATTACTAATTATTAATCGGATTGATATTTTTTAATGTCCGAATCCACCATTTTTAGAAAATTATCAATGATAATATACATAAAAATAAAATAAGATCGAAAATTAATAAATTAGCAATTTTCTTTTGGTAATATTCTGTTTTATTTTTGTTCTTAAACTACCTACCTATGCATGAATGTGATAAATTTCTGAACAATTAGATGGAATCCAATAAAATTCTTAAGAGTTGAAGCCTAAATATTAGATGATTAAGTTTTAAATAAGCCTGAGGTGGAACTAGCTCGGGGTGAAGGTGGTGGGGGGAGAGCCTGCTGAACTGGAGCCAGAGGAACCATGCGGCATTAGTCCCTCTGCCCCTTCTACTATATTCTGTATTTTGTGGTTGTAATTTTGTTATGTGGAATAAAGTTGATTATGTTTTTCTGTTGCCCGTGAAAATCCTATAAATGGAGTTTGATATTTTCTCTACTACCTTGAAAGGGCCTATTACTAATTCTTCTAATTTTTTCCTATAGTCTATTTCCATTTTCTACATATACACTGTCCCCTGTTTCTAATTCTAGCATTTTTCTAGGTAATGGTTCGGATCGGCGACACCAACCCCTAAACCCGCTCAGAATACCTTTTATCGATTCTAACCTTGTACCGATTTATTTCGATGTTCTAGTCGCTGCTTTTAGAAGGGAAAGGTTATTCTCCTACATTTACTGTGAAGCTCTAAATCCCTGTTCAAAGTAATATTAACTTCTGGTTACATTCTAATATTACTATAAAATGAGAAATAAGGAAATATTAAAGCGGAAATAAGGAAATATCGAAATATAAGACACTAAATCAATTTTGAATTAATATTAATTTAATCTTCCACCCGTAGTGGTGTTGCCCAAAATGCTGAGTCAATATCCAGTATAGTAAAATACTTACAATTTCTAGTTTTAATAATCAAGGAAAGCTTGAGCTTGTGGTACAACAATTTTGTTCAATTCTCTGAAATCTATATATAAGCGGGATTTTTTATTTTCACCTTTTTTTTTTTAATGCCATTGTTACTGGAGCAGCGAAAGGACTGTAAGATTCTTCTAATATACTAATAAATCTATGTGAGCTTCATAACTTCTAACTGATCCTATATCATACTTGTCTTTAGCAAATATTGTTTAATATTCCTTTATAATTTTTTATATCTCAATTTTCTTTTCAATATCCAAATGGTCTGTCATACTTACAAATTCCTCTGTTTCTATGTGTTCATTGAAATTCATCGCAAATGGTTTCATATTCTTTTCTTCATTTCTGATATCTTTAGACATCCTGTCTATTTTATTTGTTATTTTCTTTTGTTTTATCTGCAAGTCCTTATTTTAAGTTAGTTTCAATGTCTTTATCATATCCAATCCGATTATAAAATCATAAAAATCTTCATTTTCTACTACATATACATCCACCTTCTTTCCAAATCAAATATTTTTATTTTTACTGTTATCAAGCCATCCGTCTTCTTTACACCATTAACTGTTTTCATATAAGCTATATTCACATTATCTTTTTTTTCTTTTACTTTAATTAGTCTTGAATTTATTAAAGAGTTCTGTGAGCCTGAATCATAAATTTCGCTCACTTCTAGTTTATTTTCTAATAAAAGTTGAATTTTGATTAATGATGTACTTACTCATTTTTTTTATCAGTATTCATATTTACTTCAATAATGGAGTTATTATTTATATTTCTGTTTTGAAAACCTTTTCACATTCAATTTTATTTTTCTTGAACCAACATGACTCCTCTGGGTGATTTCTAATTCCTTTGTCTAAAGATTCAAAAGTCTTACATGGCTTTTTCTCATTAGTTTTATTGTTATGAAGAAATGTACCACCCTTTACTATATTTGAGTTCTTGTACATCAGACCTTCATATTTTCTTATCTCATTAAAAAAATCAGTAGTGTCGCTGAGTTCGTCCCTATTTAACTTAATTAAGATAAACCCAGGTAAGCCTCTTGCGATAAGATCTAGCATTACTTTAGAGTCTATCGATTTGTTTATATCTATATAAGCCGTTCTTTTTTTATAGCATAATCAATTAACAGTCCTTCTTTAAACCTGAGTGCGAAAGCATATTTGACCATGTCCCATCCTTGGATTTTAAACGTTTCTAAAAATTTGTCTTTCCATTCAGAATTTGCTGTCAGTTTTAAGACCATGGAGCTATACCAATCCAAAAAAGATTTTTCCAAAAACAACCTCAATATTTCTATTTTTATTTCATCTTTTGTAATATTAAAGCGCTCACACTCTTTTTCAAAATTCTCTATCCATTGCATTGCATTAGTATTTTTGCTTGTGAATTTTTCAATAATAAATTTCTCTGAAACATTTTTTAGGGTCATGTTGATTTTCTCCCTTCGTCGTAGTTTCTATTAATTTTTCCAAGATATGTTCCAAATTGTCATCTTTGTCTCTTGGTTGTTTAATGTTCATTTCTTCCAAGTATTGATCCAAAAATTGCATATTACCTTCCTCATCTTTGTATGTTTTCTTTTGATTTTTATCCATATTTTTCTATTTTGATGCCTTTTCTTTATACTATTTTTTATTTTTGAGAAAGTGTTTATGTTGACAATATATGTATGATGACTCACCGGCTTTAGCTCATCAGGTAAAACCTAACATTTTCCTTCTGTAGATATTGAAGTTATGGCTAACATATTAGATTTGCCATCATTTGAGGCTATCATCGTAAACTCGAATTGCAGCCGGTCCATCTTCTTTTAGTTAACGAAAATGTCGTTTTATAAGATATATTATTGAGGATTTTCAAAATAAACCACAAATAGTTTCTCTGAAAATACAAAGTTTTGTTTTAATTAACAGCTATTACAATAATAATCGTAAAACTATGACAATTGCACTTTTATCTCACCTGAAAATACAAAGAAACGACATTTAAAGTTCATTAATATCGACTCCTCAATATATACTTTCGTTTATCTTTCTACAAGTTTTTATAACAATAAATTGCACAAAAGATAACCTGAACATCATCTGTACTTAAATCAGCGTCAATCTGCTCCATGCGCCACAGACGACTCATACACGGGCGAAGCGTGGTAAATTTGAATTAATGAAATGTCATTTGTCATTTCATTACACATATATATAAAAGATCAAATTATAATGCAAAAAGGTAACGGTCGGGTTAAGAGGAGGCAGCTCCTACGTGCGCCGAGAATACCTTTTATCGATTCTTACCTTCTTCCGATTTATTTCGGTGTTTTAGTCGCTACTTTTCGAAGGGAAAGGTTATTCTCCTACATTTACTGTGAAGCTCTAAATCCCTGTTCAAAGTAATATTAACTTCTGGTTACATTCTAATATTAAAATAAGGAAATATTAAAGTGGAAATAAGGAAATATCGAAATATAAGACACTAAATCAATTTTGAATTAATATTAATTTAATCAACAATTGTGTCGTCTAGTCACAAAACCGGCCAACTCCTCAATTTTGAGAAATACGTTTTCTCAGTCCTGTTTTCTGAGTCCTAAGAAACATTTTCCACCTATTGGGAGCAAGAAACCTCGCCAAAACCGGAAAAATCCTTATTAATCCTGCGTTTGAAAATCACAGTGTGCTGCAAAACCGGCCAAATCCTTCCGTCAGTGAGTTTCAAAACCGGCCATCTCCACATCCGCTAGATCGCGCTGTTGTTCCACATCAAGAAGGCCTCTTATCAGGCAACTAACTATCAATCTGCTTTTGTTTTTCCTGTAATAATTAATTATTAACCTTACGTCTTCATTGTTCAGTGCAGTTTGTTTATGATATTTATGGAGAAGTTTATAGAAGAAGTTGCGGCTAATTTAGCAAGAAAGAGGCAAAGAGACCCTAAAACATGGAGAAGAAACAAAGAAAAAGTTTTAAGGTAAGTACAATAATAATTTCGTCATAGCCGTAGTATATGCTTCTGTTGTCTGGTTTTATAATAATACAAACTTAAAATATTATTGGAACGAGTTCAGCGGTGTTTCGCACGTTACTTTCCATTTAAGGTGAGGAGGGAATGGTCGAATTATGACTATAATTATTTGCTATCGGATTGTAATATGCAGCCCCACGAATCGCATAAAAAAATCAATGATTCTATAATCTTGTTCAAACTAATTCATAACCAGCTTGACTGTCCCGATTTTCTTGATTTGATTAAATTTCATGTCCCCCAATACTAGAGTCACGAAAATATTTTATCTTTCTACAGTCACCTCAAATTCTCAGTCTTATCAAACTTATGAACCTGGTCGGTATTTGTGATTCTGATATTGATATTTTTATACTATCCCTATCCCAGTCTCGAAAAAGAATATCTGTAGTTTTTAAGGTTCAAAATTTGTAATTTTTTCTGTTCACTATTGAAATTTTCATATAATTTTTTTTTTTTCTCTCTCTTATTTACATTTTTTTCAGTCACTTAAATAAGCAAATGAGAGAAACAATAATTAATGTGCACGAATATGCTATATGCTGTATATATATATTTTTTTTTTTTTCCTTAAAGTTTTTTTTTTTTTGTTTATGTAGACATTCAGTTTTATTTTGATTTGATTTTTTTATGTGTGAAGTATATTTTAATAGTTATGTACAAATACTAACAATAGAGCCAGTTCATTATTATTTTTGATTGTTACAGGTACTGCCCTGCTGGCAACCCCAAACAACCAACATGCGGGCACTCTTCCAATGCTTACCAATGCAGCTCATTGACGATGGCGGAGATCAACAAGTTCCACCAAACTTTTTACCAGCGACCCGACAAACAAATTCAAGATGCTTTCATCATGAAATACGTTGAGCCTCTCTCAATCAAACGTCCTCGGAACAATGGAACCCGGGAACCAAAAACAGTGAGTGTGAAATACTTTATTCGTTCAATGACAATACCGGTTCCTGTATGTAGAGAGCATTCCTTGGTGTGCTAGGGATAACCAAACACAGAGTTAATACAGTCATCAAACATTTCAAGGTATCTGGTACTATGCCTAGAGAAAAAAGAGGGGGAGACCGAACCTCCAGATTATTTGGAGAAAGGAGGAAAGCGGTGTTGGCCTTCATTAAAACATTCAGGTGCATCGAATCTCATTACTGTCGGAGTAAATCTGCCGTGAGGCATTACCTTGGTGGTAATTTGAACATTAAAAAAATGTGGCGTATGTACAGTAGTGGCAGAGAAGAGACTACCCAGGTTACAGAGTCGTTTTTCAGAATGATTTTCAACACAAAATTCAACATTGGTTTCGGGTCACCGAGAACTGATGTGTGCTCAAAATGTCTTGAAACAAAAGAGAGGGTGAAAACAGCTAAGACTGAAGAAGAAAAAAACCAACTTTTAACTGAATATAGGCTACACAAACTGCGAGCTTCGGCATTTTTTTCCCTTCTTAAAGAAAAGAAGGGGGGTTTGCTCTCACTTTAAGCTTTGATTGCCAGAAGAATTTTGCTCTACCTAAGATCCCCGACCAAAGTGTGTACTACAGTAGGCAGCTGTATCTATACAATTTTACGATTGTTCAGGGCTCAAGCCGAGATTTATTGACAAAAAGTAACGTATTCATTTACACTTGGGGAGAACACGAATACCCAAAAAGTTCGAATGAAATTTCCTCAGCGTTATTCCACAGGCTACAGAATACCGATTTCACCGGCATAACTGTCCTCAGATGCGTGGCTGACGGATGTGGAGGCCAGAATAAAAATACCACGATAATGTTCATGCTGCAATATTGGATGATTCGGTATGCCCCTGCACAACTGAGAAAAGTGGAGGTCATTTTCCCAATTCCGGGGCATTCATTCATCCCTCCAGATCGGGTTTTTGCCCAAATAGAAAAGAAGTTCAGGAAAATCGAAACTGTTTTTCAGCCTTCAGAGTTTGAAGATATTCTTTTGGAAAGTGGAACGGTTTTCAAGCCAGGGAGGGACTACACGAATCGTGATTGGAAGAGTGCCAGTAATGCCCTCCTTAAACCCCCTGCACAATGGCACTTCAAATTCGCCCCAACGAAGAGATTCTTTATAACAAAAAAAAAAAAAATAAAGTGCTAGTTCAAGGGGAGGTTTTCTACAGATCTGAGGTTGGGGCAAGCAAGTCTGTCGTGAAGAGCAAAAGAAGCATCACAGCCAGTAAAATTTCGGCCGTGGTTCCAGGTACTGTGGTGAAGCCTCTGAAACTGCGCGATGTCCAAAACTTATTGGCAAAACATTTTGGGCCCAACTGGGAGAATGACGACCGTTTAATTTTTTATAAGAACGTTGTAGCATCAGCTGCTCAAGAAGGAGGAAGCAGGGAAGTAGAAAAGATGGATGAAAAAGAACATGAGGAAGAAATGTGTGAGCCTGTTGAAGAGGATAATGCTGCTTGCGTATAAGTTTATGAATGTTTATATTTTTCTAAATAAAGTTTTTCGAACCTCATTTATTTAAAAACAATTCTCGCCAGTTTTTCCGTCTAGATGTTTAGGTTACACCTCAACATTTCAAAGTTTAATTTTTTCAAATAATATTCACTTATCCAAGAATGTTTTGTTCATTTGCATCCTAAAAAACCCAACATTTACATTAAATTTAGTAATTTTATAGTTCTAATTCGTTGCAAAAGCGGCCAAATCCAAAATAAAAAATTGAATAACTCACCCCCTCCACTTGCCCCTTCCATTTCAAATAGTGCTTTCAAACACACTACCCTTGTGCCACAAAAAACCGAAGAGATTTTCTTCCTACTTCGTTTTGGCGTGATGCTACAGAAAATCAGCTCTCCTGAAAAATTTTGTGTTTTGGAGATGGCCGGTTTTGCATCTAGGCGACACAATTAATATACTACTGAACCACCAGTAAAGTTAATTCCTGATGAACTTTCTATCAGAGAAGTGAAAATAACAAATTATAAATATAAAAGAGACAGAATCCTTAAGTATTTATTTCACATAACTCCTATTTATTTAACATTTGTAGCTACCTGTTTCAGAGAAAATGCTCCATCATCAGGCTTATAAAAATGTTTAAAAATACATTAATCTATAACATTACACCAATAGTTTTACAATTGTATAATATGTCATTTACCTCTTAATCAGTGATTATTTTCACATTGTCCATTCACCATGTTATAAGGGATTATATTTTAGACAGATCCTTGTTGAAAGTTATGATGTTAATTTCTGCTATGTTTTCTCAAGGGAAGTGGAAATAAGAAAATATGAAACCTATGATATACTTTCTCATATTTATTTTTAGATCGATATGTTTTATTGAAATAATTATACAACTTAAATTAAATTGATACAACAAATAAAAAATATATAAAACACCAAATCCATGTACAAATTAATGTTCTTAAGTTTTTTAACACTTTTACATATTAGATAAGAGGGAATAAGAAAACATGAATTGATAAAACACTTAATCCTTTATGAAATTCATTTTGTTAACTTCTGATTCACTTATTTTCATTTAAGAAGACTAAATATCAATATAACACACTAAAAAACACAATCCAAGTTGAAACTGTAGAAGTGATTGTTTACATGTGAGGTTATAGGAAAGAGCTATCGATAAATGTAACCTTGAAGTAAAGCGTAAGCATCGAACTGGTCGGTGTAGCGCGGGTCAAGCCAGTTTGCTGCATCCTCTTAACTCGACCGTTACCTGCAAAAATACCTACAAATTAAATATCATAAAGTTCTTCAGTTGTGGAGTTTTTATGGAATTCTTCAAAGCCCCCAACTAGGCAGAGCCCAGGTTTTCCCGGACATTCTGAGCAATGGTAAACTGTTTTTTTTATTATTGAATTTTTGTAACACATCCGTAACATTATGACTATCTTCTTCATTATACGCCAGACAATGTTACAAAAAACATTTTAACGATTTCAGTGAACGCCTATGAGGAGCTAAATTTACAACACTTGGTGGTATGTTCTCGCCAGGTAGTAAGGTTCTAACTTTAATTCGAAAATCCAATAAATTTAATTTAGGAAGGGAGGTTTTACTGTAAATGAAGTATGAATTGACCAATAATATATGTCGAGTATAAAGACCTCTTTACTCGGAAGTAAAGATAATAGTCAAGTAGAAAATAGCCTAAAATTAAATATTTATGAATCATTAGAAATAATAAAATCGTTTAAAACCGATCCAGATTTTTGTTTAAATGACCAGATTAACATTTCCAATAGCCCCATTTTGAATTTGTTCCCAATAGAAACGGAAAAATCCAATGAGTCATAAGGGAAATCCCATAATAAACCACAAAAATTTAATCTACCTGCCCCTTTTCCCTTACCACGATGGATATATTTCATATATCTATTTGATCTCCTCAGGTGAGTACCAATATTTGATTTCTTGTCTTACATTTTTGAAAACTTTAGTACAGTGGACGCCGCTTATAAGACTCATGGGTTATAAGGTTCAGCTGCCTATAAGACTCAGAATCGACTTGAACGGTCCGGACGTATCCAAATAAACACAAAAAAAGTCGGTTATAAGACTCAGTTTCTCCGAAATAAAATTTAAAAAAAACAGTAACGTTTCACAAACTGTATTGGGCAGGATTTTGAAAAATAGACCAGAAATCGAAAGTGAAGCATTACAAATTAAATCTTAGAGTCGGAAACAGAAAAGGGGTGGAAAGAACTCTAATGTTGAATGCTCGTTAAAAGAATGGTTTCTAAAAGTTAGGGATAAGGATGCTCCCGTTTCAGGAACATTGCTTCGCCAAAAAGCTGAAGAATTGGCTGAATAAATGGGGACACCGGTGGAGAAGACAGCCACCAACCCCTACGCGCGCCCAGAATACCTGTCTTAGTCGCTACTGTTCGAGAGAAAAGGTTATTCTCCTTCATTTACGGAGAAACTCTCGTATTTTAGGCAGTTGACGTTTCACTAAAAAGTATCATCAGCAGAACTATGGATTCATATGAATGCATACGTGAACCATTCCTTTCCTCATACTTGAATATATTTACAATCAAGACTTGATGTTTAGCCATTATCAATTTTATTTCAAAACTATCTAAAATATTCTGTCCGAATTTATGACAATGAGGCGTATTCTGAGTACCTGATTTGTGAGTTTGTCATGAGATAAGCCAGGAGCAGCAGTTCGTCGTCACGAACAATGACGAAGTTGACAAGCAAGAAACTGATGAAGTGACGCTTCCACCTTCACACTCTGAGGTTCTAGGGGTGTTGAGGAGAGCTGTCCAGCACCAAGGGACCAATTTTGAAAAGCATTATGATTACGAGCGATACATTCTTGAAATACTAGAAAATAATAAAAAACAAACGTAATTTTTAAAACCAATGTAAATTATGTTTGAGCATTATCTTCAACTCATACACGCTATATAATATTAACTGATAAAATAAAGTTTTTTTCGTAATTAAAGAAATTATTAACTTTTCGCCTATAAGACTCACTTTTTGTTGGTCCCAAAGTGAGTCTTATAAGCGGCGTCCACTGTATATATAATCCATGTAACATACTCCTTTCTTTTTTTATTTATTTATATAACAATCAAGCTCTTTACAGGCTTATTAGCAATTTTTTTTCTAACAATAATAATAAAAATACACGATTAAAACATATATACATAAAATATAGTTTTATTTTTCAAAATTAAAAAGTTTCAAATGTCAAGAACTTTGAATGTAAAACACAAGACCCTATATTAGGGTCATGGGGGTTCCTTCTCTTCAGACTCCTCACCAGTGCATTGAAGTCCAGGAGATGGGCGGCCTCGACGTTGACGTGGTCTTGCAGGTGATCCTGATGTGACTGGTTGTATTTTTGGATTACCTCTTCCACGGTTGGCACCCGAAGATCTCTGTGGAGATCATCATTCCTGATGTACCAAGGTGCATTTACGATGCTCCTTAACACTTAATTTTGAAACCTTTGAATTATTTTTCTATTGGAGTTCCCTTGTGCATCCCCACAGCTGGATTTCATATGTCCAGATTGGCTTCAGAACTTGGTTGTATATTAATATTTTATTGTTTACAGTCAGTTTGGATTGTCTGCCTAGGAGCCAATATAACTTTAGATAACTCAAATTGAGTTGTATTAGTTTTTTTTTTTTAATGTGTTCTTTCCATCGGAGTTTTGCGTCCAGTGTTATCCCGAGATATTTAGCCTGATGAGAATATGGGATCACTTTATTATATATTGTTATGGGTTGATAGTTGATTTTTTTGTTAGTAAAATCAACATGTACAGATTTTGTTTCATTTAGCTTAATTTTCCATTTTGAGGTCTAACTTTGTATATTGGCTATTGTTGTGTTTAATTTTCTTGTGGTATCCTGATTGTCATTTCCGATGGAAAGAACAGCTGTGTCATCGGCAAAGGTGGCCATGACGTCTTCTTCAACTTCTGGGATATCGGCGGTATAGAGCAGAAAGAGTATGGGGCCTAGTACACTACCCTGCGGAACACCGGCACTTATTTCATAGAGCCCAGAATATTCATCTTCTTGCCTTACTCTGAAGTACCTATCAGATAAGTAGGACTTCAAGAGTAGAACATAATGTCCGGGGAGAATTTTATTAAGCTTATCGAGTAGCCCATGATGCCAAACTTTGTCAAATGCCTATGTTACATCCAGAACGGCAGCTGAGCAGACTTTTCCTTCTTCAAGTGCTTTATCACTTTAATTTGTAATTTTATGTTCTTGATCGATAGTTGAATGTTTCTGCCGAAAGCCGAACTGATGATCAGGTATCAATTTTCTTTCTTCAATGAGGAGCATTATTTCCTTGAGGAGCAATTTCTCGAAGAGTTTTGACAACACCAATAATAACGATATGGAGCGCTGCGAGGTTACCTCTTGAGGTAGCTTTCCTGGTTTTGGGATCATGATGACTTCCGCAATCTTCCACACCTGCAGAACGAAGCTAAGTCGGAATGCCACATTTATTATAGTTGTTATTTTAATTATGTTCTTGATTGCAGGAACTACAGAGGTATATCTCTGCTACCATGCGCATATAAGGTATTTCATGTATTTTATATGCGCGAATGGTACCATATGTAGAAGGATCATTAGGAATATACTAGTGCGAATTCCGAAAAGGGAAATCAACTGTAGACCAGATCTTCTTGCTCAGAATGATCCTGGAGAGGAGTAGAGAATATCAAATCCCGTTACATCACCTATTTGTGGACTTCGGAGCAGCATAGGACAACGAATTGCGTGAACCCCTGTATCAAGCCATGAGTTTGGAATTCCAGAAAAACTGGTTCGCTTGACTAAATTGACAATGATGGAATCCATGTATATGTGGTGCATATTCAAGGTGAAATATCAGAAGCGCACACCAAAACGAATGGGGTGAGGCAGGGGGATGCATTGGCGTGCCTGTTATTTAACATAGCTCTAGAAAAAGCAATAAGGGATTCAAAAATCCAGGTAACAGGCACGGTTTTCAACAGAATGGTTCAGATCCTCGGATATGCTGATGATCTAGACATTGTTGGACGGTCTCAGAATGCAGTTTGTGATGCCTTCCTGGCTCTTGAGGAATCAGTCGGACGACTGGGACTTTGTGTAAATGAAACAAAAACAAAATACATGAATAGCACACGTAGTCCCCCGGCAGATTATGTTCAATTTGGAAGATATTCTTTCAAGCATGTGAATTAATTCATCTACTTGGGAACACTTGTAACCGCAGATAGTGAAACATCGAGAGAAATCGAGAGGCGAAAACTCATTGCCAACCGGTGTTACTATGGTATGGGTCGATTCTTCCGAAGCAAATTTCTGTCAAGAACTACCAAGATGCGACTGTACAAGACACTGGTAAGACCAGTACTAACTTACGGTTCGGAGTCATGGGTAGTCTCTCGATCGGATGAACGAAGCCTACTGGCCTTTAAAAGAAGAATCTGTGGTGCATTTATGGACCTAAGAGAGTCGGGGAGGCATACCTCAGAAGAACTAATCAAGTAGTATAACCTCCTGAAAGAGTCAGACATAATGAGACACATGAGACTGGGAAGACTGAGGTGGGCCGGCCATGTTGCTCGTATGTCGGAGAATGCGATTCCTAAAAAATTATTGATAGAAGATATACACATGACCAGGAGCAGAGGGAGACCCCGCCGTAGATGGATGGACAGCGTAGCAGAGGATGCTAGAAGGATACTGGAAGTCAGGGTTTGGAAGAGAGCTGCCCAACGACGAGCAGACTGGCGGAAGTTGTTAGAGGATGCCAGGGACCAGTAATGGTCTGTCGAGCAATTGGAAGAAGAAGATTTTAATTATAGCCTTTCGTGGAAGAGCTTTTAATATTTCTCCTGTAATGAGATCATACCTGGGCGCTTTCTTGGTAGTCCAAGGAACGAACGATTTTTAGGGGAGTTAATTCATGTAGAAGCCAATGTTGGCAAAGTTGTAGGGGGAGGTGTCCTAAACAACATACTAAAAGTACTGGTGGAGCTAAGGGTTGGGGGTGCTCTAAAGGTTGTTTTTTTAAGTTTTTCATTAATAACTCGAAAATTCTTGCCTCTAGCGAAAATATGTTTATGTACTAAATTAATTTACATAAAATTGTTTACAAAAAAGATTCTATACATATTTTTTCTGGGATCAATACTTAAGAAGATTTAGTTGGGGGAATATGGAAAATGTAAAAAAAAACACGTTTTTATTGTTAAAATTCCAATGTTTATTGTTACAAATGAATAGTTTATTATTATTAATTGAATGCTTATTGCTAAAAATATAATTATTGTCGTTTAGCCTAATATGCTTATTATAGTACTTGCGGTAAGTCGCACTTTTCCTCAAAAACACGTTTGTCTGTACTCTTTTGGCTATAACTCCGAAACTATTTGTCTAATCTCGAATTTCTTGTTTTCATCATAAACCTGGTTAAATTTATAATCAGATACTATATATTTAGTTTAAATTACGTTCCGTGAAATATCCATTCCACCTCGCTGAATTCCGTGAACTGTTGTGAAATCCTTATTTTTTCGGAACATTTCTCGTTATAACTCTAAAAATATTTGTTCGATTCCGAATTTATCTTTTCCATCTCATAGTTGGTTAAATGTGCTATTAGATCCTATATATCAAATTTTGATTAAAGTCCGTGAAACACCCGCTCTAGCCTACTTAACATATCAAAAATGTCATGTTTTGCCAAAACATACATATTAAGTGTGCTAGCATGGGTATTACACGGAATATAATTAAAAGTCGTAGGCAGGACCTGATAGATAATTTAAGTAGCTTTAAAATGAAAAAAAGCAATTTGGGATCGGACAAAATTTTAGAAGTTATAGAGAAAATAGGCCAAAAAAAAAATATAATTTTATAACAGTTTGCAGTTGTTACCGTGCTGGCAAGGGTATTACATGAAATGTTATCAAAATTAATATATAGGATCTAATAGCAAATTTAACCAGCAATGAGATGGAAAAAAGAAATTCGGAATCGAACAAATATTTTTAGAGTTATAATGAGAAATGTTCCGAAAAAATAAGGATTTCACAACGGTACGCAGAATTCAGCGAGGTGGAAAGGATATTTCATGGAACGTAATTAAAACTAAATACATGGTATCTGATAATAAATTTAACCAGCTTTAAGATGAAAAAAATAAATTCGAGATTAGACAAATAGTTTCGGAGTTACAGCCAAAAGAGTACTGACAAACGTGTTTTTGAGAAAAAGTGCGACATACTGCAAATACTATAATTAGCATATCAGGCTTAAAGACAATAATTTTATTTCTGGCAATGAGTATTCAATATATAATAATAAACATTGGAATTTTAACAATTAATATATAAATTTTAACAATAAAAACACGTTTTTTATTGTAACTATTGTTAGGTTCTTTTTTAATTTGATTAAAGTAAAGTTTCTAAATGATATTAAATTAAATTGTTTTCTTATTTAGTAGTTAATCAATTGTCCCTGTTCGGGCGCCATTTTGTTATGTTCTTTTTTAATTTGATTAAAAGTAAAATTAATATCAATATAAAGTTAATTAGTAGTTAATTAATTGTCCCTGTTCGGGAGTCATAATGTAATTTCTTTTTATTTTTTGTTTAAATAAATTTTGAGGGAATATCAAGGGTTGAGCTTTTCAAAGATAATGATTCTGACTCAAGAATATATTTTATAAACAAACAATTAAACATATTTTACACCAGATTCTATTTAACATTTGACATTAGTAATTAAGATACCTTCCATCTTCGAATTGATTGTAGATTTTCATAATCCAAGTTGTTCCTCAACTTATCCTTCATCATATTGAACACTCATCACAATTAACTGTTAAAATAGCTTATTTTTGCTTCACACATGTGACTAACGGTTCTCACTAATACTAAGGAGAGGTCTTATCACTTCGATGTCCAGCGAGCCAAGAGAGCGTCTCTCTCCAAGGTAGCGTCCAAGCCAAAAAACCGTTAACGGACAAATCTTCACGGCCTTCATCTTTACTATGTCTTAATGACTTATTACTTAAAATAAAATATAGAATTTAATTTATACATTACAAAAACATTTAGAAATCCTTATCATTATTTAACATACCTTAATTCAAATTGACAAACAAAACTACGTAACAATTAGATCGGCGGCGAACTCTCGCTGGCGCCAAATTCAAACCAAAATCCTTTTACATACAATTTATATCTACTCCGAAATATCACTACATTATATTCCCCCCACTATATCTTCTTAAGCATTGATCCCAGAAAAAAAATGTATAGAACCTTTTTTGTAAACAATTTTATGTAAATTAATTTAGTAAATAAACATATTTTCACTAGAGGCAAGAGTTTTCGATTTATTAACAAAAAAATGAAAAAAAAAAACAACCTTCAGAGCGCCCCCCACGCTTAGCTCCACCCCCACCCACCAGTACTTTTAGTATGTTGTTTAGGACACCTCCCAGTACTTTTAGTATGTTGTTTAGGACACCTCCCCCTACAACTGTGCCAAAATTGGCTTCTGCATGAATTATGTCCCCTATTCGGCCTTTGTTGCTTGGACTATGGTATTGATTTCTTGTTTAATAGTACTTTTTACTTCTTTGATGGTGACTGGTGGAATGTTAATATTCATTTCTGCAAATGGTGCTTCATCAGAAAGTTCCACTTCACTATTATGCAGAGTAAAAATTTCTGCAAGGTAGCGAGCAAAGACTTGAGCTTTGCTTTAATTATCTTTAATCCATTTGTTATTGGTATCCTTCAATGGTGCAGCCTGTAATATTGGTCTTTTATAGGTCTTAGTTGACTTCCAGAGTGAATACTCAGTACTATTATCATCTGTCATTTCACTCAAAAAGTTGTTGAATGTTTCATTTTTTATTTCTTGGATTGCCTTCCGAAGCTTAGCTGCTATTCTATTCCATTCAGTATTTGCTTTTGCCATATGAGACTTTTGCCATTTTTTCCTTGCTTTCCTTTTTTCTCGGATAAGTTTAACAATTTCCATTTAGTTCCCTCTTTATTACTGGCATGTTTTTCCATACTGAATGCTGTATATCAATAACAAGCTTATTAACTTCATCATCAATTAAAGATCATTAGTCACTTTCGATGAAAGTGAAGATTTGAGGTAAATTTTTCAAGCCAAGTCAATCTTAAAGCTTTCCCAGTCAGTTCTTTTATTGCTCAGAGATGGGTTTGGTATTTTTTAAATAATCTTTTCACTAAGGGTGAGAATAATCGTGGTGTGGTTGGAGCTTAGTTCCATACTTTCTTTTATTGTTAAGTAATTGGTTGAAATATTTTTTATAACAAAGAAGTCTATTAGGTCTGGTATTCTATTGGAATCAGTTGGCCAGTATGTCGGCTTACCAGTCAATACAGGATGTCAACCGAGTTCCTGCATTGCATCAGATAGTTCTCTACCTCTTTGGTAGTGGTCAGACGTGATCCCCACTGGTTGTTTTTAGCATTAAAATCACCACCAGTGACAAATCTGTTACCAAGCTGACTAAAGAGATTTATGTACTGCTCTTTCTTTAAGGCCTACCTCGGAGGACAATAGAGACTGGCAACAGTCAACAGATAGTTCTTTGTCTTAACGGTAATTGCTGCTGTCTGTACTTCTTCTCTTTCTATCTTAAGATTGTCATAATGGTTGATATTTTCTTTAATTAACACCCAACTTCCTCCACTAGCTGAGATACTTGGGTGTATTGCATGATAGAATCTGTATTTTCTAAACTTGAAGAAACTTTCATTTGTACAATGCGTTTCTGATATAAGGCATATATCAATGTTATTTATTCCCAAGAATACCTCAAGTTCATTTTTATTTTTCAACAGCCCATTGGCGTTCCAAGCAGCTATAATAAGGTTAGCCATTATTTCCCCTTAGATTTACCCCTTTAGCCCCGGTTTGGGCTTATTTTCAATTTTGGTCAGCCTTTGTTTTATATCTTTGTATTGGTCATTAATTTCTTTTAGTGAATTTTGAAATTCATTCATTTCTTTTAAAAGCCGTTGTAAGATATTTTCATTTGTCACATCAATGTTTGTATTTTCTTCAGTTTTTGTAATAGGTGATATTTCTTAATGGTTATTGATTTTCTCTGGTCTATTTTTTCGTGCTTATTTTCTTGTACTATTTTCAAAAGCTGTTTTTGCTCTTGCTGCGATTGGATATTTTTTCTATTTATTTTATTTCCATTTTTTTTTGCAGTTCTTTTGCAATAACACAACCCCGATAGCTAGCCGGATGTTCACCATCACAGTTTATGCATTTTGGTGGGCTTTATTTTGATCTGTTGCATTCTGCTGTTATGTGGTCACCTGCACATTTCGCGCATCTAGGTTTTTTCCCATAAAAGTTCCTAGTATGGCCAAACTCTTGGCAATTTTTACATAGTGGTATGAGTTTCGTTCCTTTTAAAGGGACTATTTCCACTGATTGTTGCAAAATGTGTTTTATTTTTGTAATATTATCAGTGTTTTCATTGTTCGAAAAACTTAATATAAGCATATTTAAAGGTTTTTTGTCTTTCCAGGATAACTTTGGCGTAACTTGTTCGATTTTGTAATTCATACCTTTTAGATATTCTTCTTTATCTTCAGTTGACCATGTGTGGCTTGGACCCTTGGCTACCACTCGTACGGGCCTCAAAGATTTATTTTCATAAGTGTGGTAAATATTATTGTTTTTCTTTAAGTAATCTCTGATTTCTCTATACGAAGTTTCATTTTTCACGATAATTTTTAATGAATCTGAGCCTGTACTTTTAATACTGTAACATGAACAACATAGGGATTTTCTATTTACAGTTTATTAACAAATAACCAAGATATTTAATACAGACACACACAGAACAATATTATTTAACATTACTATAATAATATAATATAATAACGGGCATTAAACAGCTAATTACAACACCGATATACACAACACCAAAAACATAACCATGTTGTTATTATTCTGTCCCTGGCAACCAGTCTATCTCAATACTCCTTAGCAACGGGGGCAGTTCCCCTTATTACGTTACACTGCCCTCTCCTCAGATGCATTCCTCCTGGAATGCTGCGGTTTCCTCCTAGAACGTGTTGGCTCCCTCCAGGAGCTACAACTTCCATCTGAGACTCCTCTTATTCCTCCAGGAGCTGCGGATTCCATCCGAGACTCCTGTGATTCCTCCAGTACCGCTGCAATTTCCTCTAGGAAAGCTTCTGCTTCCTCCTAGAACGCTGCGACATCCTCCAGGAACGCTGCGGTTTCCTCCTAGAATGCTACGACATCCTCTACGAACACTGCAGCTTCCTCGGAGAACGTTACGATATCCTCCAGGATCGTCGCAGCATCCCCTAGAAAAGCTGTTAGTTCCTCCAGGAACTGTGGCTTCTCGGACCGCCTCGGATACCTCTGGGACCAATACTGTTTCCTCTTCTTGGTTTTCCTTTTTATATCTTAGCTCTTTGGGCTCTCCATTTTCAAGGGGATCAAATTCTTTACGCGTTTCACCGTATATTTTCTTCTTCTTTTGTCCATAAACACTGAAACTCTTCTGTGATTAAATTACATTTTGATCTATGACGTTTCTTAGAAAACGTTTTTTTTCGTCTCCTTCTTTTCCTTTCACATGATTTATAACAATTATTTTTACCTTTCCAAACATCTATATCTTCAGCTTCCTGAATAGTAACAACTACCTTTGAATTTTCCGCTGTTAAATTTTTAATCTCTTTAGTTTCTCCTTCTGGCCATTATCTTCATTTTCTTCTTCAACGTTTTTTGAATATGTTCTTTGGGGAGGAAATATTCCTTCTCTAGTACTCTTACAGCTATTTTTATCAAAATCTTTGAAAACATGTACTGGAACCATTTCCATTTCCATAGCCAGGCCATCTATGTACTCCACGTCGACCGTCAGGATCTTGCGCTGCTCCTCATTTTCTGTTTTATGAACAGTTTCTTCTCTTTTGTCATCACTCTGGGCATCAATGACCTGGGATTCGGATACCAGATTTTTAACCTCAACCCTAACTAGACTCTCAACCACCGCTTCGACTTTTTCATGAAAATTTTCAATATCTCCTTCAACATCTCTCTTTAGGTCGGAGACTTCCCGAGAGAACACGTCGAGGCGCCGAGACATCTCTGAGGCGAGGTTCGAAAACTTTTCATCCATTTTACTATTTAACTCTCTAATAGATTTTGAAAAGCTATCCTCAAAATCAACCGTTTCAGGATCTGTGCCCTTACCTTCAAAATAATTTCGAAGCCTTTGCACTAAAGTTGTTTTAGAACCTGTTGTATCGAGGTCTAATTCTTCTAACTCTGCCCTCAATTCAGCTACTCTTAATTCCTGAATTTTCTTAATAGGCATTCTGAATCCTTAAATTATCTGTGTTAATAAACTGAACCCCACACCTGACACCAATTGTAACATGAACAACATAGGGATTTTCTATTTACAGTTTATTAACAAATAACCAAGATATTTAATACAGACACACACAGAACAATATTATTTAACATTACTATAATAATATAATATAATAACGGGCATTAAACAGCTAATTACAACACCGATATACACAACACCAAAAACATAACCATGTTGTTATTATTCTGTCCCTGGCAACCAGTCTATCTCAATACTCCTTAGCAACGGGGGCAGTTCCCCTTATTACGTTACAATACTAATGAATAATTCATTTTCACTAGTAATTTCATTAAGATTACAAATTAAAGACTTAGAGGAGTTTAAATTTGATACAAACATCGGGGGAGGCTGTTTTAGTGGTTAAAAGCTTAATATCACTTTGTTGTTTAGAAGAGAATTAGCTTTTCTTTTCTTATTTCGTCTTGCTTCCAGTTTTCCATCCAATCTCTTTTGCCAATTCCTCTTTATTGGTATGATATTCGACTGCCGATTGTATAGGTTCAGCGGATGCGTTTTGAGAATTCAGAACACTATTTAATCTATTTACTTCATTTAGAAGTCATTTTACTGCATTGTTAGTCCCATGAAGGCAATCGAACAATATTTGCACATCATCTACTTTTTCAGACTTATTATCTAATAAGCCTAGATTTTTTTGTAGTTATGTATTAATATCAGATATCGAACACATAGCTATATATTACAGAATAAGCGGAACTTATTAAAAGTTGCATACATTAGCATACGTGTCAATAAAGTTTGACAGGTAAATAAACAGCGCTAAGCTGTGGCATTGACCTTACTGGAGATAAGAAGCGGCGGCTGGTGGGGGGTAGAGGTGGGACAAAAATAACGTAATCTTTAAAATAACCTATTATTGACTCGGAACTGTTATCACCAATCACCTATTACCGAAAAAACCCTATTACCAGTGATCATATTTTAAAATATCTATAAATAAACCTAAATTTGTATTTTAGAATAACTATATTTTACAATATTAGTCAAATTTATTAAATCTTCCATTGAAAACGATGGAAAAATAACAATAAATTGGGGTTGTTGGTGTAAGGAGTTAGGTTATAACAGATAGAAGAACCGATCGGTTAAGGTTATTCGACCAGTTACCGTTCTTAGATCGGTTCTCAATAACTGTTGTGTAACTTCTGTTATCTAATAACTCATATGGCTGTCCTATTATAGAAGAACCGATAGGTCACGTGATCTAGCAACGCAAACAAGAACTGGTCGCAGAGAGGTTATGACGCTCCTAGTGGCCGTGGTTCAAACTAAAACAGAAATTCGTGATCATAGCACAATCATATCACAATAGATAGAGGTCGAAACTGTTAACAAAAATAAATGCGTTGATTTTAATATGTAAATAAATCTTCATGATTTCCTTTTTTGTTTCATTGCGAATCGATAAAAAATCTCTTGGTTAAGAGAGGTTCTACTTTAATACAAAGTGCTGAAACTTTTAGATGAGCTTTGTAACACCAGATTTTATTTAAATTTTGCTTGGACTGAAATAGTTCCCCAATATTCAGGGTCTTAGTGTTTTCTAATCGAAATTTTAAAAAGTTGAAATGGCTAGTTAATATCAAATGCTTTTTCTTATGTTATATTACAAATAATAATGTAATGACAAATGAATGTCATTAAAATCTTATGATTAAAATGAATAGTTAAAATCTTGCAATGATTATTAAATCATAAATATATTAGCTTGTAAAATCTAAATAGACTTTTGTAATTTATAGTTATTCCACGGATATTTACACTTTTATTAGATTCCATCGAGACACTACCTTTTTACCTGTTTGTAAAATATAATACTGCTTTATGAAGTATTTAGTCCTTTGATATATAGTTTTATTTTTGTGAATGGTTTCTTTCATACCACTTTTTAGCTATAATTTTTATAGTTATATCCATTGGAATATTTGTAAATAGATTTGTTAATAAATAAACTGAATATTTTTAATTAATTTTGTTTTTGTTTTTTTCCTTTAAAAACTCTGATGTAAATTGGTTGTATCTGTATGGTTATTAGAATTGTCCAATATTTTGGTGAAGTATTTATGAGAACAGTTCTTTTAAATAAAAACTCATTGGGATTGTACAATGATAATGTGGGGTGTTGATAAATTTGTATAACCTTTATTGTAGTTTGTTTTGTTTTTTTATATAGTTTTAGTCCATACATTACCTCATTCTGTGATTTTTATAATTACCCTTTCTGTTCTGGAAATTTTTAAAATGAAAAATATGTTCAGGTTTGTTCAGTTATTGTATCCTAATCTTTATCAGTTATTTGTTCAAACCATCTTTTGATCAACTAATCTTTCTCTTGTTATCTTTTTGCTGCCATTCCTTTCTTTCCATCCCCTATCAACAATTTCCTCAGACATCCTCTTACTCTCTAATCTGTCCAGGAAAATTTACTTTGGCCTCTGTTTTGATACATCCTTTTTGAATTAGCTTCTGGTTTAAATACTCTTTAAAATATTTTTTCCTCAATTAAGATTGATGAATTAATTCCAATAGAAGTAGCAATTAATTCATAAAACCCTAATTGTATTGATCCTTCTGTACCATCATGCATACCTCAAGTGATTTTTTCCTCTCTCATATATTGTCTTATGATATTATTAGAAACATGATGGACTCTTGTTATGAAATAACTTCCACTCTGAGAACCCATCTCTTCCGTATTCCAGATCACATTCCTCAGAGGCAATGAGTTGATAAACTCCTGCAATTTGTATTATGAATTAGATATCTTTCAAAATCTCCAAACCCATGTGTTAATATTTCTCTCCTATTTCTAGAAAGGTTGTTTAATAACCATGTTAAAGAGAGTAGGTGATTAGCAGCAACTTAGATTTAATCCTTTGGTGATGTGTAATGCTGAGGGGACATGATATCAAAACTTTTTTTTTTTAAATACTTTTGTATACAATTAGTAACGCTGCTATTTCAAAATTTAATTCCCAATTCTGCACCTTTATAAAGGCCTTGTATGCTTTATCTCAGACTATCACTTATCTCTGACAAACAGTGCTTTCCACACCTTATTTAAAGGACCTAAGTCAAAGCTTTCTAAAGGTGGATAAAGGCTAAATGTACCTCCTGGACCAGAAGTCTTGGAAGTCCACCAAATGCTTTAAAAAAAATTGGGATATAGTAAAAACTTGACCTAAGATGGCCCAGCCTGAATCCTGTTTCTTTTTATTAGCACTCGTAACATACTCCTGATGTGTTGAAAATTTTGTATGTTTTAGAACTGAAGATGAATGTTTAGCATTCGAAACTATTATTCTAATAAAACAGTCCCAATAGAAGTCGCAATTAATTTATCAATCCTAAAAGTATCATGTAGAATAATTTTTTTTCCTCATTTTTTTTTTTTTTGTCAGTAAAAAAAAAAAAAAAAAATGAGCACACTGAAGAATTAAAAAAATATAGAAAATGCAAAACTCCTGGGCATTTATCAGGTATCATTCAGTTACTATCAGCATTAGTTAAAATGGTAATGTTAAGTCATTGAATTTAATTATGACTGAGTCCTAAAAAAGTAATCAATGTTTACTTGAGGAACAAGTGTACAAAAGAATTGTATTAGGGGTAATCTAGTGGACTTTATGGATTGATGGGATGAGAAAGAGAGAGGTGCATGGCCAGAGATTGCAAGCGGTATAAACATCAAGCCTTCTGATTCATTAAATTATATTATTAATTTTTAATTTATTTTATTAATTTTTTTTTTAATAAGTTAAACTTGAACACATCGTTATTAAAGACATCAGAAATTTGCTGAATAGTATTTGATTTCTTAATATAATTGTGTATAAAATATGAAAAAAGTATGAATGCCAAATTAGTTTAAATTACTTCATATTAATAAATAATACCTAGAGTAGCTAATGTATCAGAAAAATATCCAGTAATATTATCACTGTCGAAAGTCCATTTTTTCAAGACAGTTTAGCTTTTTTTCTATTCTTCTTATGAAGACAAGACAATTTTCAATTGTCAGGGCTCAGTTAATATAAATCTTCTGAAGTCTCCAACGAATCCTACAGGTATATAATCAGGAATTATTTTAAACTTTAACAAAAAGAAAACTATTTCAAGAAAGTAATAATAAATAATTATAATTATTGTTGAATAATAAAATAATTTTTAGAAAAAAAAATAAACAGACTTCAAGATTAAACCTACATATACAAACTTGAACTAAAAAATAAAAAACTAATATTTTAATTGCTTCGAAACAAAAACCATTAAATGACAATCAAGGAAATTAACGATACTTATATACGATACCTATTCACAATTTATGATCATTTATTTTTGGAGTCGGTGCCAGCCAAGAAGGGCAGTTTAATCCTGCCTAAGCAATAGACTTTCAAATGGCCAGAGACAGCGGTGTGGCGGTGATGAAATAGTGGGAGGATCTTAAAAATTACCATTTCTTTTCAAATTCTATTTGTTTTGGTTGGTACTGACTCCAAAAATAAATTATCATAAATTGTGAATAGGTATATAAGTATCGATGATTTCCTTGATTGTCATTTAATGGTTTTTGTTTTGAAGCAATTAAAATATTCTTTTTTTTATTTTTTAGTTCAAGTTTGTTTATGTAGGTTTAATCTTGAAGTCGGTTTTGTTTTTTTTTTTTTTTTTTTTTCAAAAAATTATTTTTATTTTTCATTTTTTAGTGGTAAGTGTATTTTTGTTTATACAGTCAATTCTCAATCTTCAAGCTACCCTGAAAAATAGTTCGACTTACTGAACAAAGAATTATCGAGGTTATCATTCCACTTATCTTCATGTCAATGGGAAAATTGGAGTTGAAATCATTACGTATATTTTTCATTAATGGGTATGTGTATGTTGTTTGTACATACATATTAAATTATTGATACAGAAAATTAAATACCCGGAACCAATTTATCATATAACTTTCAACTGAACTGCGCTTTTTTCTGAGGGTGCTTAAAAGTAGACTTACTGCCTTCCACCAGTGGCGATCTTTTCTTTATTCTTTAGGACGGTTGAAAGAAACCTATGCGGAATTAAGAATTCACTAGCAACTAACGTCCAACTTCTTTCTCCTTTCACCACTTTGCTAATCAATTTTAACTTTTCTTTAATTGAAAGAATTTTCAATAGCCACTGTAAAACCACTCGAGTGATTAACTGATAATAAATGACTGGTGCAACAATGAACTGGAAAGATAACCAATGACAGCAAACCGGAAAACAAATTACACATGAAATTCTTTAAATTTGAGTTCGAGTTTTAGAGGTGATGTCTTCTAATAGTTCGTTTCATAGAGGTAGGTGGTCCTAGAAGTTCTCTCTTTTGAACCCTATTTTCAGTTCGATTTATTTACACAATTTTTAACGTTTTCTGTCTGAAATCGTCTCTTTGAAGTAACATTTAAGTGTAATGTACTTCCGACCGTAGATTTTGTTCGACGTATTTAAGAATTCAGCTTACGGAAGTACGACACATCGAGAGTTGACTGTATAAGTAAATTATTTTTGCTAATAATTTAGATTTAGTTAACATGGAGATTCAAGATTATCATAATTATAAATATGTTTAAAATGGAAGGTTATATAACTGTAATTTTTATTAACTGTTTTTTTTTAATTTGTCTTAAAAAAGTGCTGCATTCATTTCAAAATATTTTTAATGGGACCATCTCTGAAGTGTGCCCTACCGATCTAAAAAAGAATCATCAAAATTGATTCAGAATTGAACGAGTTATCAGGTAACAAAAAAAAAAAAAAAAAATCGGAAGGAACACAAACTAGAGGCAGGCCAAGACACTAATGTATCTCAATGGGAACTGCGCACAATTGATGACTGTGCTCATGAGCACATATTGGTAACTAGCAGGCTACTAGGTATCGTGTTATATCTTTATAGTTAAACTAATTAAATTACTTTTCCGATCTCTCCTGCGATCAATATTTCAAGTTATTAATCAAAAGAATGAGGACTTACAAGAGCAGTTTCAAAGTCCTTTGAATTTAAAAAAAATATTAGCAAGATGACAAGAAAAATGCATTGTATTCAGGGTCTATTTATTATTTGTTGTTTGTATAAATCCTTTTTTCCTCCAATACAATCAATTAAATTCCACCAATGAAGAAAAAAATTGAATAAGGTAAATATAGAAGTGCTCTGCTCTACATCCTGCACCAATGACCTTCCCCCCTGAAAACAAATAATTCTAAAGAAGGTAACAATCTATAAAAATGTATTTTGGGCTGTAGAGTAAATAATTGATATAACCAAACATTTACACAGTCCCACAAATGGTGTCATGTGTACAGGAAAGATGGCCAGTTTGTGAAATGATGACTAATCGGGAATAAGGGAAAAACTAAGACAGTTTATCTATCTTAAGCCTTTATCTTAAATTATTGAAAAATTACAAATCAAAACAATTAGGAATACTAATTGATATATATAACAGATAATTAATGTTATTTAGTGTAATATTAATTAACATTCTAGTTATTTTAGAAAACATAAATATTCTAGTCATTTGTTAAGCTATTAGAAACAAACAATACAAAAATATTAAATTCTTCCAGGAGATTTACCTTATTTAATTTTATGCTTCATTGGTGGAATTTAATTGATTGTATTGGAGGAAAAAAGGATTTATATAAACAACAAATAATACATATACACTGAATGCAATGCAGTTTTCTTGTCATCTTGCTAATATTTTTTTAATTCAAAGGACTTTGAAACTGCTCTTTAAGTAAGTAAGTCCTCATTCTTTTGATTAATAACTTGAAATATTGATCGCAGGAGAGAATCGGAAAAGTAATTTAATTAGTTAAACTATAAAGATATAATACGATACCTAAAACCTGCTAGTTACCAATATGTGCTCATGAGCACAGGCATTAAGTGCACGGTTCCCATTGAGATACATTAGTCTTGGCCTGCCTCTAGTTTGTCTTCCTTCCGATCTTGCTACTAAAAACCACTTGGTCTTACAGTCTTCTCTCATTCTATTAATGGGGCCATACCATTTTTACTGGTTTTCCTCAATTATCTCCCAAACAGCTCTGATACCCAGCTTCTCACTTACCCTATAATTCCTTGTTCAATTTTGCCTGGTTTTCATCAGTATTGAGCGAAGGAATCTCATTTCAGAGACAGTTACTATCCTAGCCTGTCTGTAAAGAAGCAAACCAAGCTTTCAGATCCGCAGAAGAGCACTGGGTGGAAAACTGACATATAAAGTCTTATTTTTGCAGTACGGCTCAATTCCTGTTTGCCTAAAAATGCCATGGAGATATGGTAGAATATTCCATTGCCTTTCTTAATTCTATTCATTTCATTACCTCCCGGTCTATTCTATCATCATCGCCTATAATTATTCCCAGTTAGCAGTAGGATTCCACATGTTTATGGCTATTACCATTAAAAATTATAAAGAAGTAAATACAATAAAAGATCTACGAGAACATCAGAATTTGTTTAAAAAATATACAATGCTCATAAAAAATTAAATAAGAAAAAGTTAAAAATGTAATATGAAACAAGTTGTTAGTACACTTTGTTACATTAACTTAGGATAGTGTAATTAAGAAGAAGAATTTCTATTAGCCATTAACTTGATGAACAGTTTGCCAAGAAGCTATAGTTTAACTAAAAATACTGATGGACATTTTCATGAAAATAAATAAAAATAATTATTAAGATTAGGTTCATTAATTCTTACAGACCTATGGCCTTCGTTAAATAACAGATAAGAACTTTTAATTATTGCACATTTTGTTAGCAATAACGAGGACTTAAAAATCAATAATACTAGATTTTCATCTATCCTAACCTAACATAATAAATTTAGTTAAAAATACTGTTCAAGAATTCGGAATAGGGAATATAATGTTGTTGATTACAACTGATATTAAGGCAGGTATAAATTAAGATCCAAGGCTTAGGAATTGGTTCTACTATGATAACAGATATAAAGCACATAAAAGATGTTTACCTCACTTGAAATTAGAAGATAAGAAAAGGTTTAAACCAAACAAAAAGTGCTATTAGTAGCCCAGTCAAAGGGAAGTCTCTCAGAAACAAAGATTTTTTTTTTTTTTTATTTAACAATAGAAATATGTATATGTTCATTACTACTATATAGACTTCAAATTCAGTTAGTAACTTATTCAGGGCAATGTTTCTCATCTGTTTTTCAGTGCACTCTAGTGCCATAAATGTCTGTTGGAATATCAATTTAGTTTCTAGATGCATTATCTAAGATAAACTTTAAAAAATGTATCGTTTTCAATTCAAAAGCAAAAAACTGGAAAGATTGTGAAAGTTATACGATTTCCTTAGTCTGTTAAGGCAGAAAACACAAAATTCAGATTAAGCACCTCAAAAAACATAATGCTGAGGAAAACTAATCATAATTATAGATTGTTGGGGTATGCAGTTATAAATACACAGCAATTAAAAACTAATATTTTAATTTTTTTATGATTATATTATTTTATGAATAATATAATTTTTTAATTATATAAAATAATATTAGTTTTAAATTGCTTTTTAATATTATATTAATATTAATTTATGACTGTATACACCCAACAATCTACATCTCTAAATACTCCTCAGTCAACTAATACCCTATCAACCATAATCATGTTCTAAACCAACTGTTTTTAGGAGCAATTGAACGAACTGTTGGGATATTTTAATATTAATGAACATTAATACTTTTCCATCAAAAAACCATTTAACTTCATAAAAGATGTTGCAAATTGTATACATCTTCATCCAATGTAGCTCAGTCGTATTATTCATCGAATTATGCATATACCATTTTTTAAATATGTTTTTGGGACCCTGAAGAGCAGTTCATATCCAAGTTTGCAACCCTCAAAACCTGGTTCGATTTTTACAATACTTGAAAAACCGCGAAATTTTAGCACTGTTTTCAGTATTTTGCTTAGATTTCATAATCCAAATAATAGGGTACGTTTACAGTATTAAAGAACTCTAAATCTGTGACAAGTTAAGCCCTATTACAAACCAGTCAAACTATTTTCTCTCCATATCCGATTTAACCATTTTTAATGTTTTCCCATTTCTGAGAAAACTATTTGGCCTACAGATAGTTACTACAGTTAAGGTTTCAAATTAAAACTAATTAAATTTCCTTTGTATTCATTTATATTTTAGATTGGTTCCTACCAAACTTTTCTCCACATTAATTTATCTTATCTTTTACCTTAATTTTTTACTGTAATTTTACTAACTACCTAATCACATATTCTAACTAAATGTGCACTCTCATTTCCTTCGTTCTTTGCAATCTTGTATATAATAGATTATTTATAGAACATACACGCTAAGTAAAATGTTGACATGTTAAGTTTAATGACTTTTCCTCCAAATTTGATTTTTCCATTTTCTAATGTTTCCCATTTATGAGAAAACCATTTGGTCAACAGGTACAGTTTAGGTATCAAATAAAAGATGTAAAATTTCCTTAAAATTCTTTTCTAAAAATTAGTCTTGGGAAACCAGAACTTTTGCCAGTATACAGCCGAGAACTTGACTGTAACAGAAAAATTACAAATTTTGTGTAAAATCACCATAGAGAGCTGTATCTCCGCAACCCATTGGTCTTATAAATATAAATATAATATATATGTTCTAGTAGGAAATTTAATGCTGTAGAAGTTTCATTATGACGAAATGAACGCTTTTGTTTCTGAGATCAATAATTTTAAAGTGGTTTAACAATTAGAGATTGGCTAATTTGCGGTAAGTCTTTTGGCTATAAATCCAAAACTAATTGTCCGATTCAAAATTTCTTTATTTTATCTGAAAGCTGGTTAAATTTACTGTCAGGATCCATAAATAAAATTTTGATCAGGTACCGTAAAACACCCATGCCAGCACGCGTACTGTAGTGTAATCCTTGCTTTTTTCGGTACATTTCTCACTATAACTCCAAATATATTTGTTCAAAACCAAATTTCTTTTTTCGATCTCAAAGGTGGTTAAATTTGCTATCAGATCCCATATATGAAATTTTAATTAAATCCCGTGAATGTGAATGTGCGAGAAATGTGCCAAAAAAAAAAAAAAAGAGGATTTCACAACAGTATGCATACTGGAATGGGCGTTTTACAGAACTTCATCGAAATTTCATGTAAAGGTTCTGATGGTAAATTCAATCAACTTATAGCTAAAAAAGAGAAATTTTGAATAGGGCAAATAATTTCAGAGTTATAGCCAAAAGAGTACCGACAACATGTTCCCGTGGAGAAGCTGGGAACATACAATTTTCAACCATTTCCTCCCCTCCCCCACCCATACCTGACACTATTTTGAGAAAGACTTTTAACCACATTTAGAGCTAAGGGTGGTGAACAATATCCACCAGTTAAACCATATTATTTTTGGGGTTTAAGTTTTGGTAATTTTTGGTCTTATTTTCCTGTACTATTATGAGTCATAAGATACATTTGTTTTTGCAAACTTTGCCTTTATGTATGGATAAATTGACCAAGCTAATGTAATAAATTAGGCTTGGAATGAAAAGCCTGAGTCAATGAATATGTTAATGAACAGAACAGTTGAAATGCTGCCAAAATTCTCAATGGTATTTCATGATGCAGTAGGGTAAATCCATATGAACTGATCCAGGGGTGGTTGCTTGATTAATTTTTAAAAAATTGAAACTTTCAGGGATTTTTGCCCCATGTCAGAGGAACATAAAACCGTTTTTAAAAATTTTTTATCTTAAGATTCACCCGTGGCGGCCATTTTTTAAATGCCCCGCACGCTTATTTTAGGGTTTGTAAACGTTTATGGAAAGCTTCATAACTTTTAAACTATAAGTCCTAGAGAGATAAAACAAAAAGGGATTTGGTTGGAAGATATCAATCTAAAAGAAAGGTCTGATGGTAAATTGCTGTATCTATCATCCTTATGTAAGAAAAAAATTAATTAAGTTGATAATATAATTTTGTGAAATTTCAATATTCACGACTTTTTTTTCATACACAAAACATTACATATACAACATGAACTATTTTTTTATTTAAATATACATGTCTAAAGTGTTACCTAAAAAATTCACAATGGCTGTATTGTAACCCTTAATATTTTATGAATTTTTAAAAATGTAAATTTTTCAAAAGTTGCAAACTTTGGGTTCAAATATCTCTGATGGGAGTGAATATAAAAATCTGAAATCTACACAGCTTTTAGTCTTTGTATATATGTTTAAGAAAAGTATAACACTACTTTGTATATTTGGCTAGTAATAAAGTTACGGATCTTCAAATAAGCAAAAAAAAAATCACACAAAAAACACACACTGAGGAACGTGATGTACAGCTTAAAAATTTTTATAAGGTTTATTGCAGTCAAGAATGACCATCTAGATGTAGTACTCAACCTTTAAATATAGATATTCTGTGAGAAAAAAAAATCATTATTGGCAACAAAAAATATTTTTATTATTTTTTTATACTTTATTTTTACAAAGAATTATACTCAGGACAGTTTATTCATTACATTCTGATCATGATTATCATAATTTTGTTAGTGTATAAAATTAACTCAAAATAACTTATACATTACCATAAGTTACTTATATATTCATGAGTAACTGTGAAATTTCTTCACACAGTTTTGCAGAAATTGCATGGGATCGCCCAGTTGTTGTAGATAACTCAACAGGCGTCAACTTTCTTAGGACATTCTTCATAGGATCTTATCGTTATAGCACATTATCTTATCGTCATAGCACTTTATCGTTATCTGACTTTTTGAAGGATGTTCTTGGGCCAGCTGAATGGAAGAAATGAACGTACACATCATTGTTTTCTATACTAAGATCTATAACTTCTCCGAGCCACCAAAGGCCATCGTAAACACACGCAATGAGATCTTTTTCTTTCACCACTAGAGGTACTATTTTAAAAACTGAATGGTTTTCAAAAGTTTCAGATTGGGAAGTTATGTAGCATTTCAAAACCCCCTCAGACGTTGCAATAAACTTATGAAAACCTCTTGTTCCGACGATTCGTTGGCAAGAATCAAATCTTTTTTGTAGATTTTGTGAGCACGAAAGAACTTCTTCTTTTTTTATTAGCAAATACTTGATCCCAGTAAGGTTTTTTGAGCAATACTCAAACATATCATCTAGTGTAAGTATTTGGTTTCCCAGTGATCTTTGGAGACTTGCTTTTGTCACTTCTCTTTTTGTTGTCCCACCGATACCATCACAGGCATTTTTACCGTGGGATGAGGCAAAGATATGCCACTCACAGTCCAGGCCAAAATCCTTTTTGTGGCTACAGATGTTAGCAAAATTCTTCTTATTTTTGTATTGGCTAGATGAGCCATCGGTGAAATATATAAGTTATGTTATGTTAGGGACGGTGTTCTTGATTTCTTTAACCAAATACGTTTGGAAGCAATGTACAGTTGCTGTGTCATGTTGCAAGTGATCACTTAAGACACTGAGTGATGAGTGATTGATCTTGTCTCCTTGCTTATAATAATATACAAAAGGGTGTACCGTTACCTGCTTATTGACCCAGTGAAAACTTTGAATTTCATCTTGGATCAAGAAAGAAAAATTTTCAGCAAAATCCGCTAAAACTAAACATTCATTTTCACTTAGATCAAGTTTTTTTTCTTTGAACCACTTTGCTTGAGCTTTAGAAATAAAATGATGGTTTTTCATAGAATTAGTTTTCTCAGCAAGGCTTTCAAAAAAGTCCTCCTTGGGTAGTACCATTATAATCATATCAGCTCTTTCAGTTGTCACCCATTGTTTGAAAGTGACGGAATCTGGAAATAAATCGTACTCTTTAGAAGTTGAAAACAAATCTTTAAGACCTTGAACACCGGGACAGTTTTCACAGTCGTCCATCATACATGATAAATTTTCTCTGTCACAAACAATCAAGTCTATTAGATCTTTATAGTCCACAAGAAATTTCGCCCCATCAATCATTAGTTTTATGTTTTGGTGATACGGGCATACACATACATTGTGAGTACCAGTTGCTCCAGCAAGAATGCACCACTTGGGGCGCAGTTCACAAAACTTTGAGCGGCCTATTTTACAATCTGGGTTTTCTTTTTTAAATGACACAAACAATTCATTTAGATTCATTAGGACAAGGCGCTTTTGTTTGTGTGTTTTAACACTATCTATAACCACACTCACACAATCTTTCTTTCCAGGACACAATCTGCTATTGTTGTCATCCTGATAAAACCCAACTACTTTTTTTATAACACTTTCACTGATGTTAACCCCTTTCCTCTTAGCTAGGTCTGGTAATATACCTTGATCTTTTGCAAGTTCACGCGCAACTCTAATTAATCGGTCAGACACACCAAATTCCGAAACAATTCTCGATCTAGACCAGTCAGTAGGCAGCAAGCTGATAATTTTGACTTTTTCTTCTTTTGATGAAACTTTACATTTTTCTTTCAGTTCATTGATTAATCTGGTATATTCTTGAGCAAGCGACTCATCAGAACTACATGGTTCACTCATATCAGGAACGTTTTCATCAAAAGCTACCTCTAGGTTTTTTTTAACTCTTAATGCAACTTTTTCAACTTTAGCTTTAAGGGCTACTCCTCTTTTATCATGGCTTAGCTTCCTAAGCTTTGAGGCAGGAGATATGCTTAAAATATTGCATGCCAAATCTATTTGTTTTATACTATCTTCAGCAGGTACAAAACTGTCATGGGTGTCAAAGTCTCCACTTTCTAGGCCTGCATCATCAACAAAAACTTTTGAGTATTGATTTTCCCGGTATTAAACTTATAAATGAATTTTTGTTTCTTAAAACATGGCACAAAAGAATCTCCCTTAGTCCTTTTTTAATTGCTTTTTTGTGTACAGAAAAGGGGTCACTACATTTATGACCAAAAATGTGGTGATATTTATGCAGGAACTTTTTTTCGTGATATCTGCAGATGTTTTTAATTTTATTGCATATTCTTAGCTTTAGGATCTGCTGGGTTTCTCCATCTAATTCACTGACCTGGATAATTTCCTTACAAACTTCACCATAAAACGTTTCATGACATTCTTCACTGAAAAACTCCCCCACATAACACTTCACATAGTCTTCCATGTTATTCATTACACTACTTTAAAAAAGAATATTGTTAAAAATATTTGAAAAGAAAGGTCAAAGTAATTATAAAAATTAAAAAAATTGAACGACACACACAACTTATAAACAGAGCTCTAACAGTTCAATGTGTACTAAGCTCAGTCAAATGAGCAACTGAATAGTGGCTAATAGGATGCACTGCTGCTTGTTGTAACTAGAACTCTGCATGTTACAACTTGTATCTCTTGTTGCCTGCTCTGTCACTATTGTAGTAATGGAACTCAGGAAGTAGCAACCTGATAATCTTGTCTTATCTCAAAGCTTCCTAACTTCCTACAACTTTAGTTTTAGAAAGATAACTGCTACAATACCTTTTTAAAACTATGTCGTAAGCTACCTATCTGTGAAGCTAGTGATTGTAATTTATTTTTTTTACTGAAAAATGAACAAACTAAGTTATAACTAATAAATATTTATTAAAATATAGTAGGCCTATTATTTCCTAATAAATATTTACTGTAAAAATTCAATCAACATCATAAACCTTTAAAATTCTGTACTTCAGGTTCCTTAAAGTATATGCTTTTATTCAGATTTTTTCACCTTTTTAAAGACACGTAACTTTATTATTAGCCAAATATACAAAGTAGTGTTATACTTTTCTTAAACATATATATGAAGACTAAAAGCTGTATAGATTTCAGATTTTTATGTTCACCCCCATCAGAGATATTTTAACCCAAAATTTGTAATTGTAAAAAGGAGGCGCGGTAGCTCAGTGGGTAAGGCGCTTGACTACCATGCTCCCGGGCCCGAGTTCGAGTCCGACTGAAGGCAGAATATTTATATTCTGTTAATTCAGTCGTGGATCGAATTCGAGGTCGGGAGACCCTCCTGGGGCCCACCCAGCCTCTTAAAAAGTGGGTACCCTTAATTGGGGAAAAACCTGGCGGTTGAGCGTGAATTCTGGCCAAATCACCTCCTTTCACAACCGTTGGCTTAGAAACAGTACAGCCTACCAAAGTACTGAACCCGAGACCCTTCATGGGTTGTAAGTGGTACAGGTTACATTTTTAAAAATTCATAAAATATTAAGGGTTACAATACAGCCATTGTGAATTTTTTAGGTAACACTTTAGACATGTATATTTAAATAAAAAAATAGTTCATGTTGTATATGTAATGTTTTGTGTATGAAAAAAAGTCGTGAATATTGAAATTTCACAAAATTATATTATCAACTTAATTAATTTTTTTCTTACATAAGGATGATAGATACAGCAATTTACCATTAGACCTTTCTTTTAGATTGATATCTTCCAAACAAATCCCTTTTTGTTTTATCTCTCTAGGACTTATAGTTTAAAAGTTATGAAGCTTTCCGTTAACGTTTACAAACCCTAAAATAAGCGTGCGGGGCGTTTAAAAAATGGCCGCCAGGGGTAAACCGCTTAAGATAAAAAAATTTTAAAAACGGTTTTATATTCCTTTAACATGAGGCAAACAACCCTGGAAGGTTCACATTTTTTAAAATTGGTCAAGCAACCAATTTATTTTTTATTGGACAGTTCATATGGATTTACCCAGTAGTGATTACCTACCTACAGTTTATTACATAGATCCAGTTTTTCATGTTAATCAGAAACAGTATATTTTGGAAATGGCAGAAAAAACTAAAAGGATATTTTCCTAACATAATAAATGATGTTTATGATATAGCTGTGATCCAGGGTACTTTATTTAACTATAAAATAAACCTTAATGTTCCAGGGTCAGGTGAAGGTGGAGGGACTATCTGATTGATATTTAAGGAGGACTGGAGTTATTCAGCTCTAGGGTGGAGGACAGTTTCAGTTCCTTCAAGGTTACGTTCAATTTGAGACACTTCTCTTTGTTCTTCAACCAGTGGAGGGGCTTCAGCTCTTAGTAATAGATCTGTGTGTCCCCCTGGGGACAAGTTGTCAAAGAGAGACGGTTAATTCACTGCCATCTTTCTGCCGAATAAATGCATACTGGGGATTAGCTTCTAGTTCAGCTTCTTCAAGAACATAGTGCCTGTTAAATACGAAGTTGGTTTTGTGATGGTTTGGGTGTATGTGGGGGACTCTGGGGTGAAGAAGTTGAAGTTAATTGGAAGGATAATGGACTATATATCAAATAAAGAGGTATTCTTAAAAAAACTAGGTTGAAAAATATACTTAACAGGTTAAATAAAATTTTAAATAATCATCCAATGCCGAAAGAACTTTTGGGTGACCTGAACAAGGTTTTGCACCATAAAACTTTCTTCATATGTACCTGTTTATAATGGTTACATGACTTAAGTTTAACCATTTTAATATTTCATGCAGACTTTTGCACTCATTTTACATTCTCTTTATTTTTTCCCTGTAATTCAGCATGAATTACTTTTTCTTTCCATCCCATCATTACAAAAATGAGTGATATTAAACATATATAAGATCTAATAAGTGTCCCGAAGACCCATGGCCATAATTCCACTCACAATACAGGGATACTCCACAGTAATCTCCTTCGTTTATACATCTATATCATAGTTATCCAATACTTTTTGAGTTTGTCCTGGCATTTTTCTATATTAATATAATTAATTTTGTATACAATTAAAATGTGATTTCTTCCATATATATCTTATATATATAAATCACGTGTCGCTGTCTTGGGGCAGGCTGACACCTAAACTACTGAACCGATTTTAATCAAATTTGCACACCATGTGCAGTTTGATCCAACAAAAAAGATAGGATACCTTATATTTTAATTTATAGTCGCAATATTATTTGTATATTATCTGTAAGTCACAATTATCTGTTAGCTCTATATGATTCTAACATATGGCGGTATAAGGTTATACTATTATATAAAAGGACAAGCAATTTTTCGTTTGTGTTCACTAACCTCCAAAAACTATTGAACCAATCACTACCAAATTTGAACTACATCATCTTTATAGGATGGTTTAGCAATAGTAAAATCTAATGATTTTCAACTAATTCTTTATTGAAAAATGAATAATAAGTGGATAACAGTGAAGTTCAAAAATGGCGACAATTGCAATCTACATGAAAGTTTAAAAGGTACAGTGTTACATAGAGGTGAACATTGATAATAAAATTTACTTATTTTCAATTAAATTGTTATAAAAACAGGTATATGGAGTGAAATATACCAAAGTTTAACTACATCATGTTCATAATTCTAGGTTTAGCAACAATAAAAATTTAAATATACAATGTTGAGTGTTAGAAACGGGTTTTTTACCACACTACCACATACTTTAATGGTTACAAATTAAAATCCAACCAGATCAAATCGATAAAATTATTTCTGTCGAATGAAAATTATTAAAAATCAAAATGCCGATCCTCAGCTGTTTAATATTGTGTGTAAAAATATGAATTTTGAACCTTTAGTTGTAAGCACTGATAATGCAGCCCATTATATGCAACAGTTTCTTAATAGTCTCTGTCCATCTGGATTACCAACTCATATATTAAAATTGAAAATTGGATGTCTAATTATGCTTTACGTTATCTTCAAACACCTAATCAATCTAAATTTAACCCAGTTAATAATGACTGCTATGTGTGAAAATATCATCAAAAATATAATTTTTAATTCTTCACTTAATTACAAGATTTTTATCAATAAATATTAAAAAAAATTAATTATTAGTTAAAATTATCTTAGATCTTCACTTATGAGAGAGGGTGAAGCCTCGACGGGGGATGATAAAGTTATATATAAAAAGATAAGCCGTTTTCGTTCGTGATCACTAACCGCGAAAACTACTATAGAACTATTCTGTACCAAATATAACTATATCATCTTCATAGTTCAAGGAAGGTTTAGCAATAATAAAATTTATATATTTTCTATTAAATTACTGTTTAAAAAGCGATAAATATGTGGTGTGCAGTAAAGCGAGCACCGTTTAAGAGAGGTTACAATGATCCGGTGTTAAATATAGCTAGAAATTGATAATAAAGTTACTTAATTCAATTAAATTGTTATCAAAAAGCTATAAATATGTGGCAAGCGACAATAGCGTTTTAGTAAAACTAATGAACCTATCTGAACCAAATTTTAACTACATCATCTTCATAGTTCTTGAAAGATTTACAATTAGAAAATTTACTATAATAATAATTTATACTATTATATAAAAGGACAAGCCATTTTTCGTTTGTGATCACTAACCGCGAATACTACTGAACCAATCTGTACTAAATATTAAATACATCATCTTCATAGTTCCAAGAAGGTTTAGCAATATTAAAATCTACTGATTTATATAATTTATTTTTTATTAAAAAAAGATAATATGTGGACAATAGTGAAGTTTGAAAATTGACCGATAGGTGGCGAGTGCCATTCTACACGTGAAGTTACAAAAAGAGCTTGAAATCAACGATAAAATTAACTTATTAAACTATCAAGAAAATTATTAAAAAAGATTTAGATATGGTGTGCGATATGTGGATCCCAGTAAAGCTTGAAAATCGACCGATTGTGTATAGCGCCATTCCACAATAGAGTTTACAATGGTAAACTGAACCTATCTTTACCGACATCTAAATAAATAAATTTTATAATTCTAGGAAGGTTTTGCAATGGTAACATTTACAATAACTAAAATTTAAATGTACAATGTTGAGAGGCAGGACCGAGATTTGCCACACTGTCATATACTTTTATAGTTCGAAAACAACATCCAACCAGATGAAATCAATAAAGTTATTTCTGCCGAATTCAAATTATTACTAAATCAAAATATCGATCCTTTGCTTTTTCATATTGTGTGTAAAAATATGATCCACGGGCCTTCTGCCCTAAGCACTGATAATGCAGTTTATTTTCCGCAAGAGTTTCTTAATAGTCTTTATCCATCTTGATTACCAATTCATACATTAAAATCAAAAATATTATGTCTAATGGTGCTTTTACGTAATCTTCAGCCACCTAATCAGTGCAATTATAACTAGATTAATAATTACTGCTATGCGTGAAAAAATCATTAAAGAAATAATGCTGAACCACATGCTAAAATACAAGAATCTTATCGATAAACAAATAAAACATTAATTTTTAGTTGGAATTAGCTTTACTTATGGAGGGCGGGCGAAGCCGCGACAGGGATGCTAGTTTAATCTTGATTCTATCCCCATTGTATTGATACCAGCTGTGCACTCTTCAGAAATTTATTCTAGTTAAAAAACGAGTAAAACCAAAATTTTTGTTGGTGTTCTACTACTTCAATACTTTCTACACTAGTTGTACATCTGTAAAGCCTCTTTTACATTGGCTGTTTGCTTCCTTCTTCAAAACCAGCAAGTATCCCTCCACCACCAATTCCAGCCCAAATTAGCACTGTACTTCACAAGTATTTTTCTTAGAGCATTGAGAAGTTGGGGTTTAAAACATAAAAAACGATTTTTTAAAATAAACAGGATATTACTTAACAGTAACAGAATAAAAAATAAAAATAAACCTCGACCTATTATAAATAGGAAAAAATAATAGATGAAAATATAGCCAGACAAGGATTGGCTGAGAAAATAGCTGATAGGGAGGATTGGAGGAAGAAGCTTATAGAGGAGTGTTAGTTTTTTTATTATACAAAATCAGAAGTAAATTATATTGAGAAAAAACAATTTTTTAAATTAAACTTCAAGTAAAGGAAAAAAAAAAGAAGGTATAAATAAAGATATCTCAGAAATTTAGATATAACATATAATAAAACCCCTAATTTGTAGCTAAGAGAGTGAAAATGGATTCCAATTATAAACTTCTTGTTAGAACACTAATTATTTTTGAATACCTTTTGAAAAGCCAAGAATTATTTTATATTAGATTAACTAAACCTTAATCAAGTAAATGAATTTTTAGATTTAAAAAAAAAAATCAACAAAGAAATATGAATTAAAACAAAATTTATAGAACCTTTTCATTGATTTAATGACAGGGCTAGTGCATCGCAGACTTTACCATCAGTACGTTTTCAGCTAAGCAATCTTTCTAGACAGATATAGAGGCAAAGCACACAAATTGTAGCCTGGACAAGATGACATTGAGTTTGAATTTAATTACTGATTATAGTATTAAAAAAAAATTTATTTTGTTTACTCAAGTTAACAGCAAGGAAGTTTCTAATGATTAATAATATTGTCAAGATTTGTTTGAAATCACAATTAACAACTATGGAATTAAGTTAAAAATGTAAACTAATTAAATTTAGGAAACAAGAATATAGATTGATTTCTATAAGCTATTAGGTATTGATTTTCACATTCTAAATCCTACCTTTATACTAAGCCATTTTGAACACAATATTTTTAGTTGCAGTCTCTCCAGCTGAGTGAATTGGTTTAATTTACCAAAAAGTAAAATCTTAACAATCTTTCCTTTTTTTAATTTAAAATTTTAATTTTCCATATCTAAAAATGGAGACTGTAAAAGAAATGTAAAATACTGCAAGGAACAAAAAATAAAATAAAAGCAGATTTATAGTTACACCACAAATCACAAACATGTGGTTCACCAACATCCTAAGCTCAATAGGCATATAAAAAATTACTTCAGAAACACACAGTAGGGCTCAAAGACATGGTATGTTCCTAAAAGTAAATTACTTATCTTCAGAGCAGCAACAAGGTTGTTTTAATTATAAAATAATAAGATTAACTAAGGATAGCATACCTAAACTTTGATGAGTGGTTTTGGAAAATCGAGAATATTTATTAACTTTTTAGATCAATAGGCATCTAAGGCCATAAGAACAAACTTGGACTATAGTTGCATCAGTATAAACTTACTTAATCCTTTCTGCTCTGTTCCTGCTACTCTAAACTCCCGCCTTTTCCAGGGCATTCTTCATTTCTGTACTGCTCCCTTCTTTTTAATGAGACCTACTTCAGCGATTTCAAAACGTATAACACATTCGAAATACTTATTTATTCCTTAATACATACAATTAATCAAAATTAAATACTATAGACTAAAAAGGATGCTTACCGAATAAAATGAATCCTCATGGGAAATACATCACTCAGAAAAATAAGCTAGGCAAATGAAATAAGTTAGGTTATTGATCAATAAGGATATTAAATATATCAACATAAAAAGCATGCAAGAACAAAAAGAAGGGATGTCACAGTTAGCTTTACATTCCACGGCAACATTGAGAGTTCAAGTACACAAGATTGACATAATATAAAATTTTAAACTGCTTCTTGATTTTGTTTAATTATATTTTTTCACTCATTTAGAATAATTTAATTTTTATTGTACAATTAAAATCAAGATTATATGTGTGAATATATATGTCACTCGTGGATCATGATCAGGCAGATATAGGCAGTCTATTCTTAAATTTGCACCTGTCAAATGTAAAAATGACAATCAGCAGATGTGCTGAAATATAAATACAAAACAACAGGATGAGACGGTACGATCAGAGTCATTCTAAATCAATCATTGTTATTTCATCCTTTTTAATTTTTAACCAAAAATATATTCCCAATATAGGATACTGCCATCCTGGCTCCGCGAGAGCCAAACCGGGCCCCAGTAGAGATGGGCAAGTGAAAGGTGAATCGATTCAGTAAAATAATCGAATCGACCTTCGAATCCATAAAAGGAACCGCGGTTCAGTCGAGTAGGGGGGGGGGGGGGAGAATCGAGAGACTTTTTCTAAGTACGATTCGTTTGATCAGTTTCTAATTCTGCGCCATAACGATTCTTTTTTTCTACGATTCATTCTTTCGTTTAGTTTCTGTTGCAGCGCTACCACGGTTATTTTCTTCTACTATTCGTTGATTCAGTTCCTACTTCATCACCTTTGTCGACACGATTCTTTTGTGTTTATTCTCATCCCTTCTACAATTCATTCACTCCACGATTCACATTCACTTGCTTGTTGCTAACTATAAAGCTACGTTCTCACGGGGCAAAAAGACGAAAGCGTGGCACGCCTTCGTTTTCTCTTTCGTGGTGCTTGCCTGGAGTGGGGGAGAAAAGTGAACTAGCCGAGAGTCGTGAACAGTTCACACGACCACGCTTCAGATTGCCCTTTGAAACCTACCATGGAGGAGATGGAAGAATCGTTAAATATAAAAAACATTTTAAAACAGCATCCTTAAGGACAACAATGGCTGAACAACGTCAGAATCAATATTGTAGAGCTTTAAATTTACTTTAATTTCATATATACGTTTCTGGTATTTGCTTCAAATGTTTAACAAAAAGTAAGGTAAACATTTTTTTTATTTATAAAAGTTGGGACCTTCTCCCCTCCCCCCACCTGTAACTCAACCCCCAGGGGCGGGGACTTTTAATATGTTTACCTCCTAATTACTCCTAACAAAGCTGTGAAGTCAAAGATTATCGCATATTTCATGCACTCTGCACCCCCCATTTCGGAACTTTTTATCTGGGGTCGCACTTCTCTGAAAAAACAAGTTTATTGATACTCATTCCGAAACTAATTGTTCGATCCAAAATTTCTATTTTTTATCTGAAAGCTCCTTAAATTAACTATAAGAACCTATATATGTAATTTTGATCAAGACCCAATCAATACCCATACCAGCACGTTAAAAACAGCTTACTATTTAATATACTATTTTAAGTCCAAGTTTTTTTGGCATAGTTTTCATCATAACGCCGAAGCTATTCATCAGATCTGAATTTATATTTTTAAAATAAAATATGGTAAAATTTACTATCAGGCCTTATATATGAAATTTTGATTATGTCATGTAATACACCCAAACCTGAACGTTAAATATGTATGTTTAATAATTAATATGTAACGTGAGAGACTGAGTGTGTCCTCCCTTTGTTAGTCCACTAAACTATTAAGTTTTTACAACAGTACTTTTTACCTATTAAACATCATTTTAACTGTAAAATGTTTACAAAAAAACAAGAATCTAACCTATTTTTTAACTTATGACGTTATCACCATATGATCGTTTTTGAGGGTACTGAATTAGAATCTGACGTCATTTTTTTGTCTAAAAAAATCTTAAGAGATAGTTTGCTTGAAAAACAAATAATTTTTTTTATTTAATTAACCTAAACCAAAATCTATGGAGCGACTGTATTTTTCCTTAAATCCGTAATCAAAACTAAAAATCTTGGTGCAAGAATCATGCCGATATCATTTTTTAAACTCGAGATAAAAAATAAATTATTTTAATGCTATTTTTTTTTCTCGGCTTCTAGGGCCCATTGGTTGGAATAGCAAAATACGTGTCTAATATTTTTTGACCAGGAACCTCCAAAAAAATTGCCAACAAGATCAGTGAGAGACTGAGTGTGTCCTCCCCTTGTAAGTGAGGTGAGTTTAGTGTTTTATTTTATTTATTTTTTAAAAAACATTAAAAATGGGCGAAAGCTCATCAACTTCATAGAACAAAAGACCCATGGATGGACACTAGAGTCTACAAGTCAATTTTGGAGGTGGACTAGGTAGGTGGAGTTGGGGCCATCGGGTTCATTCGGAAGTTGTCGGCAGTCATCGGCTTCTGCATGCTTTAGTGTTCTTCTAGAGTCTGGGGATAGGATATTCCAAGAGCCGAGGATGGCCGATTCCACCCGAAGTTCCCCTCACTAGATTCTCTCTTCCGCATGGAAAGGAGCTCCCTGTGGGATGAAAGCGTTGATCCTTAATCTGATAATGTGGGAAGGCAGGTTGCCTCCCGCATTGCTCAGGGCGAGGGTCACGATGATTCCAAAGGTAGAGAGGGCGGAGCGGCCGGGGGACTGTTCAGTCTTCTCCCCTAGAGTCTGGGGTATTCCAAGAGCCCAGGATGGCCGATTCCACCCGAAGTTCCCCTCACTAGATTCTCTCGCAGCTCTTCATACCTTGCGGATAGGACATTCCCGTCGCCCTTATTATATCTACGGTAAGACTAGAGTATGGGGATTGGGTATTAATTAATAATAATATTAATTAATATTATATAATAATTAATGCTATATAGTAATGTTAATTAATTAATCTAATATTTTTAATTAATTAATTAGTCCAATATTTTTTTTAATTATCATTTAAATATAGGAAAATTAAAAAGTCTACCATTTGCCTGGCATTTCACTTAAATTACTGTTATTCATAATATTCATAATTCATAAGACAAAATATGAAAATAGTATAAAAAATATTGGTGAGGAAAATTTTTAAATTAAAAACTGATTTCATTTTCAGATTGCTTATATCAAAAACATGTAGAAACCAAATTAGTCGAAATCAAAAATTAAATAATTTTTACCACCTAAAATGTGTAGGATTTTAGAAGGCATGAATAGAAAGCGGAATGCTGCTGATTGTAGGGATGCATTTACTATTTTAATCGGTTTACCACAGCAATTGCTACAGTCCTTAGAAGTGGTTGCTAAAATCTCAACTTAAAAAAAATGGTGACAGGGGTTAAAAAAAAATATTTTCTGATTTTGATTAAATTTTACGTGTAAGGGTTTTCTTATGCGTCGAATCCAGATTTGATATTAGTTCATCATTTAAAAATTTTTTGGAATTCAATCATATTTTTCTAGTTTTTGAGTATCCTCAAGCCAGGTCGTGTTTTGAGGATAAAGAAAGTATTTTTATTTCAAATAGCAAACAAAAATACAACTTTACCTAAAAAAAAATCATTTATCTATCTTGACTGAGAGCTGAGAAAAAAAAATTTAAACGTATTATAAAATTACTTTCTTACCGTGCGGATAGGATATTCCGTCGCCCTCACAATTTCTACTGCAAGACTTGAGTCTGGGGATACGATATTAATTAAAAATAATATTAATTAATGTTGTATATTAATTAATTATTTAGTCCAATAATTTTTGAATAGAACATTTAAATCTAGTAAAATTAAAAAAGTCTACCAGTTGCCTGGTATTCCTATAAAATTACCGTTATTCATAGTATTCATAAGTCTTTAAACTATCATTTTTACTCTAAATTTCAGTTGACAAAAATTAATTTTTTTTAAAAATATCCGAGGTCAAATATAACTTGAGCTATCTCAGTAACGAGATATCCTGCGACCTCCGCATTTGGGCTAATCTATGCAGTTTTACGGCTTCTATATGCCCTTAAAATTTTGTTTTGATCGGTGGCAAAATTTGTGAGAGAGCGCTAATCATTTACGTTTTTGAAGCAAGTTGACAGCCTTTTGCCTTCTAAAATCCTACACATTCTTGGTGGTAAAAATTATTTAATTTTTTATTTCGACCTATTTTGGTTTCTACATGTTTATTGAAATGAGGAATCTGAAAATGAAATCAGTTTTCAGTTTAAAAATTTTCCTCACCAATATTTTTGAAAAAATAAAAAAAACGTCTAAATTTTTATTTCGACCGAATATATCATTTTCATATTTTGTCTTATAAATTATAAATATTATGAATAACAGTAATTTGAGTGGAATGCCAGGCAAATGGTAGACTTTTAAATTTTTCTATATTTAAATGATTAATTAAAAACCATTGGACTAATTAATTAGTATATAGTATTAATTATTTTATAATATCAATTAATGTTATTATTAATTAATATCCTATCCTCATACTCTAGTCTTACAGTAGAAATAATGAGGGCGACGGTAATATCCTATCGGCAAGGTAAGAACAGCTACGAGAGAATGTAGTGGGGGGAACTTCGGGTGGAATCGGCCATCCTCGGCTCTTGGAATATCCTATCCCCAGACTCTAGTATCTTCTCCTGGACTTTGAGGAGGAAGGTTGTATGGAGCTCTACGCTGTCCCCCACTCTGTTTGCTTTGCAGGTTTGTTCATAGTTATTCCTTTTTATTCCTCTTTCCTATTGGCTATTCCTTTCCCTCTCTCTTTTTTTCCTGACCACGCCCCCTTTTTCCTTCGGTCTTCACCCAGACTTTCTGTGTGGACGTGTTTTTAGTTTGCTCCAGCTTGGTTTAGGGGTGTTTTAGCATTCATCTCTCTCTTTTTTTTTTTTTTTTTTTTTTTTTTTTTTTTTTTTTTTTTTTTTTTTTTTTTTTTTTTTTTTTTTTTTTTTTTTTTTTTTTTTTTTTTTTTTTGTTGGGGGTGCGCAGGCACCTGTCATTTTTACGTTCTCATCTTGGGAGTTAAACCAATTATAATGGGCAGTGTTAATAATTTTTCGTGTAGGTTTTGTAGTCGTGTTTTTGGTTCGGCAGTGGGAAGGGGGCAGCATGAGCGTAGGGCCCATCCGGTTGAAAAGAACATGAGCTTGGTGATCCCAGAGGTGAAGGTTCGGTGGGTGCCGGAAGAGCTGGAGCGGATGGCGGTGGAGGAGGCCAGGATTAGAAAACTTGGGATTCAAGATCGGTTGGTTAAGCGAATATCGTTGGTGTTCCCTGGCAGGTCTGCGGAAGCTATTAGGGGCGCTAGGGCCAAGGTGGCCTACAAAGAGAGGGTCTCCGAATTGTTGAGGGTGAATGTTGTTTCGGAGCTGGCTAATGACGGAAGGGGTGATGTCGAGAGGGATGCCTTCGAGGAGGAGCGTTCCGCGTTGATGGGAGCCATTAGGGAGCTGATGGATGGGCTTGCGAAGGAGCGAATAACCCTCGACTTGGAGCGGTTGTTGGAGATTGGGGAGCGTGCTCTTGGGGGTTCAAGTGTGACGGAGGCACTGGGGGAGTGGCTTGGCTGCCATCTGTCCTCGGGGAGTCGAGTCTTGGGTGGGGGAGCCGTGGGTGAATCTGTTCCGGTGTGCGCGACTGAAGGAAAGAAGCGTGTGGGAAGGCGCGAGCAGTACGCTGACCTCCAGAAGAAGTGGGCGTTGGACAGATCTGTTGTAGCTCGGGAGGTCTTGGATGGTCTGATGAAGGGGGACGAGCATAGTGTCGAAGATCTTTACGGTCACTGGAGGCCGATTATTGAGGCGGGTTCGGCCGATTGGAGGGTTTCCAGGGCGAGGGGTCCACGGGCTGTTGAGGGAGTGGGTGTTTGGGCTCCTGTGTCAAGGGCTGAGGTGGAGGCCCATCGTCCGGCGCAATCTTCTGCTCCGGGGTTGGATGGCATTCGGCCCGGGGTGTGGCGGCAATTGTCGTGGATGGTGCAAGCGTTGGTTCTTGACCTCATTATGCTGGAGGAGCGACTACCGGATACGGCTGCGGTCGCTCGTGTCACATTTATCCCGCAGGTGGAGAGTCCGGCCTGTCCGGGAGACTACAGGCCCAACTTGGTGGCCTCGGTTGTGGTCAGGCACCTGCACAGGGTGCTGGCGGTGAGGTTGGAGGCGGCGGTGGCTCACGTCCCTGAACAGTTGGGATTCCGGAAGGGTTTCGATGGGGTGGCGGCGGCGTTGTTCCAGCTCGATGCATTTTTGAAGAGTGCGTGGAAGAAGAGCCGTAATTTGTTCCTGGCGTCCCTGAATTTAGGTAAGGCCTTTGACACGGTCAGTCACAGGGCCATTAACGGGGTGTTGAGGGATAGAGGAATATCTGAGGCCTTCCGCCGTTATGTGGGTGGCTTATATAGTGGGGGAAGATACTTAATAGTGAAGGATGGGAGGACATCGCCACACCTGGTGCCCGGGCGAGGTGTTAGACAGGGTGATCCGATGTCCCCGATACTCTTTAACATGATATTAGATCATGTGGTGTCGGGGATTCCGGGAGCGGTTGGTTACTCACCTGGGGGAGGTCTTAGGAGAGAGCGAGCGCTGGTATACGCCGATGACTTTATCCTTTTCGCAAGCACGGCTGAAGGGTTGCAGGCTTCTATTAACGCGGTGGTGGAAGGGCTGACGGATTGCGGTCTGGCAATCAATGTCCAGAAATCCGTGACGCTGTCCCTTGTTTCTTCTGGGAAAAGGAAGGTCACGAGGGTGGACTCTGGGAGGGCGTTCATAATTGAGGGTGAACGGATTAGACCATTGGGGATTGGCGAGAGCTTTGCCTATTTGGGAGTGCCGTGTGGGGTTCGGGGTTTGGAGGAAGTGGGAGTGGATATTGAGGGTGGTTTAAAGAGGATAGGGAGAGCTCCACTGAAACCCCAGCAGAAACTGGAGGTACTAAGGACGTCTCTGCTGCCGAGATATTTCCATGTCTTGACCTTTGGGAAGATTAACATGGTTCTGTTTAGGGCAATAGACATTCATGTGCGGAGGGCAGTGAGGGGTTGGTTGCATTTGCCTGCGGATAGTTGCAACGCATACATACATGCACCGAGTAAGTATGGGGGCTTGGGCATACCAGAGCTAAAAGGGTTGGTGCCCCACATGAGGGAGTCCCGTTTCGATGGTGTTCGCGATTTTCTAGAGGGGGTAGGGGTGGACGAGTCGGTGAGGGAGGTACTCGGGAATGATTTCCCTTCTGGTGTCCTTCCCCCTCACCCTTCCCATCCTTATGTGGAGGATCTTTACGGCAGATACGACTGCAGAGACCTGGAGCGGGCGGCGGACGTGGGTGCTTCTACTTCCTGGATGTTGCATTCCTCGTTTTCAGTTTCCGGGAGAGACTATTGCCAATTTGCTAAATTGTGCGCGGGCGCTCTACCTACTGCTTCAAGGTTGACCAGAGGTAGAAGAGAGGCGCCCCCCCTATGTAGAGCAGGATGCGGTGTGGTGGAATCCTCGGCCCATGTAGTTAACCATTGCACTAGAGTGAAGGAGGTGGTTATCTTGAGACATCACGCTGTTGTTAAGTTGTTGTTTAGCTGCCTGAGGAGGAATGGATTGAGGTGTCTGAGAGAACCAGCCCTGAGAAGTCCCCTGGGATCTAGAAGGCCGGATTTGGTTGCGATGTTTCGGGATGAGCTGCTGATTCTGGATGTCTCTATTGTCTCTGGATCGGGTGACATGAGGATCGCAGGCCAGGCTAAGGTGAGGCGGTACGCCAGGGATGAAATCTTCAAAGCGGCTGCTAAGGTGATTGGAGCTAAGCCGAGGAGATGCCGGGTAATTCCTATCACCTTGAATTACAAGGGCGTCTGGTGCAAGGATTCGGCAAAGGAGTTATTAAGGCTTGGCGTATCCAAAAGGGCCTTGTCATGGATAACCGTAAGAACCCTCCGTGGAAGTTGCATGAACTTTACCAGATGGCAGCGGTTTAACCGGATGGAGGGGACGGATGGAAGGAGTTAATGGCTCAGCTAATCCATGGTGCATGTGGTGAAGTGTTGTACGGTGTTATCATCGATGAAAGTTATATTTTTCTCTATGTTGTTATGTTTTTTTTTTTATTTTCTTTTGGTTTGTGTGTTCATCGGTGGAGATGGAATTAATGTATATTATGTATCATAGTGTAAGTAAAGTTTGGAGAGTACGGGAGAATACTCCTTTTTGATTGTGTTTCACACAAGTCTCCCATTTTTGTTCTTTTTCTTATATTGTATTCTTGGTTTGTTTTAATCTTTTTCTTTGTTTTGTATTAATTTTTTTATTTTCAGGGGTGTAACGAGCCCAGAGTGAACCTTTTGTTGTATATTATATTGATTGTACGTTTTTATTATTGTCTGTAGTTTCAGGAGAAGAACCAATTATTGTATTTAGTACTGATATGTTAAGATGTAAATAATCGTTAATAAAATTATTAGTACCGGAATGGCTCTTAGTCTAGTTAGTGAGGCGGATGAATGGATTAGCGATATTCTGACTGTCCCTTAATTAGTTAGTAGTGTGTAGTAGTAGCCTTTTTGGCGGAGAGTACGATAGTGTGCTCCTATTGTACTGGGGGGGGGACATAAGAGGGAGGCTTGTCCATCAAGAAAGGCTGGTGCGGCACCGACCTGCGCGGCGTGCAAAGCGGTGGGGAAGCCCGACGGGCTCGATGTCCTCTCGAAGGAGTGCCCGGGATACCACTTTGCGCACGACAGGTGGGTGTCTCTGACCAATTATGGGTTAACGCCCGACTCATCAATGCGGCGAATGCTTAAGAATGTTCTCAACTCTATCCGGACTGGGCGCCCATTCACGGGCTGCACACCCGGTGGAGTTGAACCGTCGCATTGATGTGGAGAGGGTTCACAAGAGATGGAAGTATGAGGAGTTAGTTGTCCTGGCTTCATCTGAGCGTTGACTACGTGCGCAAGGATACCAGAGCAACATTAACTAAGCTTTGGCCGACCTCATGCCACCTCGGACGTTTGACTCAGTCAAGGGAGCACGGTCCAAACCCCTCTACAATGGTATTGTGTAGGGCTGGGACAGGGAATTGTTGACCAAGGCGGGAGGGATGGTAGGGGGATGCTGGCGGCGGCGATCCGGGGACTGGTGGGGGAGATCTCTTCTCCCTCACTGTCACCGGTTCTCCGCGAACTGGTATCTCTCGCCTATGAAGCTCTGGATGGTATCCCGATCGGGGACCGCATCGCTGGTGTAGTCAAGGACTGGCTAGCAATGCGAGAACCGGAAGGGGAACAGGGGCAAGCAACGGGTAACCAAAGCCCAAATAGGAGGATGAGGGAATTTCACCCGGAGAATCGCAGAGCGGAATATGGAAGGATCCAGGAGCTATGGAAAAAGGACAAGAGGGTGGCAGCTCAGGATATCCTGGGTAATGGCAAAATGCCGTACCTCCATACTCCTGAGGCTCTGCGAGATTACCAGGCTCCCGTTATCGAGGCCCCATCGGGTCCCTGTGAAGGCTGGAAGGTGCGGGGTTCCAGGGTAGACCAAGGGGTGGACATTTGGACACCGGTTAGGAGGAGGAGGTTGTTCGGTTGTCTCCCGACCAGAAGTCGGCGCCCGGACTTGATAAGGTACTTCCTTCCGCATGGAAAGGAGCTCCCTGTGGGATGAAAGCGTTGATCCTTAATCTGATAATGTGGGAAGGCAGGTTGCCTCCCGCATTGCTCAGGGCGAGGGTCACGATGATTCCAAAGGTAGAGAGGGCGGAGCGGCCGGGGGACTGTTCAGTCTTCTCCCCTAGAGTCTGGGGATAGGATATTCCAAGAGCCCAGGATGGCCGATTCCACCCGAAGTTCCCCTCACTAGATTCTCTCGCAGCTCTTCATACCTTGCGGATAGGACATTCCCGTCGCCCTTATTATATCTACGGTAAGACTAGAGTATGGGGATTGGGTATTAATTAATAATAATATTAATTAATATTATATAATAATTAATGCTATATAGTAATGTTAATTAATTAATCTAATATTTTTAATTAATTAATTAGTCCAATATTTTTTAATTATCATTTAAATAGAGGAAAATTAAAAAGTCTACCATTTGCCTGGCATTTCACTTAAATTACTGTTATTCATAATATTCATAATTCATAAGACAAAATATGAAAATAGTATAAAAAATATTGGTGAGGAAAATTTTTAAATTAAAAACTGATTTCATTTTCAGATTGCTTATATCAAATACATGTAGAAACCAAATTAGATCGAAATCAAAAATTAAATAATTTTTACCACCTAAAATGTGTAGGATTATAGAAGGCATGAATAGAAAGCGGAATGCTGCTGATTGTAGGGATGCATTTACTATTTTAATCGGTTTACCACAGCAATTGCTACAGTCCTTAGAAGTGGTTGCTAAAATCTCAACTTAAAAAAAAATGGTGACAGGGGTTAAAAAAAAATATTTTCTGATTTTGATCAAATTTTACGTGTAAGGGTTTTCTTATGCGTCGAATCCAGATTTGATATTAGTTCATCATTTAAAAATTTTTTGGAATTCAATCATATTTTTCTAGTTTTTGAGTATCCTCAAGCCAGGTCGTGTTTTGAGGATAAAGAAAGTATTTTTATTTCAAATAGCAAACAAAAATACAACTTTACCTGAAAAAATCATTTATCTATCTTGACTGAGAGCTGAGAAAAAAAAAAATTTAAACGTATTATAAAATTACCTTCTTACCGTGCGGATAGGATATTCCGTCACCCTCACAATTTCTACTGCAAGACTTGAGTCTGGGGATACGATATTAATTAAAAATAATATTAATTAATGTTGTATATTAATTAATTATTTAGTCCAATAATTTTTGAATAGAACATTTAAATCTAGTAAAATTAAAAAAGTCTACCAGTTGCCTGGTATTCCTATAAAATTACCGTTATTCATAGTATTCATAAGTCTTTAAACTATCATTTTTACTCCAAATTTCAGTTGACAAAAATTAATTTTTTTTAAAATATCCGAGGTCAAATATAACTTGAGCTATCTCAGTAACGAGATATCCTGCGACCTCCGCATTTGGGCTAATCTATGCAGTTTTACGGCTTCTATATGCCCTTAAAATTTTGTTTTGATCGGTGGCAAAATTTGTGAGAGAGCGCTAATCATTTATGTTTTTGAAGCAAGTTGACAGCCTTTTGCCTTCTAAAATCCTACACATTCTTGGTGGTAAAAATTATTTAATTTTTTAGTTCGACCTATTTTGGTTTCTACATGTTTATTGAGATGAGGAATCTGAAAATGAAATCAGTTTTTAGTTTAAAAATTTTCCTCACCAATATTTTTGAAAAAATAAAAAAAACGTCTAATTTTTTATTTCGACCGAATATATTATTTTCATATTTTGTCTTATGAATTATGAATATTATGAATAACAGTAATTTGAGTGGAATGCCAGGCAAATGGTAGACTTTTTAATTATTCTATATTTAAATGATTAATTAAAAAATATTGGACTAATTAATTAATTAATATATAAAATTATGTATTATAATATAGAGTATGGAGATAGGATATTAATTAATAATAATATTAATTAATATTATATAATAATTAATACTATATATTAATATTAATTAATTAATTAGTCCGCTTATGTTCTGTCACGGGGGGTGCGCAGGCAATGGTAGGGATTTTAGGAGAGCGCAGGCACCTGTCATTTTTACGTTCTCATTTCGGGAGTTAAACCAATTATAATGGGCAGTGTTAATAATTTTTCGTGTTGGTTTTGTGGTCGTGTATTTGGTTCGGCAGTGGGAAGGGGGCAGCATAAGCGTACGGCCCACCCGGTTGAAAAGAACATGAGCTTGATGATCCTGGAGGTGAAGGTTCGGTGGGTGCCGGAAGAGCTGGAGCGGATGGCGGTGGAGGAGGCCAGGATTAGGAACCTTGGGATTTGAGATCGGTTGGTTGAGCGAATATCGTTGGTGTTCCCTGGCAGGTCTGCGGAAGCTGCCAATTGCCAACTAATGAGGATTTAATTGTCCTGGCTTCATCTGAGCGTCAACTACGGGCGCAAGGATACCAAGGCAACATTAACCAAGCTTTGGCCGACCTCATGCCACCTCGGACGTTTGACTCAGTCAAGGGAGCACGGTCCAAACCCCTCTACAATGGTATTGTGCAGGGCTGGGACATGGAACTGTTGCCCAGAGAAGAGCGCGTCCCTTTGACCAAGGCGGGATGGATGGTAGGGGGATGCTGGCGACGGCGATCCGGGGACTGGTAGAGGAGATCTCTTCTCTGTCAGGAATAACCTCTTTTGACATAACATTGTATATCGATAGAAGTTTCTTTATAAGTAAACAGTCAGTCTGTTAGCGCCTGGCACAGCCCTCGGTCATGTCAAGTTGTTCTGTTCATATGATAATATAAAGTTTTCATCCAATTGAACTCTTTTTATTATATAACCCTAACAGGTTATGGGCCCAGACTGTGTAAATCCGTGTAAGTAATCGGGAATCGCGCTAGTGTTCGCTCCGAATCGGTTTACTAGTATCAGTGATAAGCTAAGATGGTGTCCTCAACCGTGTACCCCCAGTTGGACGACTCAAACTATAAAAACTGGAAATTCAGAGTTATGTACCTTTCAGAAGATATGGGAGTTGAGCACACTATGAAAGAACAATGGGAAGCTAAAACAACAGCAGATAAAGAAGCGGAGAGGAAAGCGAAGAACTAGGTGATTAACTGCGTGACGGATCGCCATATTGACTATGTCCGAGATGCTAAAACTGGACGAGAGATGCTATCTCGCTTGAGTAAAGTTTTCGAAAGGAAGAGCACTATTTTAAAACTCCTGGTACGTAAGAGACTTTTATCATTAAAGTGAACTACACCGCTTCAAGAACACTTCAACAAGTTTGACTCATTGGGGCGAGATCTGGAAGCGATGGGATCCAAGTTGGAAGAAGACGACCTCGTTTGTCACTTGCTGCTCACCATACCGGAGAAATATGAAAATATTGTTACGGTTTTGGAGGCGATAGACACCGACCTAACCCTGGACTTCGTGAAATCTAGATTGTTGGACGTGGAACTGAAGAATGATATGCAGTCGGAAAAACAGGAAGATGATATTTCCTTTAATGCAAGGACAGGATTTAACAAGTTCAAAAAGGGCTACGGATGTGGTGAATCTGGACATTCGTTAGCAAATTGCCCTACAAAGCGCGATCACTAGCCGCCATAGAGAGGAGGAAATCGACGGAAAAATAAATCGATAGGATCGGAATCGAAAGGTTATACATGTGAAGAGGTAACCTTCATAGCTGTAAATAATGATGAATGTTGTGCTTTTACCAGAAAAAGTGAGCTTGAGAACGAAATCACGTTTATTTTGGACTCAGGTTGCACAGACCATCTTGTTAAGACGGATCTGTTGCCGCTTGTCAGGAACATTGAGAATTTAAAGTTCCCCATTAGGATTAAAGTGGCCAATGGACAAGATCTGGATGCCAAGCAAAAGGGATTGATGCGACTCTCAAACGATTCTACAGTAATAAAACTGGGAGTGTTAATAGTACCAGATTTGACAATGAATTTGTTATCAGTGAAGAAAATTGTTAATGCTGGTAAGAGAGTTGTTTTTTCTTCTGAGAGTATCCATATATCTGGCGAAAAATTTAAACTTAATTGCCAAAGTGTTGGAAAATTGTATGCCGTTAAATTGAAAATACCTGAAGAGACTCATAAGACATATTCTGCAGTACAGTCAAATATTTGGCACTTGCGGTTGGGCCATGTGAATCGAAATAGTTTACGTCAAATGGGATTGTCCTACTCTACAGATGTATGTGATTCGTGTCGACAGGCAAAGGCTGTTCGTCAACCGTTTTGCTCTGTTATTGGACCACGATCAAGGAGAGTTAGACAACTGCTACATACTGATGTAGGTGGACCTGTAAAGACTGCTACACTTATTGGTGAGAAGTATTATCTTTGTGTAATTGATGACTTTTCACATTTCTGTGTTATATACCTAATGAAAACTAAAAGTGAAGCTGCAGATAATCTTCTGAAATTTATCAAAGAACTTTCAAACCAAATCGGGAATTCAGTCAGTCGCATTAGACTTGAAAATAGTGGGGAATTTAGGTCTGCTATTTTTAAAAGCTTTTGTCAAAATAATGGCATAAGATTGGAATACAAAGCTCTTTACTCACCTTCTATGAACGGGGTAAGTGAGAGAATAAATAAAACTTTAATGGACAAGGTCCGAGCTATGTTTGTGGACACAGGCTTGCCTAAAACACTATGAGGTAAAACTATAAGGACAGCAGCCTTCCAGCTTAATCGTTCACCAACAGTTGCACTTGGAGGAAAAATCCCGACAGATATTTTCTCTGGAAAAGATGATTTAAGTAGGCTGCGGGTATTTGGATGTAAGGCATGGACACTAAAGCTTCCTCGGGCAAATAAATTAGATCCTAGAGCCAAGCCTGGCATATTTGTGGGCTATGGTGCTAACGGATATAGAATTTGGGTCCCTAAAACAAACAATGTCTACGTTTCCCGAGATGTCACCTTTGATGAAAATAATTTTCACTTCATTTTTTTGTTCAAACTTTATACAGGTTTTTTTTTTAAGGAGTCTAGCTCCATAATTGCATCAGCCACAAGTTTATTGTAATGCCAATCTTGAAACAAACAATAAACTTGTGGCTGATGCAATTATGGAGCTAGACTCCTTAAAAAAAAACCTGTATAAAGTTGGAACAAAAATACTACGGCAACTACGCCGAAATAACTTTATTATTCACAATATCCCTGTCACAGAAAATGAAGATGTAATACAAAACGTGAGGGATGCTTTAGATAGTGTTAATGTAGTACTGCCAGATTATGCGGTAAGCAGTTGTTTTAAATAGGTAAGGGACCTATACTCGTTTAACTAAATAGTAATTCCATAAAATAAGAAATTTTAAAAGCAAAGATACCCTTAGGTCCAAAAATATCTTCATAAACCATGATAAAACCCCAGAAGAAAGGGAACTAGGTAAAAAAATCTTTAATACCATAAATAAACTTAAGTGTATTGACCCTCATACGTCTTACAGAAAAGGACTTTTTAAAATAAGGGGTACTGTTTATCGGCTTAATGAGGTAGAAACATTTTTAGAGGACTTGGGTGACAGCCAGAAGGAATCGGAACTTCTTCAAATAACAAAACGTAGAAAAATGGAAGAAAAGTTGAAAGAGTACAAATTCAGGCCACGAAGCTCATCATCACAAAATTCATCTTGACTGCACCCCTCCATCTCATTGATATTTCAAAATACTGAACTGAAAGGGCTAACTCATTCAACTAGAAAAAATGATTTTATAGAAGTGTTACAAGTTTTATTTTGCAATATTAGTGGTTACAAAAATTTAGAGTATTTAGGTGAGGAATCAGACGTCATTCATAAAAATAAAATTATATGTTTAGTTGAAACCTGGTTAACTGGTGATTTTAAACTACCACGGTGGCTGTCTGTTTATGTTCCATTCTGTTCCCCTGCAATAAAAATACATTTAACAGGCAGAGCCAGTGGGGGATTAGCTACATTGATTCATGATAGCATTGCTGGAGGCTCTACGATATTGGCGAGGAGCCGTTTTTGGTTATTTTTTAAAGCACAACTAGCTAATATACCATTAATAATAGGAAATATTTACCTGCCCCCAAACAGCGATATTAGTTCCTGCTTAGATGAACTTCATGCAGTAATCACTTGCTTTAAATCTAACTATCCTCATAGCTAAGTTATTCTAAATGGTGACTTCAATGGGCATGTAGGTGAGCTTAATGGTCTCGATAAGGAGTTCTTAGAGGGAACATGCCTTTACAGCAAAAGATTATCCTGTCACAACCAGGTAAATAGGCGAGGCAAACTTCTAGTTGAAGCTTTGGAATCACAGGGAATGATTCTTTGCAATGGTCGTAGCGTGTCGGACAGATCGGGCAAATTCTCATTCATCACAACCAAAGGAAGATCTATAATAGACTTGGTTTGGATAAATGAAAACCTCCTGGACCCATTTTTGCATATGGAAATTTTTATCATGTCGGATACCTTGGATCACGGCTTGCGTCACCTCCTTACAATATTTTGATAGGAATAAGCCCAAAACTCATAAAAAACCCTGGCAAATGAAATACTTAGTCACAAAATATACAGATTGGGGTGAGGAAAAAGCATACCTGTTCTCTGATAAAATTTCGTGCTCAGAAAAAATTTATTTCCATTCAGAAGATGCGAACCTTCTTTATGATAACTTTAAGCAGACAATATACGATAACTTATTAGGAACAGGACTAATGTACATAAAGCAGGTCACCCAAACTAATCACCACCCAATGCATCAATGGTTTGATCAGGAATGCAGTATATATAAAAGAAGACTGAAAAAGCTGTAAAGAACAATACAGAAGAATAGCTCACCGCCTGATTTTCTAACGGATTACCTTCAAGTTAGAGAAGAATACAGAAGACTAATAAAAAGAAAGAAGACAGATTTTTGCATACAAGATATAACTGACCTGAGAAATGTGAGGAACAGCAGACAGTTCTGGAGAACTGTAAATATCCTGAAGGCATTTAAAAATCCGAGCAACGAAATTAATCTTGAAGATTGGACCAGCTATTACCGGACTTTGTATGGTCAAAAAGTTATCCAGGACATAAGGTTTTACTCTGTGTCGCATCCGCTGCTTGATATGGATATCTCATTGGAGGAATTACAGTACAATATCCGTGCCAGTAAAAACAGAAAATCCCCAGTCCCCGATAATATTACTTATGAAGTTATCAAGCATCTCAACCCTTCTTGGGAGCATTATCTGTTAAACTTATTCAACGTGGTACTGAACTCCCTGAAGAAATCCCACAATTATGGTCTAAAGCCAACCTTCACCTCCTCTACAAAAAAGGTGATAAAAAGGACCAAATAATTATAGAGGAATAGCATTGCTCAATACGATTAGGAAGTTATTTACCAGCATTCTGAGGAACAGGATTACGAGTTGGGCAGAAGCAGAAAAGTTGATACCAGAGGAGCAGGCGGGTTTCAGATCGGGCAGAGGATGTATCGACCATTTATTCACTCTGTATTCAGTAATTAGTATAAATCTTAGGACAAAAGGAAGCTATGTTTATGCAGTGTTTGTAGACCTTAGGAAAGCTTTCGACTCTATCAACCAAATGGTATTATGGGAAAAACTTTTTAAACCTGGAATGGGAGGAAAAATGATCAGGTTACGAAAAAAACTATATGATCAGTCCTCAATGAGAATTAAGGGGGAAAGGGAGCTTTCAGAAGAGATTGACATAACCTCAGGCTTACTCCAAGGAGAAAGTCTTAGTCCTACTCTGTTTGTTCTATTTGCGTCGGACATTACTGAATTCTTTCGTACCCGAGGTGCTGTAGGTATTGGCATTGACCATGGTCACGATGTAATGTTGCTTTTGTTAGCGGATGATATCGTCATCCTTAGCAATTCCTGGCATGGTGCACAAAGGAACCTCAACATAATTAGTGACTATTGCAATGAGAATCTGCTAACACTAAACCCAGCCAAATCCAAAATTTTGGTGTTCCACAAATCCCAAAGATGAAGAAACTAAAGCCTCTACATTAGCGGAAAACACGGTTAGAATATACAAAGAGCTACACTTATCTGGGAGTGCCCTTTACCTCATCAGGAAGATTTGAGAAAGCTGCTGATTACTTTATACAGAGGTCTTCCATTGCAATGGCTAGGGTGTTGGAGATTTTAAGGAATGGCAGGAGTGACTCATGGGAGACTAAAACCAGACTCTTCGACTCAAGTGTGGCATCAACTCGACTTTATGCCGCTGAAATATGGGGTCTTCGTTACCTCGAAGTAATAGAGAAAGGCCAAGTAAATTTTTTTTAAATCATTGCTTCGGTGGCCAAGATGTACGCCGAACTATATCACATGCCTAGAATGCGGGAAGTATCCACTCAGTGTTCAAGTGCTGAAAAAAGTTGTCAACTACTGGACAAAGTTGAGCTTAATGGAGGAAGGGCGCTTACCCAGGCAATGCTTTAATAGACTTCTTACCCTTGATGTATCTGAAGGAAAGTCTGACGAAGCATACAATTGGTTGACCCAAGTAAAATCGATTGCAGTGGAGTTGTGTTGTCAAAACTTGTTTTAAGAGTACTACCCCAAGGACCGTGCACGTTTAAAGAAGACATCCTAGAAAAGATGAAGAACCATCAGTTTTCAAAGGATGTCAACAGAATTTTGAATTCCACCAACAACCCTAGGTATAGAAAAATATGCAATTTTAATATTTTGATATTATGGGTAATATGACAGTCTCGAGCATGGTGCTATCGTGAGGCCTATATCACCTCTGATCTTTAACCTCTGTGTTGACGAGATATTGACTAATATCCCCACGGAAGTGGGCTTCCTTATCGGGGAACACAGGGCCTCGTGCCTTGCGTTCGCCGATGATCTGGTGTGTATCGCGTCTTCGCAGACCGGTATGCGCCAGACCATTGACGTCATATCTACGGCCGCTGGTCTAGGCCTCTCATTAAGCCCGGCTAAATGCCATGCCTTATCCATCTTTCCGGATGGACAAAACAGGGGGGTTAAGGTTCATAGCGAAACCGCTCTCTTCCAGATCCTTGGGGAACCCATCAGGCAATCCACCGCTGTTAGCGAAACCTGGGGATAGATTTCTCTCCTGGGGGTACCACGTCAGTCGAGTTGGACGCGGCGGAGCCGCTGAGGAAAATTTCCAAAGCGCCTCTCAAGCCCCAACAACGGCTGGCGATTCCTTCAGTTCCATCCGCTGGTTTCAGTCTTTTCTTTCTCACCGTTCCCAAGCAGTTAAAATACCCGAACAATCCTTATCTATTTTTCTCACTATGACTTCTGGTATTGCTCAAAGGTCCAGCATTTCTCCTCTCCTTTTCAATATCTACATCAACGATCTACCTAATTCAATTAAGTACTGTTCCTATCACCTCTACGCAGATGATTCCCAAATCTATCTTTCCTTTCCTCCTTCCGAGCTTCCTTCAGCTTTCGCCAAAATTCAGGAAGACCTGAATAGAATTAGTGCCTGGGCGACCTTAAATAAATTGCAATTAAACGAACAGAAAACTCAGGCCATTATAATAGGATCTAACTCCCTCCTTAGTGCATACACCCATTATCCTCCCTTAATCCTTAATGATCATCCTATCCCTTTCTACTCGTCTGTTAATGATCTTGGAATTAATTTTGATCAGACCCTTTCTTGGAAATCTCAGATGCCCAAATCTCCCGCCGTTCTATAGGTCTACTTAAATTATTCCACCGATCCCGTCACCTTCTTCCCCAGTCAACTCGTAAGCTTCTAGTGTCCTCCCTAATATTCCCTTACCTTGATTATGGCTGTCTAGTTTATGGTGGTCTCTCGACGGTTCTCGAAGACAGATTGAAACTAATTATGAACTGCTTTGCCAGATTTGTCTTCGATAAACCGAGGCACTCCCACGTTTTCTTCCTCTATTCCGAATTAAACTGGCTTTATCCCATATTCCGTAGAAAATATTTCCACGGATCATTCCTTTACCAAATCATCAGCACCCTTCATCCTTCCTATATTTACAATACGCTTCAATTCAGATCTGCAATCAAGTCACTGAACACAGGATCCCGTCTTTCTGATCTATATACCCCATCCCATAGAACTACTATATTTCAGCGCTCTTTCCTATTCCGCTCAACCATCCTATGGAATTCCATTCCTTCTCATATTAGACAAGCGAAATCTCTAAAAACCTTTAAATTCCTCTATTTCCAGTACCTCCTCCTAATCCAAGGTGACGCTTACTAACAATATATTTTCTCAATTAAGAGACATCTGTCTTTAAGAGACACACTGAGTGTGTTACCAATTAAAATAATCTTTTCTCATTCCAGATACAACATTTGGGTTCTTATATTGTTTATAAGTATCATTGTATCAAAATAACCAATTTATTATTTCATTAGTAGAATATTTTCTTATTTTTCTGTTCATATATTACATTACTATGTATACATTATCATTTTTATATTAATATTTCTTCTTTGTTTTATTGTTTTTAATTTTTTTTTATTTTTTATCTTATTTATTCATCATGTCTCTTACCAGATGTATCTAACATCATTTCTTTATGTACAATTTGTTATTCTTAAGGGACTTGGTCCCAGAATAAAATTATTTTTCTCTTCTATGCTATTCTATTCTACTATTTCCCACGGTTACTGCATGGGCTGGTTCTGGGAAGAGTCACTGATGGCAGGATTGTCCAACTGGATAAGCAGTTGAGAAGGTCTGTACGAGAATAGTTGCGATTGCCCAAGGACGTCTCAATTGGATATTTCCACGCACACGCAAAGTGTGGGGGCCTGGGCATCCCGAGTCTTCGGACAACGGTGCCCAACGCCCTCCGGTGCAGGATTGCGGCTCTGGGTTCGAGCTCAAACCCGCTCGCCAGGGCGCCTTTTTGTCTTGTCCGTGTGTGGAGGCGGCTCGCATGGGCAAACAAAACCTTGGATAAACAAGGTGTCCCAATAGATTCTAGCTCCGGCTATGACTCCTATTGGGACAACAAGCTCCACTTGTCTGCGGACAATGGAGACCTTAAGGAAAGCTCGTCGGTCAGGGCATCTACCCAGTTGATCTCTTCGGGGACCACAGGTATACCTGGCCGCGTCTTTATTCGAGTGCAGTCAGGATCGCTGCCTACTCGCATGAGGACAAGTCGCGGCACTCGTCGTGCTAGTATGCGTAACGTCACGCTGGCAGCCAGGCCGTCGAGACGGCGGGGCACTTGATCCAGCAATGCCATCGCACCCATTGGGGTCGCATACTGCGTCATAACGCAGTATGTAAACTGATTGGAGGCGCTTTAGCAACCAAAGGTTGGCACATGCAATGCGAACCTCACCGACTCCGGCTTGCGGAAGCCCGACATTGTTGAGTCTAAGAACGGTGCTGGTCTCATATTAGACACTCAGGTTGTATCTGGTCGTCCTCTGAACAGGGTTCATGAGGATAAAAGGGCGAAATACGATTGAAACGAAAGCTACATGGCTTAGGTTGCGTCCTACTTAGAGGTTCCGCGGTATCATTTAGCTGTCTCGACAGTCACGATCTCGTGGAAAGGTGTGTGAACCTCGTAGCTACGCGGACCTCATCTCCTATGGTATTCACCGGTGACACTACGGGGTGTAGTCACCCGCGTACTTCAGGGCTCGAGCATGAATTGGCATAGATTCACCCGGATGACCACTCGAATATGAAGTCATATGGTGATCGACAGTGTTCGCAATCTCCCATTCTCGTCACTACCAGGCGACAGGGAGGCGGATCGGAGCCTGCGCACCTCCCTGAGCCGGACTTGATTGCATTTGCTGATGAAGTGTGGTCTTGATAGAAGGAAACTCAAGATGGTAACTGGAGGTTAAAATGAGCAGGGTAATGGCTATTATTTTGGACTGGATGGAAAAATCAAAGATGACATTATCATTAGCAAAAATGGTATGTATGATGTTGAAAGAAAGTTTTTTAGATATATATCCAATATTAAAAATGAATGATAGCGTTATTGGATTTGTAAATAATGTAAAATATTTAGGTGTGAGATGGGAAAAAGGGTGGCAGTTAAGAATGCATGTGACTGAAGTAGGTGAAAAGGCCTGTACTGCTATGATCTCGGAGTTAAGAGTTACACACCTAAACTTAAAAAATAGGAAACACCTCTTATTAATTTATAATAGCCTATTTTTCTCAATTATAGGATATGCGGTAGCGATTTGGGGAGGAAATCTTAAAAGTTTCCATAGAAAAAAATTAGACAGTATACAAAGTAAAGTATTATTGCAAATAGTGCCAGCGTATAGAACGATATCTACAGAAGCGCTTAGAATTTCAGTTGGTATAAAGCCACTGGACCTAGAAATAGAAAGGAGATGGGAAGAGTTTCAATTAAAAACATCTGGTAGGGTTTCCTGGCGAGGTAGGGATATAGTGGGTGTGCGGATGAGGAGTTTATTGAAGGAGACTTGCATGAACGAATTGCGACATCGATGGTATGAAGCAATGTTAGGAATGTGGTTAAGGGATTTCATACCATCCATAAATGATAGATTGAATATGAATTGGTTCACAATTGATAGAAAGATTGTGCAATGTTTGCCTGGACACGGATGTTTCAAGTCATATTTGAAACGTTTTGACATACTAAACGATGATACGTGTGCCTGTAACTTGGATTTGGAAAATGTTGAACATGTTCTATGGATTTGTCCTAGATTTGAAAATGAAAGGGATGACCTATGGACGGATGACCATGAGGCTAGACTCGGAATGGAGAGAAATATGTCCTCGAGTATGACTGAAGGCGTCTTTTCTGAGCTCAAGAACTAGCAAATTATATTGTTGATTATCTGGAAAATGCAGAGAGACGACAATGGCTGGATTGTATCTGGTCGTCCTCTGAACAGGGCTCATGAGGATAAAAGGGCGAAATACGATTGAAACGAAAGCTACATGGCTTGGGTTGCGTCCTACTTAGAGGTTCCGCGGTATCATTTAGCTGTCTCGACAGTCACGATCTCGTGGAAAGGTGTGTGAACATCGTAGCTACGCGGACCTCATCACCTATAGTATTCACCGGGGACACTACGGGGTGTAGTCACCCGCGTACTTCAGGGCTCGGAGCCTGCGCACCTCCCTGAGCCGGACTTTTAAAAAATATAAAGCGAGAGATAAATCGAGATGCGGGGCTTTCAGTCAGACACCGACGGGGGCGTATGCATAATGAAGGACCGCCAAAAACGGTGCCTGCGCGAACCCCCTCCTCCCTTGCCGGACTTTTAAAAAAGAGTTAGAGCGAGAGGTAAATAGAGATGCGGGGTTTTAGGACCCGCCAATCGAAAAGTGCGACCATCGCCGGTACGAAAGTGGTCGCGAGGTAATTAGTTAATAGTGAGCAGTAATGGACGCGGGTATGGGCCCGCCGGTCCCGGTGCGGTGCCTGCACACCCCCCTCAGCCGGACTTAAATAAAAAAAATGGAGGAAGATGAAGGGCTTGCGAACGGCGGTAGTAGATATGACTCGCTTATGTACTACTGGATTGCCTCGAGATGTGGCACATTGATGCACCGCCGATTTAAAGTGATACCATCGGCGGTATGCAGATCGAGGTCCGCAGGCACCGGTGTCTAGTCCCCCTAATCCGGACTTGTAAAAAAAAAAAAGGAATTAAAGAAGATAGAGCGAGTAGTAAATACGAGACGCGGGACTTTCAGACGCCGCCAATCGATAGGTGCGACCGTCGCCGGTAAGCTGATTGACGCCCACCGCCACCGGTGCCTGCACACCCCCCTTATCCGGACTTGTAAAAAAAAATTAATGAAGATAGAGCGATTGGTGAATCGAGGCGCGGGGCTTCCAGACACCGCCAATCGATAGGTACTGCAGCCGCCTGCTGATTGAGGCCTGTCGACACCGGAGCCTGCGCACCCGTACTTAACCGGTCTTGTAAAACAAAAAAAAAAGTTTATTAAAAAGATGATAGAGGTGTGTGCGTAGTTGGCGAGCTGTTCACTATAATGACTGTTCAAATGATTGGCTGTTCTATTTCGACGTTCCCTCCATCCAAGACTCAGACGGCTCCGGCCGGGCCAGGAGAGACCCGCACGCACGCAAAACGTGGTCCCTCCCGACACCGACCTCCGCCGCCGTGTCCTGGCGGTGGTGGCTGGGACTTCGCCTCCTAGTTACCCCGAGGCGAATTCCCCTGGGCAATAGCCGAGCCTCAACAGATTGCAGCGTGGCAACTGCTGTCCCGAGTTCAGCACCCTGCCCGAGTCAGAAGTCATCTGCAGACGATTCAAGGTCCCCCGAAATCGAACACCCCCCTGAAGGGGGGCTGAACCATGTTACGCGGGGAGGCAAGCGCAAGTTGCTACCCCGCCACAGGGCTCGGACGATGACCGGCACTAGTCCAGCCACCTAATAGAGTAACATTGCGTTGAGCCTCTCGACTTACGGGACCCATCGTAATATCGTTGCGTATAGTCGGGATTCGGTCTTAGAGGCTTTCAGGCCTAATCCCTCGGATAGTAGCGTCGCACCAGTGGCGTGTCAACCGAGTGCGTGTACCAATTGGACGAACCTGCGGTTCCTCTTGTACTAACCAGGATTACTATAGTAACGACACCCCATCAGTAGGGTAAACCTAACCTGTCTCACAACGGTCTAAACCCAGCTCAAGTTCCCTATTAACGGATGAACAATCCGACGCTTGGCGAATTCTGCTTCGCAATGATAGGAAGAGCCGACATCGAAGTATCAAAAAGCGACTTCGCTATGAACGCTTGGCCGCTACAATCCATTTATCCCTGTGGTAACTTTTCTGACACCTCTTGCTGAAAACTCTTTAAGCCAAAAGGATCGATGGGCCGTGCTTTCGCAGTCCCTATGCGCACTGACCATCCGGATCAAGCCAGCATTTGGTCTTTTTGTTTTGCGCGAGGTTTCTGTCCTCTCTTAGCTGACCATAGGACACCTGCGTTATTATTTGACAGATGTAATGGGGCAGTCAAACTCCTCGCCTGGTAGTGTCCTTGGATCGGATCACGCTAGGGAGTGTGTAGCCGGACGCCGCGACACGGGCCGTGGCGAAGACGCACGCGGTAGTACCGCCTGAGAGCGGGCCGCTCTCGGGCCCCGCCAAGTCCCTGCCGGCCGCGCAACGCTTGGCGCTTGGCGCGAGAATACCGTCGCGTCGGAGTGCTGACACTCCGGTGGACGCCCTCCGCCTTACTAAGTAAGAAAACTATGAAAGTAGTGGTATTTCACTGTCGACGGAGAACCGCCTCCCACTTATGCTACACCTCTCATGTCTCCTTACAGTACCAGACTAGAGTCATGCTCAACAGGGACTTCTTTCCCGCTGATTCTTCCAAGCCCGTTCCCTTGGCCGTGGTTTCACTAGATAGTAGGTAGGGACAACAACAACAACAACAACTATTCAACCTGGATACTCACTCGAGAGTGTTTGGTCCAGTCCGGTGGAGTGTTATCTTTAATGACTGGGGCATAACCCACGCACTAGCTTCCCCCTCCGAAGAGGGATCCAACCACGACCACCACGTCATGCGACCCCCGCAAAATTCCTCATCCGTACCGGTTTTCCTACCCTAGGATTGGGACGCTTGGGCTTACGCCCAATTCTGGAGAAGAATGGTTCCGGTAACCAGCTTTCACGCCTTATGTCTCATTCATGCTACCATCCATCCAATATAAAATACAGATTTAAAAAGTTATTAACAGATATATAACAGTATTTAATATATATATATATATATATATATACTTGACATTAGCTAGTACAAGACTTTTTGGACGCAATCACATCCAAAACTGGACTATTTCTAAAGAAACTAACTTCTCAGACCACAACACTTTGACCTACGAACTACACACACAAAATATGAATGTATTTAAAAGTCACAATAACAACTATATTTACCTCACAAACAATGCAAACTGGGATAATTTTATAACCAATTTACGTTATTAATTAGCAAAATCGTTTTTACTAAAATCAAATTCTAATAAAATTGACCAGACAAATATTGAGGAAGAAATAATTTCAGAAATGACACGCATAACCACTGATTTAATTTCAAAAAAATTTACCAAGGCAGTAATAAAAGCATGCAATATGTCATTTCCAAAATCTGGTAGTAAGCCACATATAACAGAAAACCACCGCACAGTGCCTTGGTGGAACAAAGATTTATCAATACTAAGAAAACAGACTAATAAGCTTCGAAAATTATACCAGAAAACGAAAATAGACAATGCTGAATGAGAAGTAAGAAGAAAGAACTATATAAACAGCAAGAGAAGTAACGAAAAACTCATCAAAAAATCTAAATCAAATTCATGGAGAGAGTATACAGCGAATAGCACTGCATGGGAATGGCCTTATAAATCTGCTGCCAACAAACTAAAGTCAACGAGCTTGCTTCAGACAACAGTAGATGATCAGGGTAATTACACCACTGACACTCATGAAACCCTTACAGAAATTCTGAAAAATATAATAAAAAATGATCGGATAGATAATGATACCGAAGAACATGCAATGATGAGAAATCATATCAACACTCCACCTTCTTCTAGGGATGATTTCCCACTTGAGGAGGGAGAGATAATGAATATTATTAAAAGCTTAGAAATAAAAAAATCGGCGGGAAACGACAAAATCAGTCCCATTATTCTTATTAAAATATTTGAACACTTTACCAAATTAATAGTTGAATTGTATAAACTTTTGTACCAAAGGAAAGAGTTTCCAACCAATTGGAAAGAAGGAAGGCTAGTTTTAATTCCTAAAGCAGATCGGATATCCCATAGACCTCTAAGCATGCTACCAGTATTGGGCAAGGTACTAGAGAAACTGTTAAAAAACCGACTCATGCACTTCCTCTCATCTAATGAAATCATTAACAAGCAACAATTTGCTTTCCAACATCAGAGCGGTACAGATGACGCTTTACAAGCACTCAGGAAAAACATATCAACATCAATACAACAAAAAAATAATCTTTTAGTCGTAAGTTTAGATATCAAGGCAGCATTTGACAATGCCTGGTGGCCTGCTATTTTAACAAATCTTAAAAATTATAAATGTCCCCAAAATCTCTATATCATTATCAAAAACTATCTCGACAACAGCTCTCTAACTATTCAAACAAATGCTTTTAAAATCAATAAAAAACTAACGTTAGGTACTCCTCAAGGATCCTGCCTGTCCCCTATACTATAGAATATTTTATTAAATACCGTTTTTGATATTAAATTACCAACAGATTCGAATATTATTGCCTACGCTGATGACATATTAATTCTAGTTAAACGTAGACATTTTGAAGAATTACAGTCTACTACAAATACTATATTAATACGGCTTGGGCGATGGGCTAGGAGCAACAAATTAATGTTTAATATTGAAAAGTCAAAATATATAGTCCTTTCGCGAAAAAGAGAAATCCCGGCATTGGAAATAAAATTAAACTCTATGAAATTAATTCAACAAGACACTATTCGATATCTTGAAAAAAAAAAAAAATATATATACATATATATTTAAACCTCGCGTAGAGCAAAGGGCAAATGCTGGCTTGATCCGGATGGTCAGTGCGCATAGGGACTGCGAAAGCACGGCCCATCGATCCTTTTGGCTTGAAGAGTTTTCAGCAAGAGGTGTCAGAAAAGTTATTACAGGGATAACTGGACAATGGCGGCCAAGCGTTCATAGCGAAGTCGCTTTTTGATACTTCGATGTCGGCTCTTCCTATCATTGCGAAGCAGAATTCGCCAAGCGTCGGATTGTTCCCGTTAATAGAAAACTTGAGCTGGGTTTAGACCGTTGTGAGACAGGTTAGTTTTACCCTACTGATGGGGTGTCGTTACTATAGTAATCCTGGTTAGTACGAGAGGAACCGCAGGTTCGTCCAATTGGTACACGCACTCGGTTGACACGCCACTGGTGCGACGCTACCATCCGAGGGATTAGGCCTGAAAGCCTCTAAGACCGAATCCCGACTATACGCAACGATATTACGATGGGCCCCGTAAGTCGAGAGGCTCAACGCAATGTTACTCTATTAAGTGGCTGGACTAGTGCCGGTCATCGTCCGAGCCCTGTGGCGGGGTAGCAACTTGCGCTTGCCTCCCCGCGTAACATGATTCAGCCACCCTTCAGGGGGGTGTTCGATTTCGGGGGACCTTGAATCGTCTGCAGATGACTTCTGACTCGGGCAGGGTGCTGTACTCGGGACAGCAGTTGCCATGCTGCGATCTGTTGAGGCTCGGCTATTGCCCAGGGGAATTCGCCTCGGGGTAACTAGGAGGCGAAGTCGATATTGAGAAGGCTGTGGATTTTCGTGCTGCTGTCTTTTGTGCTACTGCATCCAGTTTTTAGTGTTTTTATTTGTTTCTTTTCTTTTCTTTTATGTTAATTCATTGTTTATTGTTATTGTTTAAAGCTTCAATAACATTAAGACATATTTTTGTCGTTTTAAACGAATTTTAGTGAAACTAGGTCAAACCGTTAAGGTTAGGTTACATAAGATCAGAGGTTAGCAGAGATTAACCTTTCAGAAAATGGAGGAGGATCCTCCTAGAGGAGCAATTGTTAAGGACCCAGGCCCATCTGCTAAAAGACCTAGAAACGGGTCTGATGTTGAAGAAGAAAATAGAGAAATCTTTAGTGATAGCTGTTTGCATGAAGCAAAGGTAATTCAAGAAAACCTACGTATATTCATTCAAACTTTTGACAAAAAGATAAATAACGTAACGAGGAAACATATCAATGAAAACATTGATCGTTTAATAGGCATATTGGAAACCCTAAACTTCAAGGTCAAACAATGTGAAGACATGAACAAAGGAGATTCAGTCTCGACGCTTGTTCAAAGAGTGGTGAAGGAAACATTGGAGTCTCCTATGGTAGTTAACACAATAATAAATAAAATCATGGAGAGGTCCGACCCAAGTGTCATTCAAAGCCATTCAAGAATAAACATGGAAACATCCTGCCCCCTACATACCAAGATCGAATCTTCAGTACAGAAGCAACTGCCAACTAATGAAGACAATAATTTAAATGAAGATGAAACTTTTGAGATTTACAAAACCAAAAGAAATAGGAGAAAGGCAAAATCGCAGGAAAAGAAAATAAGGGAAGACGGGAAAGAAATTGAGGAAAATATAGTCGAGATTTCTCCACTTGATAAATCTCTGCCAAAGAATAAACCTAAGACATTGGCAGATATTGTTAAATCGCTGCCATTGAAGCCGTCTATGACGTCAAGACCTGCTTATTTGACAATCAGCGGCTCGGGGAAAAGCCCTGTGGATATCATAAATGGGCTGCCATCGCCCACAAATTTAGGTGTAAACGCTTCCATTGTTAGAACGACCAAGGCGGGATCGATTCTAGTTCGTTTAGAAGACGAATCCCATGCAACTAAAGTCATTGGATGGCAGGAGCTACGCCAAAACGGGCTACAAGCTAAACTAGCACTGAGGAAAAAACCTAAACTTGAGGTGAGGGGTGTGCCTCACGCATGGGGCTCAGCCGATCTAGTTAGGTTTCTGTGGCAAAAAATACCTGAAAAATCGATTCCAACTCTCCTGGTTATTGAAGATCTCCGCCCACTATTTTCTTCAGTCGCAAGGAATGGCTTAACTAAGAATTGGGTAATAGAAGTTCACCCAATGATCCGTTTTCAGCTGTTGGAAATAGGAAATCTAGATGGAGGATGGTGGTCTATGACATTTAAAGACTACCTGGACGCCCCTCGCTGCACTAAGTGTCAAGGCTATGAACACACTAAGGCCACTTGCACTGCCGACTCAGTGGTCTGCATTTGGTGCGCAGCGAGTGGTCATCTAATGAAAGAGTGTCCGAAGAAGAAAGCAATGGCAGACCCAACCTGTATCAATTGTAAACGGACGAATGCTGATCCCACCAGGACAAAGCACAAGGCTGGAAGTCGGGAGTGCCCTGTGCACTTAACGTGGTGCAAAGAAATGGCGAAAAGAACCTATTATGAATAAGATTACCATCCTTCAGCTCAACATGGGTCGTCGAAGAGTAGTGGCCGACGAGTTGCGAGTTCTTTCTCGACGCTACGACATCATGGCAATTCAGGAACCGACCAGCCGTCGGAACTTGGTCACGGGGTTTGGCCTCACGTCAAGAGTTATAGCCCTGAGCAGTGGAGAGAGGAGGCCTAGGGCTGCTATAGTGGTTAACAACCCAAATCTTGACATTATGTATCTGAGGCAATATTCTACAGCTGATTGTGTAGCATGCTATATAAAGTGGGGCAGGGTATATTTCACGTTGATTTCGGCTTACCTGCCTAACGGAAGTAACATTGAAGAAGATATCTCAGTCATGGAGACGATCACATCCAATAGTAGGAATGTGATCTTGTGCTCGGATACCAACGCTTGGAACACAGTTTGGGGCTCCAGCCGGACAGATAGACGAGGGGCTAAGCTAGGTGAGTACATAGCAAGAAGTCAGCTAGTAGTAGTCAACAACGTCTCTTCCACTCCTACTTTCTCAGGGGCGATGGGTGAAAGTTCGATTGACGTGACGTTGTCATCACCGACATTAGTAGGGCACATTATTGATTGGACTCTTAGACCTGAGACTAGTTCTGACCACAAAGTCTTGAAATTTGGTTTAGTACAGAATATGACAGGTCATCAAGTTATTGACAAGGGTTACATAACCCGAAGGTACGACTGGAGTGTCTTTCGATGTATGCTGGAGGGAGAAATTGCCGACGAAGATTGGGAAAAGGCGGAATCGGAAAGTGCCGATGACTTGGACTATAGAGTCTCAAAAATAACTAATGCTATTCTTGACGCAGCTGAAAATTCTCTACAACGGCGAAAGACCAGAGCTCGACTAGTTCCATGGTGGACACCGGCCTTAACAACAATGAAGAGAGAAGTCTACAAGGCGCGGCGGTTGTACCAGAGATGCAGAGAAGACGAGAGGCGCATTGCACTTCGTAATGAGTACAAGGCCAAAGCTAAGGCATACAGAAACGAAGTGCGCTTACGGAAGCGGAGGTCCTGGGATGAATTCATTGTCGAAGAGTCAAAGAAGAATCCATGGGGTATTCCGTACAGAGTTGCTCTGGGAAAGCTGACTCCTATGCAAACGCTGGCAGCCCTCAAGCATGTAGATGTTCAAGCCACTACCCTCGAAGAAGCAGCGACCATTTACATTGAAGTGACATATCCTAGAGATGATCCGTCTGAAGATAATGAAGAGGAAGAATTCGTAAGACGCACAACGGCATACCCACCTGGCACAGACATATGCCCTCCATGGGACATCCACGACCTACGTATTGCTGTTGATAGACAGAAAACCGGACGTGCTCCAGGGCTAGATTCTATAGACGCCGCTATCTTAAAGAATAGTATCCCCTATATTGAAGATATATTATTGGGTATTTTCAATGACTGCCTAGATAGGGGGTATTTTCCGAGAAGCTGGAAGGTGGCAGATTTGAGACTGCTCTACAAGGGAGGGAATAAGGATAAGGAGCTTCCTAAGTCGTATAGGCCCGTATGTCTTCTTCCGGTGATGAGCAAGATTTTGGAAAATCTCATCATAATAAGACTGCAGCCAATATTTACAAAAGCAAGCCATCCACGGCAATTTGGCTGTACAAAAGGCAAGGGATCTACTGATGCGATACTGAGAATTCGCGCAGACGCCGAACAAAGAACTGAGCGGTATGTCATGTTGTTACTTTTTGATATATCCTCTGCCTTTGACAGCGTCTGGTGGCCACGTGTACTTCAACAGCTGCAGAAATTCGAAGCCCCCAGCAACTTATTCACCCTCGTAAGTAGCTACCTTCAGAACAGGATTGTAAAGGTTCGAGGAAGCTCTTACGAGAAAGAAGCCACTATAGAGAGGGGATGCCCGCAAGGATCAGTTCTTGGCCCAGCCTTATGGAAACTGGTTTTTGATGAAATACTGGGTGTGCTCGAGGAAGAGCAGTTTCCTGCCACGGCTTACGTCGACGATTTAGCTACTATAGTGGCCTCCAACAGCAGGACTGGAGTTAAAGAAGAGGCACAACGGTGCGCCACCCTGGTAGGACGATGGTGTAAAAGTAAGAAACTGAGAATGGCAGCTTCAAAGACACAGGCCATTCTACTCAGAGGAAAGACGGATAGGGCACATCCTATAAACATATGTATTGAAGATATCAGAATCCGCCCAAGTGAGGATGTCACCTATCTTGGAATAAGCATCGGAAGAGGATTTAATGTGACCCCTCATTTGGATTACCTTAGAAATAGGGTAGCAATAGCCTTAAACGGTCTTAGCCGCGTCGGGGGTGCATTTTGGGGCCTAAGATACCCGGCTACTATGACGATTTATAATGGAGTGATTCTGGGTATTCTGCGATATGCAACTCCCGCCTGGTACCAGAACCTGTCACAGCGGCAGAAGAACAGATTGGCGACCATCCAGCGAACCACTCTGCTAAGGGTAACTAAATCATAGGAGGAGTGTGTCTCATGAGGCTGTCCAAGTTTTAGCGGGAGGAATACCTATCGACCTTTTCTTACGAGAGGAAGTATTAAAGGATAAATTAAAGAGAGGGGACTCAGTCGATCTTCCCGATAACATACGTGTAAGGATTATGAATGAACCCAGAAAATTGAAAAAAAGCTATCCGGGATCATTTTATAGAAATGTGGAACCAGCGGTGGGTTACAACTTCGAAAGGTGCTACCTTGAGAAAATACTTTCCCACCGTTCAGGCACGTTTGTATGCGAAATGGATCCTCCCAGATTACTGGATATCGCAATTCCTCACAGGACATGGTGGTTTCCGGGCTAAACTCCATAGTTTAGGAGTAGACATTGATCCCTTATGCCCCAAATGTGGAATTCCAGAAACGGCTGAGCACATCATTATGAGTTGCACCGCCTTTGAAGCACTGAGGGCCAAACTACTGAGAGAAACTGGACTCTACGCTCTTTCGGAGAATGATTTCCCTCAGCTAATGACTGAAGAAAACTTCCCGCACTACAAAGTTTTTGTATACGGGTGGAAGACTGCTATTGGCTCATACCATTTCAACCTTAATAGAAGAGGACCTACTCCTGGAAGGCCGCCGGACAACGAAAGCACTGAAGAAGACGGTGACAACCTTGGAGCTGCCTAACATTGGATTTCTCATTCATATTGTAATTGTAGTTATTGTTATTTTAGTTATTGTGAATGTAATTATATTTATTGTTATTTTTTTTTATAATTTATATTGTAATCATATATTGTTATTGTGTATAATGTTATATATTTTGTACTATAACATTTTATAAGTTTTATATTGTAATTATATATAAATCATTTTTGACATTATGGCAATATTAAAAGTTAATATTGCCTAAACCTGTATTGCCTGAAGGCAAGGTAGGGTGAACAATAAATAAAAATAAATAGGAGGCGAAGTCCCAGCCACCACCGCCAGGACACGGCGGCGGAGGTCGGTGTCGGGAGGGACCACGTTTTGTGTGCGTGCGGGTCTTTCCTGGTCCGGCTGGAGCCGTCCGAGTCTTGGATGGAGGGAACGTCGAAATAGAACAGCCAATCATTTTAACAGTCATTATAGTGAACAGCTCGCCAACTACGCACACACCTCTATCAGCTTTTTAATAAACTTTTTTTTTTTTGTTTTACAAGACCGGTTAAGTACGGGTGCGCAGGGACCGGTGTCGACAGGCCTCAATCAGCAGGCGGCTGCCGTACCTACCGATTGGCGGTGTCTGGAAGCCCCGCGCCTCGATTCACCAATCGCTCTATCTTCATTAATTTTTTTTTTACAAGTCCGGCTAAGGGGGGTGTGCAGGTACCGCACCGGGACCGGCGGGCCCATACCCGCCTCCATTACTGCTCACTATTAACTAATTACCTAGCGACCACTTTCGTACCGGCGATGGTCGCACTTTTCGATTGGCGGGTCCTAAAACCCCCGCATCTCTATTTACCTCTCGCTCTAACTCTTTTTTAAAAGTCCGGCAAGGGAGGAGGGGGTTCGCGCAGGCATCGTTTTTGGCGGTCCTTCATTATGCATACGCCCCCTTCGGTGTCTGACTGAAAGCCCCGCATCTCGATTTATCTTTCGCTTTATATTTTTGATCCTAAACTTTTTAACCCTTCCCTCACCCAGTATCATTTACACACTTCTATCATTCATGTAACTTTTCATTAATTAATAAAACTCTTTATTTACATTAAATTCACGCATACGTCGTAAAACGTCAGGCCACTACACATTATCAAACGCACCAGACACATCCAAAAAGATACCTACAACATACTTTGATCTACGAGATGTTAGGGTAGGCAGTCATAGATACTCAGCAGATCAAAATAAAATGTTTATTGCATTGCAAGACTTCATCAGGGGTTCAGGTAATGGTAAACAAACAAACTCAATGTTTGTTTACCATTGTTTGTTGAAGACTTGCAACGCAAGTCGAAACGTTGGCTTTAACAATTAAAATAAAATAAACATTTTATTTTGATCTACTGAGTATCTATGACTGCCTACCCTAACTATCTACATCTCCTATATATCACAGTCAACTATACCTTATGATTACTTTGATCTACATTCATTCAAAATTATATGAATATCATTTATCACATCCATTGTACTCTTAATAAAATCATACTGTTTTACATGCATACTATCATAAAACAACCAATCCATTTTTGTGACAATAATTCGTTCAAACACTTTCCAAAGCACTGGCAATAAGCAAATCGGTCTATATGATTTAGCTACTGAAGGATCTTTGTCTTCTCCTTTTAAAATTGCACATATCCGCCCCCATTTCCCATGCTTAGGAAATATTCTGTATTTTACACACAATCCATACAATCGTACAAGCACACTCTCAAGTATAGGCCATCCAGCTTTTATCATTTCAATAGAAATGCCATCCCAGCCAGGAGCCTTACCATTTTCAACGTCCATACTGCCTCTCTTACATCATTTTCACTTATAATCCATCTATTACTAAACTCTGGCTTGTAAGCCTCATTGTAAATGTCACATATATGGCCTTCTAAAATAGATACATCAAATTCTACGGAAACATGAAACAAAATTAACTTTACAGAACCAAAATCGGATGATCCGTTGTGATTTGAGGAGGAATCTAAATTTTGTTTATTTTGGCACGCTACGTGGTGGCAACATTTAGCACTACAGAGGGGACATTTAGCCTTTGAACGATTCTCCATATTTCTGCCTTTCTTTTTCCAATTTCACCTCCTTCCCAGACACTTTCTCCTTATCTTTATCTTTATTCATATTTAATTATTTATAACTGATAGTCGATAATAGGTTAATGTAACAGCTCCAAAAGGTAACTGTTACATGAAAATAACCGTAAACTATCAACAAGTGGTATTTTAATTAATATAATTAGGTTAATGAATTTTTTTAATTACATCACAAAAACTAACGAACCGATATCTACTAAACTTTACAAAAAATCTAATTTTAACCCCCTCTAAATGTTAAACCAAAAATTTATCCCCTAAAACCTACCGTTAAAAATTTTATCGAAAATGTGCTAATCTATTTTCACTTAAAAAACTGGTTTTTACCCATTATATTTCAATAAAAATTTGCCCACTTATCCTAAATAGTTCCCTCTAATAGCACAAATGTTTTTTTCAAAAAATTTCAACCCGAGTAAGTAGGGAAAACGTGTGTGTGAGCAGTGCACACCAAGCATTTAGTCAGGAGGTTCCTGCCTCTCGGCTTACCCTGAATCCTGATGCTTAGATGGGAGGATAGGGGAATAACTACTATCTAACTTAGTTTCCAAGGAATAATCTATAGTTGCCTGGCTTAATTCCCTGGATCCTGCTAACCACGACCACTACGTCTATGACACGGCAATTCCGTACCACCACACATGGTGAGATCAAGCTCACCCCCGTAGTGCCATTTGGCCTGAGCCTTATGCCCGAATGGGTAGCGGGCCGAGTAAACTCTACGGTTTTCCTTCATTCATGTTTATCAGGGGGGGGGGGGCAGATTGACAAACATCTATAAGGGGCTGGTCCCGTGCCAGTGGCTGTCTGCAGCTTTCAGCTGGGCGATGGGGTCGCCAATTCCCTACGCCATTTTATCTCACCTTACCCCCTCTCCATCCTTTTAAATACAACATATTTATAACTAAATCCAACTATACAACTAGTCAACAACTAAACAACTAAATACAACCAAAATTATAACTACACGGTCAGTGGCAAATCCAGGAGGACCACAGGGGGCCACTAATCTTCCTACCCTTTTTGACAACCGCAGCCCATCCATCCTGTGTAATCCATCCTCTACCGAAGCCCCTTGTTTAACCCCCTCCACTAACTTCACTGCCTCCTTCATTTCACCCTTCACCTGAATCATCTCCTTCTTCACTTCTTCCCCTATTATCCCTGCCTCTACCAGTCCCAAATTAACTCCCTTCTCAATCCTCTCCAGCGCCGCATTGCACTCTTTTATCACTTTAACTCTCGTCTTTTGCTTTGTCGACCACAACTTCAGTAGTTTTCCCAATGGCTTCCAGATTCATCACTGCCATTTCATTTAATTTCTTATCCACTTCTTCAACATTTCCACCACATTTTTGTGTTTAATCAAACTATCATACTTATGTTCATATCTTACCGCTACATTGAAGAGGGACTCGATTCATCGATCGATGGCATAAAACAACCAATATACTTCCTATCTGTTGTTTTGAACGATCTTTGTATATAACCAGCAATGTCTTCCATAATCTCCTTCATCTCATTAGCCAGCGTCTCCCCTTTATTACTATCTTTTTAACAGGCCCCGACCTCTGCTAATAGTCCAGTAAAACAAGGGTTTGTCGAAGAAAAAACTACGGAACTTTTATTCTCAACGGATCTTTATGTTTTTTGGGGCACTGAATCCGAATCTGAAGTTTGCTACCACGGCAACCATCGGCTTCATATTCAAAATCTCAAAAAAACAGCAAAAAAAAAAAACACCGTTATTTTTGGTTTTATATCTAGAACACGATAACGAAGGTTTTTTCGAAAAAAGTTTTCAAATATTAATTGTAGCTGGAACTAGTACCTACATAATGAAAAAAGAAATCCGAAATCGGACCATTTTTTGCGAAGTTACGTTATTGGGAAAAAATGGTAAAATTGGCCAAGTAGCCGTCAGTCCCACAGATCCACGAAAACACGTTTGTCCTACTCTTTTGGCTATAACTCTGAAACTATTTGTCCGATACAACATTACTTTTTTTAATCTTAAAGCTGATTAAATTTACTATAAGAATCTATAAATGAAGTTTTAATCGAACCCCGTAAAATGTACATGCCAGCCCGCTAATAAAAACGTACTGTTGTAAAATCCAAGTGTTTTTTGGCTAACTCCTCAAATATTTGTTCGATCCCAAATTTCTTTTTTCTATTTCAAAGCAGATTAAATTCGCTATCAGATGCTATATATATAAATTCTGTAAACCACCCAAGCTAGCACGCTAAATGTGTATGTTTTGGCAAAATATGTAAATTATGACATGTTCAGTAGACTAGTGTGGTTATTTCACGGGATTAATCATTAGTTACATATATAGGATCTAATAGTAAATATAACCAGCTTTTAGATAAAAATATTAAATTTTGGATCAGACAAATGTGTTGGAGTTATAGCGAATAATGTGCCAAAAAAAAAAAACATGTATTTTACAAAAAAGTACGGGTTTTTAGGCGTCTGGGATGCATATTGTAAGGGACTTGATTATAACTTCATATACATATTTCAATAGTAAATTTAACAAGCTTTTAGATGAAAAAAAGTAATTTTAGATCAGACAAATATGAATTGTGAATATAATGTTGTAACATTTATGTTGTTAATGCTGTTTTGTTATTTGTTTTCTTTTCTTATTTTTTGATTTATTGTACATTTTTGTAAATAGGTTCTAAATTTGTTATTGCAACTTTTAATCAAATTATTGTTAATATTAGTGTTGTTAGTTGTTGGTATTAATGAGATATAGGTGTGATTGTCTGGTTACCGGAACGATTCTCCTCCAAAATTGGGCGTAAGACCAAGCGTCCTATTTTGGGATAGAAAAACTGGTACGAATGAGATTACTCATTCGGGCCCGCTACCCATTCGGGCTTAAGGTCCCCTCCCTCTAGTGTCTTTCTGCCTCAAGAGATCGCAGCACCTACGGGGTCAATTTTAGATTCCTCCTAATTAAGAAACCAATAAACATTTTTTAGATCTGAAAACGGATTTATTAATAAAATAGACATAGAATTTGATGTATTCATTTTAGAAGGCCATATATGTGATATTTACAATTTTAGGTTCAAAAAACTACTTTCTAGTATTTTTTAAAGAAAAGTCAACTAATAGGCAAGTGTAGAATAATAAAATATAAATATTGGCGAAAAAAAAAATTTAATTATACGAACAACATCGGCCGAAACCCATAAATACGAATTTCGATGCAAATGTTTTTGTTTTGTTTTTCAGGTGGCATCTACATCTATCAAGACTATAGCAGCCTCAAACTACAAATCTAAAATAACATTTCAATCAAAAGGTTGTTTTGGAACTCAAAATAGAATTTACACGATCCAACTAAAAATTTCGAAAATTTAAAAAAAAAAAAAAAATTAATTTATATAAAACTAGTTGAAAAAAAAAGGAATCCACAAACAATAAAGTATTATCTATTCCTATTACTAATAAAAAAATTCAAATTACTTATGCTATATTACTGCACATTAAAAAAAATATATTATGAACAAATATGACATATTATTTTTACATAAATGTTGCTTATTCTTAATAAGGAATAATTATATTATAAGCTGTATTCATTAAAATTATTTACATTTTTAATATCTAAATCAAAAAGCTTTAGTACTTTTACTGATTTCATATAAAAGTGATGAGTACAAAAAGTTATTGAATTTTTCAATTGAATGAGTTCAATAAAATAGCACCAATATGAAACACCAACGCACAGAAAGGTAAATGGTAGTTCTAGCCGACCAAAAATATCATCGTTTCCTATATATTTTGTGTTGCTGATTTCGAAAAAATATGGTATAAAAAATAAAGGACCTTTGGTTTTTTAAATATGATATTAACCTTACAAATAATAAACAATACTATCAAGTTTGTCTGGGCTTTGCAGCCCAAATTTATTAATTAAATTACTTTAATAAGTTTGGATTTCAAAACAGGTCGTGGTTTATGGTGTGCTGGTATGGTTATTTTACGGAATTTGATTATAACTTAATATATTCTTATAGTAAATTTTAGGTTCTTATAGTAAATTTAATGAGCATTCAGATGAAAAAAAAAAGAAATTTCTGATCGAACAATTAGTTCGGAGCTGTAGCCAAATGACTGGTAATAAAGGTGTTTTCGCAGAGAAGTGCGACGCTAGTCAAGAAGTGTTAAAATGAGGGGTGTAGATAGGGTTGCCAGGTGTATTTGAAAAAAAAAAAAAACCGGACAACTAATAAAAAATAAGCTGAAAGCTATTAGTGAAGTGAGGTTGATATAATTTAAAGCGCTACGCGACAAATTTCGACCCCACTGCCACTACCCAACTATCTTACTTCCACACAGGTATATATTACTGGAAATTTCACTAAAAACTGACAAGAGATTGTTCGGTTTACAATGACTTTCTTGACCGGACAGACATAAAAAAAGTCGGACTGTCCGGTCGAAAACCGGACATCTGGCAACCCTAGGTGTGGAGTGTATGAAATATGCGATAATTTTTAACGTCAGTCATAGCTTCGCTAGGAGTAATTTGAAGGTAAACCTACTAAAAGTCACCGACCCTGGAGGTTGAGCTAAGGGTGGGGGGAGGGAAGAGGTCCCAATTTCTTATTTTTCGATCTTATCCCGAAAACAGTGGACTCAAGAAAAATAGGCTACAATTCGAAATTAAAGCTAATCGAATTTCCTATAAAATTAATTCTATACATATTTGTCGAAATTCCAACGGTTTTCGAGATATATGTTATTAAACATCGATAATTTTAGAAATAAAAAAAATGTATACCTCACTTTTTGTTAAACATTTGCTTCAAATACCAGAAACTTACATATGAAATAAAATTAAATTCAATGCTCTACAATTTTTTCTGAGGAACGATCGGAGAAGGTACTAGAGGCAAAAGTGAGGTAACATTTGTTTTTTTCCCGAAAATCACCGATTTTTTTTTTTTTTTTTGAAAAAATAAACTTTATTCTGGGACTTACTGTCCCCTAAGAATAAAAATAATGCCCAGTTAAAAGTACAATAGTCTGGTATGTTATTTACAAATTAAATGCATCAGTAATTACTGCATACACTTTTTATAGGGAAAAAAAATTAAATTTAATTAAAAAAAAAATAAACATATGAAATAATAATTGAAGCTTAAATACCATCGTATATATATACACATACACACACATACAAACATATATATATATATATATACAAACATACAAAAGATGATATATGTATCTATTTTAAAATAAAACCATATTATGAATATATACATGAGAAAGATACTAATAATATTACTAATATGCTAATATAATAATCACAATGCATTCAGAAAGATTAAAAATATAAAAAAGAAATCAATGAAATAAAACAAATATAGTGAATAGGAAGGAAAAGATATATAGAGAAAAAAAAATTAACTATTTGAATGTTAATAAGACAAAATATTTACAAATACCTGAAAATATATATTTACACATCTACTTACTGCCTCTTATATTATATAGCTATATGAGACAAAAATAAAAAGTAATTTTTTAGACAGGCAAATGATTAAAATTGGCAAATTTACCTACAATAATATAGTTATTGAAGTAATTCATTGATATCGGATAAAGGTGAGATTGACTGACTGGATTTTTAATTATTACACATATTGGCGGCGTCTAACTGGGATTTAAGGAGATATTGGAATCAGGCCCGGAACTAGGGAGGGGCAGGGGGGGCACGTGCCCCGGGCGGCAAATTTCAGGGGGCGGCAAAATTTGAGAAGTAGAAAAAAAATAATAAGTTATTAAAAACGTTCTTAAAATTATAATATCACAATCAATATCGTTTAATTTAATTTTGATTTTTTGCATAATTTATAAGCCCTATTATATTGGATATCAAGTTTATCCTTAGGTCTTATAAGAATTAACTGATTAATATAAATTAGTAGCCTGAGCGCTTGTACCATAAGCGCTAGTAGCGGGCTCGGGGGCGCGAAAACTGGTGCCTCCCTCTACCCCTTAAAATGACATTGGACTATCTGTTGTCAGTGTTAACAGTTGTGTAGTCTGCGTTTATTGTAAAAACAGTTGTTATATTTTATTTACATTTAGTTTTTGGTGTATAGTGTTTGTTATTAGTGTTACCGTTTATCAGTGTTTTGTACATTTTAAACTGCGTTTTTTAAATAAATTTCCGAATTATGGATGACCGAAAACGATTCAGTGGAGCCGAGTATAGAAAAGTTGCTAAAGAAAAAAGGAGAAAAGAAAGCAACGTGCTGTCACAAACACCAAAATTAGAAGCTTTTTTTAAAACCCCTAATGTTAATGAAGAGGAAGGCACAACAGAAAAGTCAGGTAAGCAAATATTTATTCTTATTTAAGCCTTTTCAGTGCAAGCAAACATATTTAAGATCATTTGAATTCACTGTTTGTTTTTTTTGACCAATAGTAATATTGAATACATCATTAGAAAAAAAAAAATTACTTTCATTTATTACAATTTGTTTTTGTTTTTTAACATCAATTAATGTTTCTGAATGATGGGGCCCCTCCAATCATTCCATCGAATTATTGTGTACTGTAGAACACTGTGCCCGGAAAAGGTTTAATAATTAAATTATAACACATAAGGGAAGAGAAGGAATTAATTGCGGCTTTATAGTGTAGGACTATATTCCTATTATATAAGTTCTAAATATTCCTGGAACCCCGGCGACTGAGTCGGCGAGTTCACAATGAAAACTTCTTAGAAAACGTTATTTTGAATGAAACCCAGTAATACGTTTTCACTCCTAATCCTTTTGATTCCTTTCGAACTTGGTCTGTTGAAGTGACAGTGTTTTATATTTTATATACAGATTACATATGAATTTATTGTTTTCAAAATGAAAAAAAAAAAAACGAGGTGGTTAAATAAAATACAAGACGATAACACTGGACGTGATTGCTCTAATTGAGTGACTTGACAAATGTGTTTTTTTGTTTTAAAATTGTATTTATTAACCCTTGCCCAAATTATTATAAGTTACGTATGTAAAAAGAAAACTAGGTAACGGTCGGGTTAAGAGGAGGCAGCTCCTACGCCCGCCGAGAATACCTTTTATCGATTCTTACCTTCTTCCGATTTATTTCGGTGTTTTAGTCGCTACTTTTCGAGGGGAAAGGTTATTCTCATTTATTTACGGAGAAACTTTAAATCCCTGTTAAAAGTAATATTAACTTCTCTTTACCTTATGATATTAGGTAACGGTTCGGATCGGCGACACCAACCCCTAAACCCGCTCAGAATACCTTTTATCGAATCTAACCTTGTTCCGATTTATTTCGATGTTCTAGTCGCTGCTTTTAGAGGGGGAAGGTTATTCTCCTACATTTACTGAGAAACTCTAAATCCCTGTTCAAAGTAATTTTAACTTCTGTTTACCTTCTAATATTAAAATGAGAAATAAGGAAATATTAAAGTGGAAATAAGGAAATATCGAAATATAAGACACTAAATCAATTTTTAATTAATATTAATTTAATCAACAATTAATATACTACTGAACCACCAGTAAAGTTAATTCCTGATGAACCTTCTCTCAGAGAAGTGAAAATAACAAATTATAAATATAAAAAAGACAGAATCCTTAAGTATTTATTTGGCATAACTCCTATTTATTTAACATTTGTAGCTACATGTTTCGGAGATAATGTTTCATCATCAGGCTTCTAATTTTTTTTTAAAAACACATTAATCTATAACATTATACCAATAGTTCTACAATTATATAGTGATGTGTCATTTACCTCTTAATCTGTGATTATTTTCACATTGTCCATTCTCCATATTATAAGCCATTATATAATATAAGACAGAATCCTAGTTGAAAAGTGAAGATGTTAGTTTCTGCTATATTTTCTAATGGGAAGTGGAAATAAGAAAACATAAAAAACCTGTGATATACTTTCTCACATTTATTTATAAACTGATATGTTTTATTGAATTAATTATACAATCTGTCTCACTTTAGCACAAAAATAATATGGATGACAAAGAATCCATTCACAAAATATGTATACTGAAATTTTATCACTGAAATTGAAACAACAAATACAAATATATAAAACACCAAATCCATGTACAAATAAATCTTGTTAAGTTTCATAACACTTTTACAAGTTGTAAATTTTATCACCTAAATTGATAGAACAAATATAAATATGTAAAACACCAAATCCATGTATAAATTAATCTTCTTAAGTTTTATAACACTTTTACACATAAGATTAGATGAAATAAGAAAACATGAATTCATAAAACACTTAATCCTTTATGAAACTCATTTTGTGAACTTCTGTTTCACTTATTTACATTTAAGAAGTCTAAATATCAATATAACAAACTAAACAACACAATCCAAGTTGAAACTGTAGAAGTGATTGTTTACATGTGAGGTTATAGGAATGAACTATCGAAAAATGTAAACATGAAGTGAAGCGTAAGGATCGAACTGGTCGGTGTAGCGCGGGTCAACCTAGTTTGGTGGTGTCGCCGATCCGAACCGTTACCTGATATTAATATGAGAAATAAGAAAATAATGAAGTGGAAATAAGAAAATGTCAAAATATAAGAAAATAAATAAATTTTGAATTAATTAATATAATACTAAACCACCAGTAATGTTAATTCTTGATAAATTTTGTGATGTGAGGGAAGTGTAAATAACAAATTATAAATATTTAAAAGACAGAATCGCTAAGTATTTATTTGTCATAACTCCTATTTATTTAACATTTGTAGCTACATGTTTCCGAGACAATGCTCCATCATCAGGCTTCTAAATTTTTTTTATACACTTTAATCTATAAAATTATACCAACAGTTTTACAATTATATAGTAACCTGTCATTTACCTCTTAATTTGTGATTATTTTAACAATGTCTATTCTCCATGTTGTAATCCATTATATGTTATATCCAAAATATGCATACTGGAATTTTATCGCTTCAATTGATACAACAAATGAAAATATATAAAACACCAAATCCATGTACAAATTAATATTCTTAAGTTTTGAAACACTTTTACACATTAGATAAGAGGGAATAAAAAAACATGAATTGATAAAACACTTAATCCTTTATGAAACTCATGTTGTTAACTTATGTTTCAGTTATTTACATTTAAGAAGACTAAATATCAATATAACAAACTAAACAACACAATCCAAGTTGAAACTGTAGAAGTGATTGTTTACATGTAAGGTTATAGGAAAGAGCTATCGATAAATGTAAACTCGAAGTGAAGCGTAAGAGCCTCCGCACACGGGTCGATTGTTGACTCGTCAAAAGGTTCGTGCGTATCTCTCGTCTTGTGCGATATCTGCGGCTCGGGCGTCTGCCATCCGCACATTGGTCGACTTCAGTTTGTTTGCATCTCGCGACCAGAACTGATCTCCTCCGCATTTTTAAACCCAGAACGTAATAAAAATGAGCAGTTCAAGTAGTGATGAGGAAAACTTTGTGATGTTTTTGTGGTACCGGCGCTTGAAAAGAAATAAACGTAGATTATGGGTGCATCCTTATATTGAACGCAATTTTAATAATCGGTTATTTGTTGCTGCAAAAGAACTGGAACAGAGTGACACTAAATTTTTAGCATTTTATAGAATGTCGAAACATTCATATACCACTCTAGTGAGAATTGTGAGCCCAGCTATTCATTATGAAGATACCAATATGAGGAAATGTGTGGGTGCTGAGGAACGCATACTTATAACTTTGAGGTAAGTTTTATATTTAAGATAAGAAAAAAGAATATAATACAAAAGAATATTAATATTAATATAATATTATAATATTAAGTTAGAAAATAAAGTAAAAACATAAAAACTATATTAAAGACAAAAAAAAAATAATACAATAGAATTTAAGACAAGAAAAAAATAATACTACTAAAAAAAAACAAAACAAACTAAAACCTAAAATGAACCGTCTTCTGTGGAGGGAGAAGGATCTGAATGATTTGCAGCATATCCTGGTGCTTGATGATTTTCTAGTGTGAAGTAGCATGGTGAAGGTAAGCCTGATGGTTGGTACGGCTGTGGTGGAACCAAACGCTCAACCAGGGGTTGAGGGTTATCGCACACCTCTTCCACTAGCAGCAATGCTTTTCTTTTAAAACTCCTCAGTTGCTGGTCATTTATTAGAATCAAATCGGGTAAAAGGCTAAGTAAAAAATGCCTGATACCCTCCTCTCTACTGCTGCCTTCCTTAGCGGTGGAAAGTTTCGCCGTCTTAGCAGCAAAATAGCTGGAGAACGCCTGATCCGCATCCTGGTGTTGCGATTTCCGCTTTCGAATAGGGTGGCCACGATGCCCTCTTCCAGAAGTGGAGGTCGGTGGTGTTGTTTGATCCTCCTGAAGTGGGAAAACAACCGGAGACACTTCAAGGGAAACCACAGAATCCTCAGTCCCTTGAGTTGCATCCTCCATTGCGACATCAGGCGTTGATGACGCTGATGCCGTTTGTTGGCTGTCTTCTGGTAAATTACCATTTAGGGTTCCAGACACAAATAATATGGGTTCTTCCTTGAAGCACCACTGCCGCTCGGTTTCGCCTTAAGGTTTTTACCAAAGGTGCTTCTTAAATTCCGCCATTTTTCTTTGCATTCATTTACTGTAACAAAAAGAAATAAATAATTTGATACACATTATTACAAGTTATAATACAATATTATTGCAAATGAAATATTTATCACTAATTTTTTTTCCCAGGTATTTGGCTACAGGTTGCACATTCGTTTCATTAGGACTGTACTTTTGCCGAGGAGAGACAACAGTCGGAAAAATAGTGGCTGAAACGACCAAGATTATATGGAATACGCTGAAAAATATGTACATGCCATGCCCTTCTAGAAACGAATGGAAAACCATAGCCCAACGTTTTCAGACCCTTTGGAACCTTCCGAATTGTATTGGAGCTCTGGATGGAAAGCACATCCGCATCGAGAAATTACCAAATACTGGATCAAGTTACTACAATTACAAATCCTACCACTCAATAGAGTTGCTAGGATGCTGCGATGCTGATGGTATTTTCACCATTATTGAAACCGGATATGCTGGTAGAAATAGTGATGGAGGTATTTTCAGAGCCTCGGCAATGAAAAATATGTTATCAAATTCACAAGTTGACATTCCACCGCCTTCTAAGCTTCCATTAGACGATAATGATGACTGCTTGTTCCCGTATTACTTTGTAGGAGATGAAGCATTTCCGTTGTCACGATATTTACTAAGACCTTACTCAAAACGTACTCTTGATAATATAAAGCGAATTTTCAACTACAGGTTAAGCCGGGGTAGAAAAACAATCGAGTGCACGTTCGGAATGATGACGGAAAAATTCCAAGTACTCAGCACAGCGATACGTTGCTGAGATGATGAAACAATTAATAATATTATAAAATGTGTTTGCGTGCTACATAATTATGTTAGAAAGAGCGAAGGGTGTGCATATTTACTGCAGGAGATAGAACAACATGCTACTACAGGTTTGGCCAACTTCACTTCAACTCGAGAACAAATAAACCATTGTTCTACGGCCACTGCGGTTAGAGATTATCTGGCAAATTACTTTTTAATTCCATCTGCATCACTTCCTTGGCAGTGGAATTACTGTATTTAATAAATGTCAATGCTTAATTATATTCTACACTATTCTATTATATTATATTCTACACTATTATTATGTTGATACTATTTTTTGATCATGCCTTTAATTGCATAATTGTTTTATTTATTTCTTTATTTTTGCAAAAAAATTATACCTTTTTATTAGTGTACTGTGTTTACTTGCGTACCTGTGTGAATAACTATAGGTATCAAAAGAATTAATTAAAGAATAAGAATAATTAAAGATTAAAGAATTAAATCAAAGAAGAAAGAATAATTAAAGAATTAAGCTATATACAAATGACGATCGAGAGATTCTTACCTGACATATTCATTTCCTTCGCTACCTGGGACCATGCCTTTTCCGTCACATCCCTCTTTGAGTAACCATGAAGTGTATAATTATAAAGTTCAGGGTGTTTTTCGATTTCCCCAACAAATTTAACATTAAAACCCTAGAACCAGAAGTTCAATGTTTTCAGAATTTTATATTATAAATAATTATTGCAACTAATTAAAAATTAAACTTCTATAATTAAATTACGAGTACTACAATCAACGAATATATCATTCACCGATCATTAAAAAAATCTGTAAAAATAATTAGCACTTAAAAATAAAGCACAAAAAAAAAAAGAAGAAAGAAAATGAAATTATAATCACCTCCATGACGTAGAATCGCACGGTCCTCTCGAGAAATCTCCTGCACTACCGATCTCACGAGACGAGGAACGCAGAGGACGAGGAACTGCTCGGTTTTTGAGGAGCACAAAACGACCCGTATGCTGACCTCAATGGAACCCATTGTTAGTTGAGTGGAGGGGAGAGACGAGGCCGATTTTTCTCGAGACGAGCACTTCGAGCGTCGACCCGTGTGCGGAGGCTCTAAGGATCGAACTGGTCGGTGTAGTGCGGGTCAAGGCAGTTTGCTGCCTCCTCTTAGCCCGACCGTTACCGAAAACTAAACAGCTATTTTTGTTGTCTCCGGTTAATCCGACTTTTGACTATATATTCTCACCCCCCCCCCCCCACGGTTGGATTAATGAAGTTCTACTATAATGATTGAATTATAAGTCAAGATATACAGCTTGATAAATGTATGTTTCCGTCGGATTCTTTTGGCGAATGCATTTAAGAAAAAAAAAAAAAAATGAAATAAGTTTACAATTGAAAGTTTTTTTGTTTTTTTATTATTTTTTTTTATTAATGTTAAAATCTTATTAATAGAATTTTTTAAAAGAATCTTTTGGTATTAAAGATGTAACTGCAGTCCAAGAAGAAGCCAAGCAGCCTGACACCTTTAGCGAGAAAATTACCTCTACTGGTACTAAACTAAAAGTTGAATTTTAAAGTTAAACTTATTTTTAAAAGTTTTTAAATGCGTCTGTTTATATTTTAGATGAATATGAAGTTAAAAAGGAATGTCTGAGTCCTACTGAGGTCGCGAATGAAGATGAATTATTATCTCGTCCAGGCCCTTCAACTGGTCTTCAAGAATCCGAGTTTTCCTTTGATTTTAGAGATCCTGGTTCATGGCCACAGAGTTTTTTTCCCATTCAGAAAGGAGTTTCATAACAAAAATGAGATTCGAAAATATTATTGAGCCAAATTTAAGTAATAGCAGCAGAGAAGGACGTCACTTAACCAAAGATTGGTTTTATAAAGAACTAAAAAATGGGTTAAAAATAAAGAGATCGTGGCTATGCTATAGTGAAACTAATAAAGCACTATATTGTGTTCCCTGCAGGCTGTTTTCACAATTTGCGTCACATCAAGTGTCTTCCTTAGCTAAAGAAAAAGGATTTACTAATTGGAAAAAAATAGGTCAAAAATTGATGGAACATGAAAATTCAACCAACCACAAAATTTGCTTTTGTTCGTGGAAGGCTTTAGAATCTTGTTTACTAAAGGGAGGTATTGATGCAGAATTTCAAAAGCAGATCCATCAAGAAGAGTCTCACTGGAAGGCAGTGTTGCGCTGCATCGTTGATGCTATTCTATTCCTGGCAAAGCAAGGGAGTCCATTCCGAGGAACAAAAGAAGACTGTGATTTCAGCGACCCGTCCAGTGGAAAATTCTTAAGCACAATTGAACTCATCTCGTGAACAGTGTCCCTCTTCAACAACATATTGAACGGCACAAGAAAGGGCAAATATCCTATTTTTCACATAAAATACAAGATGAGTTTCTTGAAATTATTGCCAATAACATAAGGCAAAAGATAGTGCAGGACATAATGGATGCGAAATATTTTTCTTTAATATTTGACTGCACTACGGATATCAGCCACACCGAGCAAATGACTCAAATAGTTTGCTACGTTAAAGCTAATACATCAGAGGTTGAAGAAAGTTTTATTGATTTTTTCCCTGTTAGTGACAAAACAGGTAAAGGTCTCAGCCAAGAGATCCTTAAGAAATTACTCAAAGATGGACTTAACATAAAGGACTGTAGAGGCCAATCCTACGACAACGGGGCAAATATGGCGGGGAAATATAAAGGTGTTCAGTCCAGATTACTTCAGGAGAACGATTTTGCATATTTTGTCCCATGTGCTGCTCACTCCCTCAATTTAGTTGGTGCTAATGCGGCCAGTGCTACTATTCAGGCACAGACTTTTTTCGGACCTTTGAATAGTATGTATTCTTTCTTTGTGGCTTCAACTTCACGCTGGGAAATTCTCCGAAAATATGTGCCACTGACATTGAAACCTGAGAGCAAGACAAGATGGTCTGCAAGATTAGAAGCTGTCGAAGCTGTATATAAACATTACGGCAAAGTTTTGGAGGCTCTAGAGGATCTTAAAAACCATGATCTGTCAACGCCTCAAACTAAGAATGAGGCCAGATCCCTTTTGAAAAATATAGGGAAACTTGAATTCATCGTTTTGGCGTGTTTTTGGCATGTTTGTTTGAAAAAAATAAATCATGTCAATGAGTTTTTGCAAAGAAAAGATATTACAGTAGATTTGGCTGCCCGGAACCTTCAAGGTCTTTTAAAGTTGTTGAAGTCCTGTAGAGAGTTTGCTCCATCTGAGGCCATTACTGAGGGTAAATTCTTAGCAAGTATGAATGATCTACCCTCTGAGTTTTCAGAAAAAGTACAAAGGAAAAAGAAAAAAAATGCCTGATGAGCTGAGTGGTAATGAAGCTCCAACAAGTGCTCAGAATGTGTGTCAAGTAGCAATGTTAGAGGTTATTGACCGGATGATTATGGAACTTAATGACAGGTTTAAGGCTTTAGACAATATAAACAGCAAGTTTGGATTTTTAAATGGAGTTCGAATTAGAGAATTACAAGTAAAAGATTTAAAAATTAAAGCAGAAGAATTGGCAAACATCTACACTGCGGATCTCAACAAGGAGGAATTTAAATTTGAAATGGAAAGTTTCAAACACCACGCTTTGTCAGTTGACGAGAAATTAAAAGAAGCCATATTAAGAGAAATGTTAAGTCTCATTTATCAAAATAAACTGGAGGAAGGCTACCCGAACATCACTACCGCACTAAGAATGTTTCTCACGCTACCAGTCACAGTGTCACCTGGAGAACGAAGTTTTAGCAAACTGAAACTCATCAAGAACTACATGAGAAGTACAATGGGACAGGAGAGGCTCTATAATCTAAGCATTATATCAATTGAACACCAACGAGCTTCCCTCATCAACTTTGACGACATCATCAGTACATTTGCAGCTAAAAAGGCTAGAGGAATTCAAGTTTAGGTACAATATAAAACAAACTTTTTTTTTTAATTCTTAACTATATCTAAATCATTAGTTTGTTTTGTTACTGTTAGTTTCTCACGCTACCAGTTACAGTGTTATCTGGAGAACGATGTTTTAGCAAACTGAAGCTCATAAAAAACTACATGAGAAGTACAATGGGAAACGAGAGGCTCTCTAATCTAAGCATAATATCAATTGAAAATCAACGAGCTTCCGTCATCTACTTTGACGACATCATCGGTACATTTGCAGCTAAGAAGCCTAGAAGAATTCAATTTAAGGTACAATAAAAAACGAACATGTTTTTTTTTTTTTTTTTTAATTCTTAACTATATCTAAATCATTTTTTGTTTGTTTTGTTACTGTTAGTTAATTTTAATTAACAATACGGAGGTGTTGTATTTTAATAGTGGGGGGTGAGGAGGGGGGGGGGAGGGGGCGGCAAACTGATCTTTGCCCCCCCTGACAAATCTCCTAGTTCCGGCCCTGATTGGAATAGGAGAGTTTTATATGAGTTTAAGGAAGGAGCATGTCTAATTTCAGGAGGTATAGAGTATGTCTGTATAGAGTATGACGTATGTCTCGAAAACCATTAGAATTTTGACAAATTTATACACAATAAATTTTATAGGAAATGTTATCAGCTTTGATTTAGATTTGAAACATATTTTTCTAGAGTCGAACATTTTCGAGATATACTCAATGTCAAAAATAAAGTACGAATTTTGTTTTCGGAATCAAACGTTTTAATAATGTTTTTAATAAATTTATTCATATACCTAGCCGTTTTCTGATTGTAAGCTTGTAAATATCAATATATTCCTTTCACAGGCCCGAACTAGGGAGGGACAGAGGGGGCACGTGCCCCGGGCGGCAGATTTTAGGGGGCGGCAAAATTTGAAAAGTATTAATAAGGTAAGTTATTAATAAACTTTTCAGAACAATAATAATACAATCGATATTGTTTAATTTAATTTTATTTTTTTCTTCATAATTTATAAACATTATTATACCGTACTACGGAGGCATTGTATTTTAATGGTGTGGGAGGGTGGGGGGAGGGGGCGGCAAACTGATCTTTGCCCTCCCTGACAAATTTCCTAGTTCCGGCCCTGTCCCTTCAACAATTTAGTCGCCAAACAGAAAAAAATGAATAAAATGGAATCATAAGTGGCAAAATATACTTATTTCGCAGTAAAAGGGTTTTAAAACGCACACACTACCTTTTGCGATCAAATACCTTATTAGGTCCATTGTAGTATGTTTATAAATATTTTCTTTGTCTTTGTAGCCTTCCGTGTTTGTTGACCGAAACAGGGGCCCGAATAGATTAGAGAAAAGAGGGTATGCGGAAATAAAAAAAAAATATTATATTTAAAAAAATAAAAATAAAAATAGTATTTACGACATCAAATTTTTCCGAACACTACTTCTTATTCAACTCAAAAGGTTTGTAATGAATTACTTCTTATGTCAAACCGTTTTCTAATTTTAAGCTGTAAAAAAACATTTTTTAAACAATTTTACTGTGTGTGGTATGTCGAATAAATGAGAAATGAATCTACTCTTGTGAAACAATTAAAAAGATTGATCAAAATGAAAAAAAAAAAAAATTCAATTTCACAAAGAAATGGTTTTAAACACCTTGTCCTACCAGACCTTTGATAGGAGTTTGAACCTACGATAGTATTGGAAATGTTGATATTTCCTTTGATCCTATACCGTCCAGGGATTTCGCCTCTTTTCTACCTTCTTCTTTTTACCCGAACCTAGCATAATCTTGACTGTGGATTCCTATGGCAAAACGTAAGATAGAAAAATGAGTTTTATATCTCAGGAATACGCGCGGCAGGAAGGGAATGAAGGAAACTGCCTATTTAAGCTCATTCAATTGAAAAATTCAATAACTTTTTGTAGTCATTACTTTTATATGAAATCAGTAAAAGTATTAAAGCTTTTTGATTTGGGTATTAAAAAAGTAAATAATTTTAATGAATACTGCTCATGATATAATTATTCCTTATTAAGAATAAGCAACATTTATGCAAAAATAATATGTCATATTTGTTCATAATATATATTTTTTTAATGTGCAGTAATATAGCATAAGTAATTTTCATTTTTTTAATTAGTAATAGGAATAGATAATACTTTATTGTTTGTGGATTCCTTTTTTTTTTTCAACTAGTTTTATAAAAATTAATGGAATGAGTTTCATAAAGGATTAAGTGTTTTATGAATTTATGTTTTCTTATTTCATCTTATCTTATGTGTAAAAGTGTTACAAAACTTAAGAAGATTAATTTGTACATGGATTTGGTGTTTTACATATTTATATTTGTTCTATCAATTTAAGTGATAAAATTTACAACTTGTAAAAGTGTTATAAAACTTAACAAGATTTATTTGGACATGGATTTGGTGTTTTATATATTTTTATTTGTTGTTTCAATTTCAGTGATAAAATTTCAGTATACATATTTTGTGAATGGATTCTTTGTCAACCATATTACTTTTTGTGCTAAAGTGAGACGGATTGTATAATTAATTCTATTAAACATATCAGTTATAAATAAATGTGAGAAAGTATATCACAGGTTTCTTATGTTTTCTTATTTCCACTTCCCTTGAGAAAATATAGCAGAAATTAACATCATCACTTTCAACTAGGATTCTGTCTTATATTATATCATGGCTTTTAACATGGAGAATTGACAATGCGAAAATAATCACAGATTGAGAGGTAAATGACACATTTCCATATAATTGTAGAACTATTGGTATAATGTTATAGATTAATATGTTTTTAAAAAAAAATTAGAAGCCTGATGATGGAACATTGTCTCCGAAACATTTAGCTACAAATGTTAAATAAATAGGAGTTATGCCAAATAAATACTTCTGGATTTAAAGGATTCTGTCTTTTTTATATTTATAATTTGTTATTTTCACTTCTCTGACAGAAAGTTCATCAGGAATTAACTTTACTGGTGGTTCAGTAGTATATTAATTGTTGATTAAATTAATATTAATTCAAAATTGATTTAGTGTCTTATATTTCGATATTTCCACTTTAATATTTCCTTATTTCTCATTTAATTATTAGAAGGTAAACATAAGTTAATATTACTTTAAACAGGGATTTAGAGTTTCTCAGTAAATGTAGGAGAATAACCTTTCCCCTCTAAAAGCAGCGACTAGAACATCGAAATAAATCGGAACAAGGTAAGAATCGATAAAAGGTATTCTGAGCGCGTTTAGGGGTTGGTGTCGCCGATCCGAACAATTGCCAAATTAATAATAAAATAATGTTTTTATTAATATTCTTTTCTCGTTATATATGAACAATGTTATAATTCTAGTCAATAAAATCATCATTGGGGAAGAGAAATAGAACAAAAGTTGTAGGCCCTCCAAAATAAGGCTTGCTAGAGGAAGTCTTTATACCCGGCGGCGGAAGGTAGAGGATTAGTGTTTGTAATTGCTTATCCTCTGCCATACTTCTAACGTTTTTTCCCTAATTCCTTCTTATATTTTGATGCACCCAGCATTTTTAAATATATTTACAATAAGTATGCAGTTTTTTTGGTTATATAGTTTTAATTATTGTTTACTTTTATAATTTTTCGAAATTTTCAGTTCAGATCGTGAAAATTCTATTTTGAGTTCCAAAACAACCTTTCGATTGAAATTTTATTTTAGATTTGTAGTTTAAGGCTACTCTAGTCATGATATATGTAGATGCTACCTGAAAAAAACAAATTGCATAGACATTAGTATTTATGGGTTTCGTAAAGATATATGTTGTTCGTATAGTTAATTTTTTTTTTTTCGCCAATATTTATATTTTATTATTCTACACTTGCCTATTAGTTAACTTTTCTTTTAAAAATACTAGAAAGTAGTTTTTTAACCTAAAATTGTAAATATACATATACTTCTAAAATAGATACATCAAATTCTACGGAAATATGAAACAAAATTAACTTTACAGAACCAAAATCGGATGATCCGTTGAGATTTGAGGGGGAATCTAAATTTTGTTTATTTTGGTACGCTACGTGGTGGCAACATTTGGTACTACAGAGGGGACATTTAGCCTTAAGGCTAAACATCCCGATTTTTAGTAAGATTTTTTTTCAAGAGATGGCAGCACTTTTGGGGCGAATTTATTTTCGCTCTCATTTGTGAACAGAATCATCAGTATTAGATCTCTAAACGGATTTAGTAATAAAACCCCCATTAAATTCACGCTACGTTTTCCGATTTTTTTTTTTCAATTATTTTAGAATTTAAAAAAATTATCTGGCGAACTATTGATTTTTTTAAAAAAAACTGGTTATAATCACTTGGTCATAAATTAATTGAACACAATTATGCAAAAAAAATCATTTTCGGTCGCATAGGTTGATCGTAATTTGAAAAATACGATTCAACAATAGCGGGTGATTAGATTAGTAGGCTACCTGCTGTTGTAGTAGTGGGGGAAGGGCTGTGAGGGCCCAGCTACCAGTCAGCTACCGATCTAAAGTCTCCCCAATAGTGGATAAACCAACATCCTTTTTTTAAGTTTTCCGCTTATAACTCGAAAATGGTGCGTTTTATTAAAAAAGTTTTTTAGTACAAAATTAAAGCTTATTAAATTTGCTACAAGTTTGTACTATTGTAATTTAAAATTTTATGCTAAAAACTTTTTCAATAGAACGCACCGTTTTCGAGTTATAAGCGAAAAATTCAAAAATGAAACATTCAAAGGATCAAAGCATTTTTCTTCCTTCGTGATTTATCGAACAGAATATCATTTTGTATTGTTTTTATATTTCTTAAGTTATAAATTTTGATTTTAATTTTATAAGAATATTTAAATGAATAAAAGATTGTATTTGAATATAAAAAATAAAATTATCTAATACGTCACCAAGAAAAATTATTATAAAATTCCTAAGTCTGAGATTCATACTAACTAAAAATCTAGTGTTTTTTTCTACTACTACGTTCATCAAATCGTTGTCTAGTAACAACTGCAATTTATCCAATAGATATTTACATAGCCTACTTCAAAATTCAATCAAAATTTCATATATTATTTATATATCATAGAACAGGGTGGTCTTTTTTGGTCTATCACCACATTCATTCCGTATATTTCCGGTGGGAAGTCCCACCACAGCACTCCTTTTGAAGTTTCATTTTTTTATATTTTGTTATACTCTATATACCTGTCACTAATTGAGGGAAAAGTTGGCCTGTTTAGACATAAGACCCCTATAGAATGAAGCACAACAGAAACCGAATGGTGTAATTTCCCACTTGCTGTATATAAAATGAGTGCAGTGACCAGAAGGACCACTGAAATTTAAAAATCACAAAAGGAACCAACTAGTTTCCTATTAAAAAAATAAAAATTTCGAATCCTCATGTTAATTATGTTTACAACAATCTGTAAACTTATATTTTTTTAAAAGCAAAATCAAACTTATTTTCTTTTCACTGAATACAACAGTTATGGAGAAGAAGATGATCAGGAATACAGTCAAAGAGGAACTTTGAGGAAATTCTTAGAATTTCTTCTTAGACGTGGTGTTCCTCTTTGACTGCATCCCTGATCATCTTCTTCTCCATTCATCATACCAGTCAACTATACTTTTATCACAACAGTTTTACGTCAAATAAGTGGATCGATTAAAAAAAATAAAACATATAATTATAAAAAGATAAATAAATAGAGATTACAAATAATTCAATATAAGTAAACTATTACTGTTTATTTATACAAGTGAAATTTTTAATTTTATTGATAACAGTTAACTAAGAAATATATAACTATTAATAATTTATGAATTCCTAAGTACTGTTTCATTGAACCCTTCAACTTCAAAACACATTTAAAATATAGAATGTAACAGCTGATATTTATAAAATTTGATTATCAAGTTTCTTTCGTATCTACTAAGAATTTCAAAGTAAAAACAACATACATATTAGGAGAACATAATATTTATATTTTACATTGCTAAAAACCTAAAATTAACCTAATTAGTCATTAAAACTTCATAATGTAAATAGAAATTATTTGGAAAATAAGAGTCCTGGACTAACTACTTCACCATAGAATTAAAATAGAAAACGTTTTTATTGGTCTATAATGAAGTATAATTTTACTTTTACCGATAAGATCTGTTTTATTCGATCCATGACAATTATTTATAAAAAAATATAATACAATTAAAATAACAAATATAATATAATAATTTAAGTTGACGACAAAACATGTACCTACATTACATTACATTGTAAAAATTTTCTATATAATAGAATTCATCAGATTTCTAATCTGTACAATATTATGATCTTGTAGCAAATTTTATCATTTTTGAACTAATCAATTTTGTATGGAATCAACAAAAGGACTAAAGCTTTTTGATTCTAATATTAAAACAGTAAATAATTTTAAGCCCAAATGTTAGTTGTAGCAGGAACTAAAACTTTTATGCAAAACCTCTTTTGAATTTAATCTTCATTCAATACGTATATTTGAACTCTTTTGAAAAAAAAAAAAAAAAAATCAATAAATAATTCGAGATCTGGCAAGAATATTCTTTTCTGTAAATAATTAAAAAAAAAAAAAAAATATATATATATATATATATATATATATATTTTTTTTTTAAAGTATAGATATTCTATAAATTAGAGTAGGAGAAGAATTAGAGTGTCAGGATTCCAGGTGTGTTTGGGTATAGTTCTTAAAAAAACAAATGGACAAAACAGAGAATACAACAAATCAATCAAAAATGAGAATATTTTATAAAAAAACATATATAAAATTAAATTATTGTTAGTATACACACACACACACACACACGCACGCACGCACGCACGCACGCACGCACGCACGCACGCACGCACACACACACACACACACACACACACACACACACACACACACACACACACACACACACACACACACACACACACACACACACATACATCATACATATATATACACCATCTATAAACAGCTATATTGCACATCACAGCTTAGAAATGTCGGGTTCCCTAATAGGCAATGACCTCACCAACCTGGGATCTAATCATTCAGGGAGAATCACCTCCTTATAGCAAAATATTAATTTTCTAAGCATTTTCGTTTTCCAAAAATCATCGTCTCGGTGTATAATTTCATACAGCATATCTTTAGAAGTCCACACCACAAAATAGCACTTGTTCCTACCTGAAATTTGGAGTTGGCCCTAAACTTGTAAGTAATAATCGCTGTTTTTTTTTAGTTGCAGTACATTATTTTCTATATTAAAATATTTAAGTTTCAGGCAGACTTCACTAATTGTCATATTATGAGCGGATTTAGGATACTTCACTTCGATTATAGAGTCTGTTCCAATCAAACCATCTGAGGATGCACTAAGGAAGCCATATGTGCAGTGAACGAAAAGTCCATAAGGTTCCACTTTCAGTCCGGTCTTTTCTTTAAATTGTCGAATAGTTACTTCCTCATTTTCGGCTCCGTACTCCATAGCTGGTGAACGAAAATGATAGGTAATAATAGGAATGATAGGTAATTAAACTGCTAGTTATGAATGTTCTTGTAAACCCTTATGATCGAAAAAAAAAAGGCGCGTGCAGCAAAACGAAAACTGCCTCCCTAAATAAACTGTTGGAGAAAATTTAAAAAAAAAATTAAGAATTAATGACCGTCGGTAATTAATTCATTATTGTATTGCGCCACATTTCAGGCTAACCACAGATGAAAACTTATGAAATCACTTGTGCTTTGACTATGATTTTAAAATATAAAACAGTAAATTTGTTGTACAGCTTTTATCACAACCCGAGAAATACCACAAAGAGGTGTCTGTGCTGGTTTCTCATTTTTTTTTCTTTTATAAGCCATAAGAACCGTGGTTTTTATGCCATTCAAACAGAAAATATATGTGATTTAGGTGTCTATCTATATACAAAACTTCTTATTTTGATCAGGGCATCATATCGGTTCGTTAGTTTTTGTGATATTGTAATTTTAAAAAATCATTAACCTAATTAAATTAATTACACTACCACATGGTGATAGTTTACAGTTATTTTTTATGTAACAGTTACTTTTTGGAACTGTTACATCAACCTATTATCGACTATCAGTTAAACAGGTGTTTTATTATTAATTCTTTGATTATTCTTTTAAATAGTTAAATAATTAAATATGAATAAAGATAAGGATAAGGAGAAAGTGTTAGGGACGGAGGTGAGGTTGGAAAAGGAAAAGCCGAAAGATGAGGAATCGTTTAAATTAAACGACGAACGTCATCCACATTTTGTAGACGTGGCATCTCCCTCACAGCTTGGATTTTCTCTGGTGATTCCGAATTTTATTATGTTCGACAATATGGCCAAGATATTCGATGCTAGTTTGAAAAAATGCGCACTTTTTTTTATTGACATGAAGATCATACTTTGATAATCTCTGCAAGCAGAGACGTAGATTTTGTCCGCATTCCTCCCATGTTGTGCCATGACAAATGATGTCAAAATATTGCTCACATTTTGGTAAACCCTGAAGAATTTGCGACATTATTCTGTTGAAACCACCTGGATTAGTGCGAATTCCAAAACTGAGTCTATGCATACGATATGTCCTTCGATGTGTGGAGATAGTTTGGATGGCACTGCTGTTTTCATCTACTTGGACATGTAAATAGGCCTTATACAGATAAATTTTGCAGAAAAATTTAGAATTCCGTAAGCTGCTGAGAACATCGTCAATTCTCCATATTGGAAATTTGTCAGACACAAGTCTCTCATTTACTCCGCACTTGTAGTCGACACATAAACGAACTCCTGAGTCAGGTTTTGGAATAACGACCAAGGGAGAGCCACAATCACTTGTGGCTACTGGTGTAATAATACCCCCCTTTTCAAGTGCGTCCAGCTCCTTGTTGACTCGTTCTCTGAGAGCAAATGGGACTACTCTCTCTTGTGTAAAAATTGGTTTGACGTTGTCTCGAAGATTCAAGGATACCTTGAGGTTGGGTATACAGCCAATTCTTTCTTCAAAAATTGAGGGAAATTCCTGAATAATGTCATCGGTGGTGAGAGAGAGGATGTTTGTCTCTGCTTGGTCTGGAAGCTGAAGAGACATATCGATATCAATTTGTTTGAGTTCCAACCCCAGGCCTCTTATCCAATCACTACCTATCAGGGCATCATGACCGACTGGAACAATGTATAAATCACTGAGAATTGATTTGTCTTTGTGTGTGATAGTTACTTTCTCTTTGCCATCACATGTGATAATATTGTTTGAAAAAGTACGAAAACGTATGTTGGAAGAAAGTAAGTCAATTCCAAGGTTTACAGCATCAAATCTGTCTTTTGGCATAATTGAAAAATGAGCACCGGAGTCAACCTCCATTATCTGAGATCTACCATTGATTGAAATTGAAATAATATCTTTACCTGAACATGCATTTACTTCATATAGGTCAACAAGATTCAACAGGTTCAAGGTAACTAACTCCATAGATATGTTCAGAGTCAGAGTCAGAGCTAGATAATTCATCTACCTGCTTACTGTCAAAGCTGTTCTTAGTTAGTGTTGTAATGTAGACTTTTTGAATGTGCCCTGTCTTTCCACAAGCTTTGCAATGGAGGCAGGACCTAGGTGTGCGGCATTCATGAGCGCGATGTGATGACCGTCCACACTTGAAGCAAAGGTCATGAATGCCTAAAGCTCGAAAGTAAATGTTGGTCTTGGAAGGGGGCTGTAAACGACTTCTGTACTAAAACAATTTTGATGAAGGACTTTTGTTTCTCGAATGCCTACTGGGTTGATGATCATGACGAGGATTATGTAATTTTGACACTTTGTTAGTGGAGGCAGTCTGATAAGATAAGTTAGAACTGGATTGGTTCATCAATTCAAGGCTTTGAATACGAGATGCCTCCAAAGCTACAGCCTTAGCTACAATGTCATCAAATTTCGTATTATCAGATTGTAGAAGTTTTTCTCTAATCCAATTGTCTTTTATACCCCTGATAAATTGTGCATGTAAAAATATATCTGCGACAGAAACCTTCTTTTTGCATGAACAAATCACAAAGAAGTCACAATTAGTGAGGTTACTTTGTAAAGTTGCAACGTATTCTGGGATTGTTTGTGAGTCCTCCTGATATGATGATAATAATAAAAAAATAATGCTGAGAATCAACGACATTTTTTGATGGGGAAAGCATTTGTGTGAAGGCCTTCCTGAGTTCGTCATTAGATAGGTCTTTTAATGGCTTTTGGAGACCCAAAAAGGCGAACAAATTGTTGTAATGAGCAGACCCTACTGAAGCACACAATAACTGGGATTTCTTTGCAGTATCATTCACGTTTTTCACCGTCAAATAATTGTCAAAGCGTTCTAAGTAATTAGTAAACTTCTCCTTTTTCGCATCAAAACCCTCAAAAGGCGCAATGTCCGTTGATGTATTTGCTAAAATGTCCTTGACTAACTGAGTTTGACTAGCTGAGAGAGCTGCTGTGAATGTAGTGGAGAATTGATTAGACTGTTTTTCATCCATTGTTAGTGACAATCGGCAAGAGAAATGGGCGAAAAGTTAAGTGACAAGACGGTGAGAATATTGCTAATATAGGTTAGCTGGGTTGATATGATGACTTACGTGACTGGGGCTTAGAAAACATTCGGTGACTCTTGAATGTCTGACGAAAATAGGTCAGCAGAGAGCAGAGTGCTCTAACGGTAATACACAACAGTTTGTGTTATGACAATAGAAAACCAGACTATCAATTATGATTAATTAATTTGGCATAAAATTTAGTTAATCATAAAATAATTAAATTTATAGTAAAGAAGCGTAGGGTGCTAGATATTAAATGTTAGAAAAATTTTATTGGCAACTATTTATAAAATAGAAGTTATTGAGAAAATAATAATAATGAACTCCCTAATAAATAGGGATAATCAATTAAGTTTATATTACTTTCAATTAAGTAATATTACGTAATAATTTCTATTTTCTTATAAATTTTCTTTTTTCATATAACTTAACATGTTATTGGTCGTCTTAAACTAAAAATCATAAATATAGTGTTTATGTTTAATGTTACCCACACTTATTGAGGTGTAATTATTGCTGTGGATATTATTTTTAGATATAGGTGCTGGAATTTTCAATTTATTTTTATTGATCTATTCAGTTTTTTTTTTTTTTTTTTTTTTTTTTTTTTTAAATAATTAAATGTATTTAATTTATTTCTTTGTTATTTGTGTATATATCATTAACAATTTTTTTTTGTTTCGAATATAGTCCAAAATGCTTGTTTTATTTCTAATTCAACGATATGGTTTTTATATTAACAATAAAGGCATTATTATTAGTGGAAAAAAGGAAAAGATTATCCAAACCAACAGCTAATTTCACCAGATATTAAGAGAAAATGTTATGTAGTAAAGTTTTCTTAAAATAATAAACTTTGCCATAACAGTTAATTATCTTAATAATAAATTATGTTATATATAATTATTAATTATTAGATATAATTAATAAAACGAACTGGTTCCAACGAAAACGTTCCAATTGGGACGAGAAAAATCAAGATTCTCGTTCCGTTCCAAACGAAAGACCGGTCATTGGAACGGTCCATCCCTACTGACTTTAGTACTAGACCTCTACCTCGCTGCGTGACTGGTGAGTACTAATTCTTCTTAAATTGATTAAAAGTTCTGTATTTTAATTGTGATTTGAAATATTAAAGAAATATTCCTTGTTATTGAGTGCATTTAGTGTTAAATTTCTAGATTGATAGACAAACGAGATAAAAAGTTATAAGGAAAAAACGTGGTTTTCAAGTACCCTTCAGGGTTGAAATTTTTTGAAAAAAACATTTGTGGTATTAAAGGGAACTATTTAGGATAAGTGGGCAAAATTTTATTGAAATATAATGGGTAAAAACCAGTTTTTTAGGTGAAAATAGATTAGCACATTTACGATAAAATTTTTATAGGTAGGTTTTAGAGGATAAATATTTAGTTTAAAATTTAGAGGGGGTTAAAATTAGATTTTTTATAAAGTTTAGTAGATATCGGTTCGTTAGTTTTTGTGATATTGTAATTTTAAAAAATCATTAACCTAATTAAATTAATTACACTACCACATGGTGATAGTTTACAGTTATTTTTTATGTAACAGTTACTTTTTGGAACTGCTACATCAACCTATTATCGACTATCAGTTAAACAGGTGTTTTATTATTAATTCTTTGATTATTCTTTTAAATAGTTAAATAATTAAATATGAATAAAGATAAGGATAAGGAGAAAGTGTTAGGGACGGAGGTGAGGTTGGAAAAGGAAAAGCCGAAAGATGAGGAATCGTTTAAATTAAGGGAATTGCAGATTAGAAAGGCAAAAATTGATAGTCCAGATCTAGAATTTATAAAAGAGGCAAGGTTGGAGATGAATTTAGTTTTAAAGTAACTTTCTACTTATATTAATAGAAATTGTAGTGGTAGTGAGGAGAGACATTAGACATAGAGATAGAGACATTCTTGGACTCGAGATTAGATAAATTAATTAAGATTGAAGAAAAATGGATTACAGTGACGAAAAGGTTAGCATCTTTGAAATACACTCTAAACAGAGCATCTTTCATGGAAAAAATGTTTGAGGATTTTACCTCATATTGGGAGGAATCAATGAGAAAGAAAACTGAGGAAGTTGTTGAAAATTTTAGTAAAATGGCTAGTGATGTGGTGATAAAAAAATGTAAAAATGTTCTAGAGAAGGTACGAGAGATAATGACATTAGTTAGGAAAGGTACTGAGGAGGTTATAAATGAGGTAGGATGTATTAAGGATGATGTTAAAAAGGTAGTTGAGGGAGTTCAAATAGGCAGGTTGGGATCAGAAGAAGTTAAAAAGGAGGTGGAAAAGATTCAGGGGGAAGTAAAATAAGCATTAGTTGAAGGAGTAAAAAATAAAATTCATGTCACTAACGATTGGGCAACGGTGGTTAAGAAGGGTAGGGATAAAAGGGGACCGCAGGTCGCAGTAGAGTTTCCAAAAGATGGGGAGAAGTTGAAAAAGTCAGACCTCGTTAAATGTCTGAATGTAAAAGCGGGAGTTATTAAAATAAAGGGGTTAAGAAAGCAGTGTAGAAACTATGTAGTGGAAGTTAAAGACTTAGAAGAAATTAAAAAATTAAATTCTAGTACTGCACTAAGGGAAAAAGGGTTCCAGGTTGACGGCTCTCCAACGTTAAGAGATTCCAGAATAATAATCTATGGGGCAGATAAATCAATGAGGAAATAGGACCTGGCTCAGGCTGTTTTTAAAAGAAATGAAGAGATCTTCGAGGGACCCTTAGAAGGTAAAAAGATTGAATCATTTATTCCCTCTTTTACACTAGGTCGGAGGGGGGCGTATACTTATTCATGGGCTGCCCGTGTTAAACCAAGTCTTTTCAAAAGAATAATGGAGAATGGGATACGACACTGTTTGTAGGGCTATGGGAATGTAGAGTGGGAGATTTTACGGACCCTACTAGTAAATAGTATAGTAAATAGTAATAGTATAGTAAATTTCATTGGTATGGACACAATGGAGAGTTTTGCAGAGAGAAGGTTACTTGTGGAAGGTGTGGAGAGGAGGTCTTGTACAGCAGAAATACAAATACATAAATGTATTAACTGCATTAGGACAAATAGGACGGATAACGATCATTCTGTCATGTGGAGGAGTTGTCCTGTTTTTCAGGATGCTATTAGATGGACAAGAAGAATGACGGATTATGGTGGATGGGATTTGTCTAATACTGAGGGTGGTGCTGATATTAATGATAATCGGATAATCGTACAGATGTTGAAAGGGGGCAGGAGGAACCCTCACAATCAATTATCCATGAAGAACTTAATAATTGGTCAATTGAATATGGATAGGGCCATGGTTGTCACACCTGAAATTAGGGATGTTGCTATGAGGAATACACTTAGTGTCTTAGCAGTACAGGAGCCTTATTCAGATGTAAATAAAATGATTATTGGTTTTGGGATGAGGGCGAGAGTTGTGACAGGCAATAGAGTGGATGAAACACCATAGGCAGCAGTCGTTGTGCTAGATCCAACTATTGATTTAGTGAAAATGACTAGTCTGAGTGATTCGCATTGTGTGGTTGTGCAATTAGTAACGAATGTTGGTGTGTTGTGTGTAGTTAGTATGTATTGCCAGGTCTCTCATCAACTTGATAGTTATCTAGTTAGATTGAAAAGAGTAGGGTGAGTTTTGAAAGGTATGAGTGTTATAGTATGTATGAATAGTAATTCAAAAAATCTTAAGTGGGGAGGTACAGTCTTAGACAACAGCGGAGAAGAAATGGAGGAGAGTATAATTAAATTCGGTTGGGTTTTACTGAATGATGGACAAATGCCAACATTTTCGAGCCCCCGAGATGAAAGCTTCATTGATCTGACTCTTGTCAGTAATAATTTACGAAAACATATTTTGGAATGGCATGTTGTAGACTGTACCTCCAGCTTTCATCGTTTATGTATAACTAAAGTGGGCATGTGTAGTACTATTAGTATGAAAGGGGAACGATCGAAATTTTGTTTGAGAAATGCTGATTGGTGTTTATTTAAAGAATGTTTTGAAGATACCTTTGAGAATGTTCAACTTTTTAGTATAAGTGATTGTATGGATGTATTTAAGTATGCAAGGGCTGTTGGAAACTGGATTTTTTTTTGTTTTAATTATGTTGTTCTGTTATCGCTTGGAATGGAGTGGAGGTCAGAACACCTTATGACCACCACATCATACATACATACCACAACATGACATACAAAGAAATTATATCACTAAGCGGAAGAGATGAAATAAGCTACATATTTAACTATTTTAAATCAATAAAAAAATTCATTTAAAACATAATTAAGTAAAATTAATTTTTTTTTTCTTTAATTTTTACTAATTAATTAAAAGATTATATATGGCTGTATGGAACTATCCAATGCCAATAAATTAAATTAAAAAAAAAAATGGATAGTTCAGAAAAGAAGAAGTAATATTCGGAACTCCGAACCGAAGAACCCCGGATGGAACCCTTGCAGGCGGGTACGTCGGGAGAAGCTACCTGCTCCTCTCGCGTGGATAGCCAGGCTTGGCAGGAACCAATTGTTACTAGTGAGACAGAAGATAGGGAAGAAAGCCCAAAAGAACAGAGTCCAAAGAGAGGTAGATCAGAAGGGGATGAAGCAACAATACCTTTGGGTGTTGAGGAAGTCTTTGAGTGGATAGGTACACAGAGTAAAGGGGGAGTGAAAGAATGGAGATCGAGTAAGATAAAAAGGATTAAAAAGCCGAGAAGGCACTCTTTTGTGTCATCACCAGAAGAGTTAAGAGGAATGGTAGAGGAGTCGTATGTAGTAAATGAGTATTGTCGGGAGATCGATGTGTTTCTTGATGATGTAAATCAGTATACAAATAGAACGTTATATACAGAGGATAAGAGACATCTAACATATTTATTGCCTAGATTGGAACGACTTCAGGAAGTAAGGAACAAATGGGAAGAGGAATCAAAGAGGATGAGGAGATGCGAATCGGTAGAGGGAAAAATTGTGAGCATGGAACAAGAAATCAAAAGGATGTATTCGGCAGAGTGGAGCAAGAAATGAGGGATATGCTAAATGAAATTGTGGTGAATAGAGTAAAAGAAGTAGTTAGAGAAGTAAGGAAAGAAATGCAGGATTTGGTGAAGAAAGTAGCACAAGAACAGCAGGTTATAATGAGGAGTCTGGAAGAGATTGATCAAAATAGAAAAGAAGACGAGGAAAGACTGCGAAATTCTGTAAGGACGGAGCTAAGGAAAAATAGAGAAGAAATGACGAGCAAGTTTGAAGATGTTAGACATATATTAGCAGATGTTAAAGGAGCGATGGATGCCTTAAATGGAAACATGGGTGTTCTAAAGGAACGAGTAAAGGAGATGCCTTGGAGTAAAATAGACCAAGTAATGGAAGGAGTAGGAAAGCTTGGAAAGGTTGATATCACGAGTGATCTAAGGAAAATTGTGGAGGAGATTCAAGTAGTGAGATAAAAAACCGAAGAGGCGGAAAAGGCTCTGGAAAGCCATAAACCTATAAGGGATAAAAGTGTAGAATCTTTGAAGAGTGAAAGAATTAGAGAATGGGTAGCAGTAGTTAAAAGGAAAAAACGTGGACCCCAATTGATTGTTGAATTCCCCAAGCGAGGGGAAAAGAAGAAGAAGTAGGACCTAGTAGAGTGTTTGTATATGAGGAGTGGGAAAATCAGAGTATTAAATTTGAGAAGACAGGGCAGGAACATGGTCATTGAGGTCCAAGATACGACTGATGTAGAAGAGCTGAGGAAAAACGAGAGACTAAAAGAACTTAGGGCACCATCAAAGATTGAGTGGTCGAGCAGTAACTTGTCTAAAGTGTGGTGAGGAAGGGCATAGAAGTGTAAACCGCCAAAAGGAAACAGCGTGTGCAAATTGTAAAAGGTATAATATGAAAGAGGTAGGGCATTCCACATTGTGGGAAGGTTGTCCGGTGATGGTCAGAGAGTAGAACATGATGAGAAAAATAACCTCATATGAAACACGGAGTGAAAAGGCAGAAAAAGGAGAACCTATGGAAGGAGTGGAAGCTAAAGGATGTGAAGCATCATCATTATAAGAGGAGGGAAGAGAAGAACAAGGGAGAAGAGCGGCCTTCGGGTCGCTCAACTTAACATTGACAGGTCGAAAAATGTTGTAACTGAATTTAGGCAGATGGCAGTAGAAAATCAAGTAAAAATATTGGCAGTACAAGAGCCGTAAACCACAAGGCAGAACATAGTGAGTGGTTTTGGTACAGGAAGTAAGGTGATAACGGGGAGTAACGAGGGAGAGCGGCCTTGGGCAGCAATCATGGTGTTAGATCCAGAAGTAGGATGTATGAGAATAGCAGAGTTGTCGAATAGTCACTGTGTGACTGCGGAGATCGTGCCAAGGAGAAAGGAAAGCTCCTACTTGGTAAGTATGTATTATCAATTCAGGGATGACATCGAACAATACTTAATAATGATAGAGAGGATATGTACCCTCATGTGCCCTCATGGAAGAAAGTTTTGGGTTGAGATGCGAGCCAGGAATGCACCGCTTCTTTCAATGCTTCGTCCGAGGCAAATCGACGGCCCCTAATTGCCTGTTTGAGTGGACCAAACAAGTGAAAATCAGATGGAGCGAGATCGGGACTATATGGAGGATGATTCAATACTTCAAAATTGAGTTTCTGAAGCGTTTCTACAGTGTGGGCAGCTGTATGCGGACGGGCATTGTCGTGCAACAACACAACGCCTTTTGACAGCAGTCCTCGGCGTTTGCTTCGAATTGCAGGCTTCAGCTTAGCAGTAAGCATCTCACTGTAACGTTCATTGTTTATTGTTGTGCCCCTTTCCTGATAATGTTCCAGTAATGGACCTTGTGAGTCCCAAAAAACCGTAAGCATAAGTTTTCCTGCGGACGGTTGGGTTTTGAATTTTTTCTTGCACGGCGAATTTGGATGTTTCCATTCCATACTCTGCCGTTTACTCTCCGGCTCGTAATGATGGATCCATGTTTCGTCACCAGTAACGATCCTGTCTAAGAAGTTGTCCCCTTCGTTAACATAGCGATCCAAATGTTTTGTGCACACGTCCAAGCGCGTTTCTTTATGCAACTGTGTCAGTTGTTTTGGAACCCATCTTGCACAAACTTTATGAAACCCAAGTCTGCTGTAAATGATTTCGTAGGCAGAACCGTGGCTAATTTGCAGACGATTTGCCACGTCGTCAACAGTTATCCGTCTGTCTGAGAGAATCATTTCACGTGAACGCTCAATGTTTTCCTCGTTTATGGCGGTAACTGGTCGTCCAGCTCCTTCATTTTGCGTAACACTTGTGCGACCATTTTTGAATTTTTCAATCCATTCATAGACACTCCGTTGAGGCAAACAATTGTTCCCGTACTGTACCAAAAGTCTTCGATGAATTTCGGCCCCTGATACACCTTCCGACCACAAAAAACGGATCACTGAACGTTGCTCTTCTTTGGTGCAAATAGAAAGTGGAGCGGCCATTATTAACAGCAAGACAGCGATAACAAAACTAACCTACCAGCTTGATACGAACATAAACATAACAACGAATAAACAAAGCATG